>WBMV01002149.1:166807-236297 GCA_013396655.1 Campylorhamphus procurvoides
AAAAAAGGAGAACAAAACCCCCAACCACCCAGCAAACCCACGGTTTATTTTCAAGCCCCAGAAAACCGGGAGAGAGGATGCAATATGCCTCCCCTCCTCCTCCCGCTGGGGAAATGTCCTGCCCCTCAGATTGGCAATCCCTCTCCCAGCTCCGGCGTGTTGGATAACAGGACAAAGCCATGCCACTTCTCCGCAGCGTGGAAGCGGCCCTGAGTGGTGCCACCCGTGGAGGGGGACACCTGTGGGGCTCGGCTGTTCTGCCCGTGCATCGTGGGCGCGGTGTCGCTCCTGATGCTGCCCTGATGCTGCGAGGTGTGAGCCCAGCGCCGGGTACCTCGCAGCCTCTGGGAGCTGTTCCCCCCCGCCGCACATCTCCCGGTGAGCCAGGTCACAGCCGGGGCAGCGGGAGTGGGGCAGGGCCCTGAGCGCTGCTCACCTCTGCAAGTGCCTTCCCCACCTGGCTCCCTTCTAGGAAGGCAGGGGCGCCCAAATCCCACCGTTTCACCAAATGGCATCTGTTTTTGCTGAAGTCAAACCACCCCATATGCCAGACTGGCATCACCATAGGCCTCCAAATAAACAGCCAACAACCCTGAAAATGCTTCTCTGCTGGATGAATCCCCCATTTCCCAGAAAGAGAACTGGAGACAACCTTGGTCTCCTTCAGGGGTTTTTGGTGCTGGCTGGGTGCTCTCTCTTTTCACCCAACACCATGACACTCTTCCCAGGTCACCTGACAACTGTCATGGGTTCAGTTCTGTGTGGGACCCAGACCCTTGCAGCAGCATGGGCTGGTGAGACTGCACAGGTTTACATCTTGTGTTTATTTCAGTGCTGCTGGTTTTGTAACTACCACTTGCCACACTGTGTATGTAGGTGCTGAAAATGTTAAAATATTGTGAATATCAAGAACCCAAGCCATTCAGACATTCTGCTACAGCAGACTTCATTGCACTGAAAACTGATAGGTGACATATCACGATCTCAGAGTCTCTTGTTAACTCAACAAGCAAATTGAGCTGAAACAAAACAAAACAAAACACCCAAGACAGATTAAGTTTTAGGAAGAAAAAAGCAGTCTGCGCTGAGCTAATCACACTACAGACAACAAGTACTGTAACACTGAGCAGACATGGGAGAAAATAACCTGTTTTCCAGCTGAACATCAATGCTGGACCAGTTCAGATAACAGGAATGAGATGCTATGCTATGACTGGAACTGGAAAGGTAAGCCGTGGCTACACCTTCAACTACAGACTGAGCCTGTGCCAGTCCTACCTGCAGATGACAGTTTTGTTCACAGTAGGCAGAAAGCCATGATAAAGGTCCAGCCTCTAAACAGAAAAGATGGCTTTGTTCCAGGGACCTTTCCTAAACTAGAAGATGAGTAAGGATTGATTTATTTGCTAATAGGTCTAAGGAGCTGGAGTACATTGCCCTTTTGCATACTAATACTGCATACACCCTCAGTGTATAAATCATAGCCCAAACCAGACATTTTCAATTTGGGGTGGAATCAAGGCCTTTAACTGAAAAGCAGTCCCTCATTAAAAAGAGCATGTCTGGCTCTTAGAATTGGGCAAGAGAGAGGACTAACAATCTACCCTTCCCACATGCTTTTTGTAGCCAGCCAAAGGAGGTAGGTATTTCAGAGGACCTGCAGAGGTGCTTCTGGTCCCTTTGGTTTTGGTGCTGACACTTCTGCAGCTGACCATTCTGAAATACAGGCCCACCCACAGCAGCAGCCAGGCTACTTTAGGTTTTATATCTGTAGATTAAATTTCACTCCACTTCCCTCAGGCTCTACCCACAAGGCTGATGTCAATCTCTCTCTTCCCTGCCTGGCCCAACACCTTGACTATTGCACTCCTGCCACTACATCTCCAGTGAAAGAGCAGAAGAGGGCTCACACCAAGAACCAGCACACAACTTGGCAACTAAACCTCAGCTGCACCTTCAGTTAATTCCCCTTGGCCTGAATCCAAGGCTTCCCAGATACTAGCACTCTTCTACTGCCAGATTTGGACCTAACATTTACCAGGTCAAATAAGATTAAGTGCAGTGGGCTCCTACTAGTCCTAAACACACAGCCTAAAGGGCCACAGGCAATTATAGGCAGGGAGAAACCCTGTCATTTATATGTGCCAAACGCCTTCTAGGTAGTCAAATTCAGCAGTGACCTGAGAGGCTGTGGTGAGGACACACTGTGGAGTTTGCAGGAGGTCTTAGAGGCAGCACCTGCAGCAGCTGTGAGTGTTGTAAAAACAGGAGAAAAAGCCTCATCGAAATACTACAATCCCAACCTGTTACCCAATACAAAAAAGCATCTCAAGTAAATATGGAGCATCTTCTCTTACCTGTTTTGAGAAAAAATATACCACTGCTATTTTTTGGCCAGAGGCAATGGTCTCTGCCTTCTCTGGACAAATCCTGCTATTCTCAGTGAACAGAGACACAACAGATACTAACCATTCAGCAGACGGAAAGATGGAAGAAACTGGAATTCCCTCACTCTTACAAATTTAAACTCATCATCTGAAGAAGACTTCTGGGAAAAAGGAGGCACTGCTGGTCTGAGGAAACAGATGTGCTAGGGAGCAAGATAGTACATGTATTTCCTTGCAAAGAGGAGAGCGTACGTGTTCGCTTAGTCTCTTACAGCATTTAAGGAAACTGAAAGATGCAAAAGCTGCCTCAGGACTGTATATTTAGGAAAATGCAAAAGGAGGGATGTGAGGACACCCCCTCACAACTGACTTCTTGCTATCAGGTGACAGACAGCACTTGATCATTAGCTGGAAATCCTTAATCTCAACCCATTCCTCCTTTCCAAAAATCTGACACTTTGAGCTGTGGAGGCACAGATGTGAAAGCCTCTATACTTCTGGAGAGCAGCAGAACACCCATGGATCAATATTTTAACTTGAAAGCTGCCATAATTCTCTGAAAAGACTGAATTATTTAAACATATATATATATAAATCAGAGCAAGATTGTAGATCTCTCAGTTTGATAAGTGCCCACTGTATTTTGCTCTTACAAATCCATTCGCTTAGCCAATTATCTCTCCCATAATGTTTAAGTTCTCCATGAGTCTAATTAGTAACACAGTAAATATTACCTGATGAAACACAAATGGATAGTGAATTAGAAGTTTACTAACTCTTCCCCAGGTCAATTGGCAGGCACAGTGCTGATAAAAGCACCTGAAGGCTCTGTCCCACCACTTTTTTTTCCCTTCTCCAGTCTCTTAAAAACAGATGAGTACCTTACACTCAACACTAGGTAGGTGCTGCAAACTTTATAGAAAAGATACCTGCTGGGGAAATGAAAGTTACTGCAAACAATCCTATCAAGTCTATCAGTGAATGATATGGGAAAAAAAAACATAAAAATGCTGAAAATAGCACATCATCACCTTCAATAAACTCTCACTATGATGGTCAGATAATTTTTCAGACAAACCCTTTGTAATTACTTAGCAGAAGTGACTGTAAAAATGCAAAGAAGGTTTCTCTAAAGAGACATATCACGTAGTAAGTTCTCTAAGGTTCATCCCTATCCTAGTTCAGCAGGTGGGACCAGTTATCACTGTGTGGGGGTGATCAAAGATATGTATTCTAACCTCTTCTATTCATTCCCCAAGAACAATGGACCATTTGCAGCAGCTGCCCAGGGAGTTGTTAGCACCTTCATACCCTGCCTGAGGGGGCATGGCTGCTAATGGGCCATCAACGGTTCAACCATACCCCATGGCTCACAGAGTTAATCACCCATTGTGTGAGTCCCCACCCTGGGGGAAGGACTGGGTGCTCCCTGAGGGTACATAAACAGGGGTAAGAAGACCTTGGGGGTGACTCGTTGGATCCAGAGGAGCAGCAGGACCTCAACAGGAGGAAACCACCACTCTCGACCAGACCACAGCCATCATCTGTGCCAACAGGTTTTTTCACTTCCTTCTGCTTTGGACTTGGGGGAACCACGTGGGTCTCAGCACAAGGGTTAACAAACCCCTTTGGGCTTGTGCCCAGGGACACTGGGTTATACTGCTGGGTTTTGGTGAGTTGAAAGCAGTTTTCTATTTGTGTCAGTGTATTTTTTGTAATATCTTTCATTAAATTGTAGCTCTGACTTGTAATCTCTCTTGTGGTGGGTCCATTTCTCCTGCCGGTTTACTTTTAAATCAGCACAATCCCCAGTGCAGTAGTTTCCTTCTTGATCCTTCTACAAGAGACCTCCTGTGCTAAACTAACAGCTGCCCAAATTGTTAACATTTATTATTGGGTAGTGGTACTAGAAAAGATAACTGAAGTGCACTGACAATCAGATATTTCTATCACATTCAGTGTAGTTTTCAAATATAGACTATTTAATGTCTATGATGCTAATTTTAAAAAAAAAATATTTTGCCTGTGGTGGGCTTTGTTTGAGCCCTGAGCTTATAGCCAGTTAACAAGGCTTAATCTAAGCATGATTCATCCTTTTCACAAAGAAACTATGCAGACCGTATCACTGGGCACCAACTTCACTTAGAGACCTACTGGCCTGAAATTTGAACTTACATTGTTTGTGCATTTGCATCCAGAGGGATGGACATGACCTTGTTACAAAAATGCTGCTGCACTTATTTTAACTTCTGAAGATATTTGGCAGTTCAAAATTGCCTGGTCATGGTATCAGGGCATTTTTGTTTCTAGCTCTATGAAACTGTGCGGGAAAGCATGATATTAAAATTTGTTTGTAATAATAAATGCCTACATTGTATATGACATTTGATTTTACCAGTGAATAAACAATTGCAGCATGCATGGTATCAGATCTACAGCATTCTGTTTAAATTTCAATCAAGATTGCCAATGGCATCATAAAGTAACAGAGACAAGTTCGCATTTTTTAATGTTTTCACAGTGTTAAGTTTTCCCCCATCCGTCTGGACATATAGCAAGTAAAAGTATGAGAGTATGGAGAATATGTAACTGCTTTCATTTGCCCAAATAATAATGCATGCCTGCCAAATAATAAAGGAATCAAGCGTATTACAGGCTCTCAGGCATTAAAGTCTGGAAATCCTGAAATAATTTGAAACCTGGATTTGTGTGTTTTTAAACTGTTTGCATTATCAGAAATGCCACACAGAGGAAGACAGACACCTGACACGTTTCAGATTTTTGTGTGAATTTTCAATACTGTGAAACAAGTATTGGTCAGACACAGAGCCATCAGAAATGATATTTGAAACTGTGCTTAGCACAGGCCAAAAGTCAGCTGCGTTTTGTCCAAGACACACAGAAGCCAGGTCCAGTCTGATCCTTCGCTTCTGGATAATCAGAAGCACCAGCAGCTGTAAGCTGGTGCTAGAAGACAGTTTTAGCACATTTGAAATGATACTGGCCTGAGGCAAAGCTGTGATACAAAAGCTGAACACTTCGGGAGGTGCTGGAGATTAAAAGTCTTCCTAAGTTTCTTTGGAGATATAAGAAACAACCAAGATCTGTATTTGGTTTAGTTAATTGTCTTGAAGAATTAGAAGTATCAGGCAAATCTAACATTTAAAAAACTTGTCTAGAAGAAAATGGGCACTGATTAAACCCACATCAATTCTGGAACCAATAAAAACACTTTATGTAATTCAGCAAAAAAAAAAAAAAGGAGGACAAAGTCTAGCAAAGCAGTAGCTCATTTTCAATTCAATACTTGGGTTGTTCTCAACATGTAGAGCCCAACTGATCACCTGTCCCCTTCTGGTTCTCATTTTGAAAGCTGCAGATCTCTTAACGTATTTGCTAAATTCAGAGTTTATCATATTAAGTTCCACAACATTTAAAAGCAACTGTACCACTACCCATATAATTAAAGGATTTAACAAATACCTTATGGCAACATAATTTGAGCTAGAGTAGGAAATTATTCTTGAAAGAAATTCAACCATTATATTTTTCTTGGAGATCTCTCTTGGTACATTGTAATCTCCATATTCTGCTTTATATCCCATCTGTCTATATACATCTGTTGTCTCTTGCTCTGTACCTAGACCACAAACCATTTCAGCCAGTGAAGCATCTATTGTGTGTCATGTACCTAATTCCATGTGCTTTCAGAGGGCTATAGTAAGCTAAATATCAAACAATAATACACTTTTCTAATAATAATAATTAAAAAATCTAGCTCACAAATTTGCATCCAAAAACATCCAGGGTGGCTTATTTCAAAATAAAGAGGAATAAAAATATGACCAAACAGCTCCTCTGAATGCATCATATTGTGGTTTATTTCATTGTTTTTCAAAATAAGTACACAAAAGGTCAATGAATGTATACAAATAATTTATTTTTGCTTTATCTATTCATCATTTTATGTACATTTGGCATTTTGCAATACAGTCCAAGGAAAACAAATTAAATGCAAATCAAGATGACTAGTATAGGTTGAATATATCTTAACACATTTCTGTCATCTCTGAATTAGCAGACACTGACAACTCAGTGAGGACATTAATTTCAACTTCTTTATATTGGCAGTAATGGAATAAAATTGTACAAAACAGTATTATGACATTTTAAATGATCCAACATGTCAGAAGAAAACAGGCTTAATTTACTAAATAGAAATCATTGGTTAACTTTTTAAGATAAAAAGAAACTATCTTTGAGTTAGCAACATAAGGCATTAGATGACTTCTCCATAATAATTTAAATCCTTCATAAACACAGGGTTAACATCTCTGGTTTGTGTATGTGTGTGTTCAAGTAAACCCATACCATATACCACAGAAACATGAGTCAAAGATATTCAAATGAGGAGGAGCCAGGTATGCATGCCAGGACTGTGTCTGCATATGCACAGACACCTTTGGGTTTACACAGAGAAAGATGCAGTAATCAAATCTGAACCGAAGTAATACAATAATAATGTACCTTCCACTTACTATTGGTCAAGCAGAATGCAGAGAGCAGGCAAAAAACCTTAGTTTTGAAATGTAATCAAGAATTTTCATAAGTACAAAAGAAATGTACAAGCCTCAGAAGGGAATATTAAAAACAAATGTACAGATACTAAGATGAACACTGCAAGTGTACTAAGAGAAGCACAAAACAAAGTGGGGTTAATTACTGAATGAGAGCACAGAAAACAGATTAGGGATCTAAGACTACACATAAAGGAACAGCTCTTGGAATACTGACTGTATTTAGGACTGCAATGGTGCAAAGTAGTGCATGTTAGCTTTGTGGCCCAATTCAGCTTAACATCAGGAAACAATCCTAAAAAACACATCCATGAACTGCTGTCCCTACATCTCACTTGGTTTTGCTAACCACTGCCTTCACCATACTTTAAATATGCTCTTATGAGTCTTTCTAATCTAAACTTTTCAACACCTGTTTCTCACAGGACTTTTGTTAGAGAATTTGTTGAAGCCAGTTGGGACCTGCATGTTCTCATATGTTCACAGTAGCATTTTATACCTTAGGGGTTGAATCACTATCATGAGGTGCAAATAAACAACCTCCCTTTGGACATTTTTGTGGCACAGTACTGAGATTAACTGTGCAAACGTTAAGAAGTATTGGATCACAGTGAAGAGTGGCTGTCCTCATTTACACTAATTTGAATTAAAACATTTGTACAACCAACATGCTCCCACCTGCTGCTTGTTATTCTTTTACTTGAAGCTGAATGCCCCCTTCCTTCAGCTGGGTTAAATTACCCAAATTGGGAAGGTAAAAAACCCCCTCAACTACTAGAAAAAAAAAAGTTTTCCCATTTTAGCTAAGATAGGGAGCAATCCAATACAGTTCAACAAATAGAGTAAAGAAAGTGGTGGCCTTTAGTGGAAGCAAGTAAAGCTAAGGGAATAAATGGGAGCTTCAAAGGGTAAGCAACCTCTTCCTCTGAATCAACTGGTGCTAGCTTTCAAGAGAAATTTTATATGCTCTACACAGACCTTTGTTTTTCCAGAGGTCAATTCAAGACCTCAGTTTAAGACAGATTTCCTGATCCAAATTACCCTGTCAAGCCTATGTACCCAGTGATGGGACCCTAGGAGACTAGTTTCCTACCTTTAGTATCTACTCTAGATATTTAAAATTCAATGATATAAATGTCCTCCAGCTACAGAAAATGTGCTCAGAGGCAATTATCCCTTTTGTCCTTCTCAACTTATTACAAAAAGTTGTAATTTGTTTCTGGTGCTTACTGGTATAGCACATGCAGCACAGCTATTTACAGTGTCCAGAACTATTCCCTCTATTGCTACTCTTCCACTTTTTATAGAAATCAGTCTCTTTAAAAGGCAACACAGTATGAGTTTCTTGTTACATTACTCAAACTCCTTTTGTTGCAGGAGAAAATGTAGCATACTATTAAATCACAAATACAATGGTACTGGTTTTTTGATGGAGTGCAGGGAGAGACCTTCTATTTTTAAATGAATCCAGGTGCTGGGTTTAGGTATTTAAATTTGAAGTTCTGGAGATGCCATTCTTTCTCATCTACAAACAGAAATAAACGTAAGCAGGAAATTTCCCCAGGCAATTCATGCACCTCACTTGCAAAAATCAGGCCAATCTGCACAACCCCCAGCTCCATTATCTGCCTGGCAAAGGCATGAATGCAAAACACCACAAGATGCTAAAGAGCTGCAGTAGCTTTATGCTCACTAGGTAGATCCAGAATCATCACTACCACATAGATTTCACTAAGATGGTTCAGGGGCGCTGTAATTGTCTGTATGCAAAAGTTAAATCAGAAAGTGCAAGGTCACCCTGTGAGCACAATTCCTGGTTATTTTAATTCACTTTTAGTAACTACTCCAAAATAACTTCAAGCATGGACTAGCCATTAGTTTCCAAATCACAACCAAACCAGCTCTATTCATCTCTATTATTTTCAAAACAGTGAATATGTGCAGAAATCTGGGGCACTGCCCTGAAGAAAATAAATCTAGAAAGACCAAGGTCTGAGAGAAGGAACCCATCTCCTGATGGCGAGCAGAGAACTGTACTACCCTGCAGCTCTTTCAATGGTAAAATAGTAAATAAATAACACAAAAGGTGGGAATTCACCACCATTATACCCGGTATCTCCCTAAAATGCTCATACAGCTCAGTGTTTCATAAACTTGGTCCTTTTTCAACCTGAATTCAAACACTGACGTTTAACACTATGAACAGTTAACTGCTGTACTCAGTTTGCAGTAGAGTAAGCAGGAATAACTGGCATCTAAACCATGGTAATCCCAATTTACTAATCTATATAAATAAATACTAAAGATATTCAAACAAAACTGTTCCTGATGTATTAAAGAAGCTTAGTTTATAAAAGAAACGATTGTCAGTACCCAAAAATAGGGTTATTTAACATCGTCCTTGGTGTAGCTTTCAGACTTCGGAGTGACAATCATACTCCTGTAAACTAATTGCATGTTTTGTATGTTACAGAACTGCATGTTGAAAACATTACCAAAATTTTACTTCAATAACTCACATCTAGATTTTGCTTAAACTGAGAAAAATGTTATTTCTCTTAAAATAACAAAAAAGGAAACAAGATTCTGATGGCTGTTCTCAACATCACAATTTCCTTAAGAGATGTAATCTTTCTTTTCCCCTCTCCCCACTTTCTTAAGCAATCAGTACACTGAAGCAAACAAAACAACCACATGGCACGTCTTAGATCACAGAATGACAGAATGGATGAGGTTGGAAAGGGACCTCTGGAGGTCATCTAGTCCAGCCTCCACCTGCTCAAGCAGGGCCACCTAGAGATGATGAGTATCTCCAAGGATGGAGACTCCACAACCTCTGTGGGCAACCTGTGCCAGGGCTTGGACACCCTTATAAAATGTGTCATCTTGTGTTAAATTGGAGTCTCGTGTTTCAGTTTGTGCCCATTGCCTCTTGTCCAGTCTACGGGCATAACTGAGAAGAATCTGGCACTCTCTTCTTCATTCCCCGCCCTCCATCTGGTATTCCCACACACTGATTAGATGTTCCCTGAGCTTTCTCTTCTCCAGAGCCTTCACTTTAACACTTTTACCCCCAAACTGCAGTTTATTTGTCCTCAGAAAAGGACAAATTACAAAAATTTGTCTTTAGTGCATTAAGTCTTAAGTGCACCCAGATGTACATGCACAAAATAATTTCAGAGCTTCAAAAAAATGTGGCTGGCCAGTGGTAGGCAAAGAAAAAGTACTTTTATGTAGTTCATAAAAATGAAATGAAGAGACATCACATATTACTGCACAAACACGTATATGAAAGGTCAATGTAAGAGCAACTAAATGCTAGATCTTGACTTAGAAGTATGAGCATGTGATATTATGTGGGAAGCTACGTTTCTGGGAAAGATAACAGCTGATCTAGAGCAAGGCACTTAATTTCCTCACATCTATAAATAGCTCTGGCCACCACTCCATGAGTTTCCATATAAATCAGCATGAGTCCGCTTTCTTTCTTTTCTCAACTTTCTTGGTATCTGCATTACTTCAGTATCCAATGAAAATGAGTTTTCAAATAGTTGAGGGTATTTTTATTTGTTTATTTTTAGAAAAGGTGAACAAAACATGCAGGAGAAAAACTTCATTCCTCAGAACTCTTCAATTCAGGATGTCTGTCCTAATTGTGCCATTTATCATTCTTAAGTGAAACTAGGGAGAAACTAGAACTATATAACTCTATCAAAAGTAATAGTACTTAGTCAATTAGCTAAAAAGGAAAACTCTCACCACTGCCTGGTAGTACTGAGGCTGAACATTCTTAAAGAGACACCTCCTGCTGATGCCCTTCTTTGAAGCTTGTAAGGATCTGTAACACTCAAGACTCATTTCTCAGTCCTTCCTAATGTCAATTACCACAACTTGTCCTGTGCCTGGCAATATTTTATAAAGAGCACATTCTTGCATGTAATTTTCAAGTCACAAATCTAAAAATCACAGAAATCATCATCACAGTGAAGGACAAATGCTTTCATTTCGGGGAAAAAACGTTGGCTGCATCCAACACAGCAAATTCAGATGCATTAAACCAGGATTTTCTAAGTAATTTCAGAAGCTACAACTTATGGATTCACTGTGAAAGAGTAGTAATGAACATGTAAATCTATATATAAAGTTGCTCCCATAGTCCTTATAATAAAATGCTACATTTTATCTAGTTTTCGTAAGTTTAGTAGTCCTGCAGATGTGAACGGGAAATATATCTCATTAGATGCATTAAGTACACACAGTAAGACGCAGGACTTCACATACAATTTTTGCAAATACACAGTGGGTAACATTTCTGATAACAACAGAGCAGTTAAACTACTCAGTCTTAATTACAGCAATAAGAAAGAGTATGAAAATAGCCATTACACATTGATTACATTTGCCTGTTAATTTCATGCATTCACAGAACTACAGATATAGCTAGTTTAGGTACATGAGATTTCAGAACCGGGAAAGGGGATGAATTCCCAAACAAACAAAAGAAAAAAAAAAACAAGAAAAAAGAGACAACAAAAAACTCCAACAAAATAAAAGACATACCACTGGCATTGGCAACAGGCAGAAGTAGATCCTGGCATTTACAAAACTTCTCAAGTTGCCAGAGTTTTTTTAACTTTGCTTTTTTCTGCATGGAATTTAGAAGGTTTTAAGGTTTGGGGATGGATGTTGTTTTACTCTGGTTTTTCAAGATAGGTAGTACAGCACTGGACAGAATTAATCTCAGTTTAGTACCTAACCTGAGCTAAATCACAGCTTCCACAGTCTCCAGAGAGGCTCTCCAGAACATAATTCATTCTCCTTTCCTTAAATATCTATCTTAGGAGAAGATTAATAACTCTCTGGAGGTACGCAGATTCCTCCCTTAAAGTAGATGTCTAACTTTCAGAGTTAACACTCAGTGAGATGAATTCTCCTCACTGTGCACCAGGATTAGTGGACATCTTGGTATCTGGAAAAGTTAGCATAAAAGCTCTAAGGAAAGAACCAAGCAGAAAATGCTATTTTTAGTGGTTTTTGTTGGTTGGTTTCAGGGGGTTTTTGTCTGAAATTTGGACCTCCAAGTACACGGAGATTATAAGGTTCAAACTCCTATGCAGAACTGTTCCATGTAAGTTGTGCTCACTTTAATCAGGTGTATAATTTAAAGAACAGAAACCCCATCCATTTCCATAGAGCTATCTAGTCTGACAGCTTAGAATTATGAATACAAGTAACTACACTATTGAATTGAAGCCTTGTAGAATTGAGAAGAGGCTTTAAATGCTAAGGTTATCATACTAGTTTTCAAAATTACCAAAGGAATTATATATTTACCTACATGCCATTCCACATCAATTTCGTACAGACGGTTTGGAAGCCCCCTTTAGTTTAAAACCAGTAGTTTACAGCAAACCTCTTCTTTTGGAGATGTTAGCCATGTGTTTTTTAACATTTGTTGCCAATGCACATCTTTTACAAAGCTTCAGAAAGACAGACAAGACCAAAGATTTAAAAAAGGAATAGCCTCAGAAGCAGAACTTAGATAACACGACTGAGGGATGGTCCAGTGATGGAGATGACAACCCCATTCAAGAACAAATAAATTTCTCTAATGGAGAAATTGCCATCATTCATTTTGGATTAAATAAAACTAGAATATTAATTTCCCTCTATATGACTGCTTCACAAGGAGACAGTCCACAGTAGTTACCGGACTTTGCATTCACAGTCTTCATACCCTGTAATACCTTTCATGTGTAGACAAACTAAAAGGCACTTTGACAAAGCAACATAAGAAATCCAGCACATCTCCTGTCCAGGCTTTTCCTGCTGCATGGGTGAAGAGGAACTCAGTCTCCAGGTACAGTAAAACAACAGTTGAAAGTAGAACTATTACGAAACATTTTTGCCATTACACTTCACAAAAGCAATTCCTACATGAAAAACTTTGAGATTTATACATATATGTTTAAGTATGTACACATCTAAAAAAATTATACACATCAACGTGTGTATATATGATTTGTGTATATTTATGTATAAATAGATAGATACACTTAAGTATAAAATAGCAGAACTAAAAAGACAGTGATCTATTCTTGCTTCTTTGTGACATATAAAGAAGTTCTAAAAGCACGTTGTTTTCTTTATTTGACAAGTACTACAAATTTCAAGTCTGGTCTACCTTCTCTTTGCTGGAAGACTTCTTGGACTTATAAGGCCATAGCTAAAAGTGCTTCTTACTCTCTCTGATTGAAGGCTGAAGTCTACAACTACAGATGAAAGTCATTCCTAATCATTTCTCTGCTGTTTGAATTAACTATATGCTGGCAAAAGTTAAGTTTGAAACAGTCTAGATAAAAAATCAACTTCAATTTATCTTTCAAGTGACAATAGAGAATTCCTGAAAAAAAAATGCAACATAAGAAATAAAAAAATCCTTCTGTATGAACAAAATGTCAATTTAAACCTCCTTAATGCTACCTAAAAAGCAACAGAGAATTAAATTCTTTATGTATACATGATACAAAAACACTTATTTGATTCACTGATGCTGCAGAAGTTAAACTGTATTATCTGCCAAGTTTACCAGTTTGAAGGCACAATGGCTATCACTTTATCCACATCCCAATCTATTTACAGTGAAAAACAAACAAAAAGGATCTCTTAAGAAAAAAGGGAGATAAAGACAGATGCACCCCTGAGAAGTGAAATTTTACAACAAAAACATTTGTTTTGAAACACTGTTCTTTGTAAACTCCAATTACTGAACCTGTGTTCTCCTATAACTAGAATAACAGCATTTAATATTCAATTACAATGAAAAATATTACTTATAGGTAAAAAAATGTGAAAAGTTCCCAGAACAATAAATGAACCCAAACATTGAAAGAAATGAGGTCTCACACAGAATCATATCACAGCTGACTTCTTCCAGTGTGACAAAAAAGTAAATCAATCTAAAGTTCTCTGACAATGCCCAGATTTCTAAAGAAAAAAAATGGAATGACATCATCTAGTTGGAAATTCCATAGTGCCATCTGTGGGGAGGAAAAAAATCAAAAAGCCAACTGTGCATGCCCTTCTTTGGATCTGGAATTCCCCAAAAAATCAGCAAAATTTAAAAATCTGAAGAAATAGGTCTTTCAATAACATCCGATAAATGTTCTGTAGCTGTTTCATGACATGGTTTATAAAGTATTGGCACCAACACAAAGAGTTCAAAGCAGTCATTCAGGAGTCAGAGAGATTGTCAGATTTTTAATGATTCGTAGCAGTCCTCTAGTAGCAGTTGGTTATTTACTCTATGAACTGAAGTGTTCTTTGCCACTGATCTTCAGTACAACAATGTACTTCTGCCAGACAAAGCATTTTTCTTCTTATTCCAGTAGGTAGTAAGTGCCATCCAAACAAGAATAATAGAATCAATATCAAATGACAGGCTATATTTCATGGTCCATATTCATCAATAATGGTTAAAAGTAAAATTCTAAACTTAAGCTGTACATAGCAACATATTCTAGCAGTGGTATTCAAGGAAAAAAAAAAAAAGCTTCGTCTAAGAAAGTGCAAAAGGAAGAAACCTCCAGAAACTGTCCATTAACACAGGTTTCCTTTCCCAGAGGCTAAGCACTATTAAAGAGAGAGTGCAGTAGTGCTTTAAGCTATCATCTCTTCAAAAACCAAAACAATCAAATAAACCCTCAAACAAAAAAAATCCAATACTAAGGTTTGATGATTATAAAATCAGCAAATCATATTGCCCCTGTTTCAAACCCATTATATTTTCATTGCTGTTTTACTGAATGAAAGACGCTTGTTTTCACACGTGACAGTAGATTTGATACCAGTGTAAGGGACACTTGCTAATGCATTATCCTAAGTTCTCCTTTTCAGAGTACTCTGCACAATAACCAGAGTTATCACAAATCAAGTCTTGACTATGTCAGAAATTTGAAAAAGAAAACTATTCTCCACGTTTTCTACATGTAACCAGTTACAACATTAAATACCTGGCTGGCTCAAACTTTGTATCTCAATACCGAGAAGCAGATGGAAATTTTCTCTTTCACTCCTGCTACAAGTTCAGCTGGTTCAGGTTCTTGCATTTATCTGTTGTGCCACTTAGGCTGGATTGTAAAACATCACTACATCTACTTCAGGTGGAGTAAGGGAGAAAAATTTATCAGATACAATTCATTGCCAAAAAATTGCAGAAGACAAAGTGCCTTTTTTTATCTGTTCTTATACAAGCTTTAACAGGTTTTCAAATAACTAATTACAGGCCAGACCATAACACCTTATGCTGTGGGCCAAACTAGAATGCTACAATATCTGTGTATGTATATACACCTGTATACATTTATATATACACACATAAAAAGGAAGCACCCATATTTTCCTTACTGCTCAATATTGAACTTTTGCTTTCACCTGGATAGTAAGATAGTTTATTGTGTGTAACACCCTATGAAGGGACATTTAAGAAGACATTCATTTGCTTCTCATTAAAGCCACACATATGGCTGGTATTTAAAAACATGCAGTGCCACCAACTAACACAGAGTAAGATAATTCTTAGGTACAACACCAACTCTTTAAGAAACATCATACATTTTAATGTATTTTACCCATTTTTATAGATAATTAATAGTTTCCACTATTTCACAGCAGATTTATATTCTTCTTAAAAAAAGTCAGCACAAATTTACAGGAAACAACTCTGACAAATGAGTTCCACAGCAGCATATGTAGGGAGTCACTGGGTGAAACTCTTTTTTATGAACACATTAGGAAAGTTGGCATTCAGTTCTAGGACAACTCTATTATCGATCTGTGAACAGAAGGACACATCGAGTAATGAAAGATCTTTACAAGATTCCAGCAGTTTTCTTAAAGACGCAGGGCTCACCATCCTTGTCCCTGTTCAAAAACAAAACAGAATTGTAAGATCACCAAGAATAGTGTGGGTATTTTATAGCTGTTAATACCATATCATGAAAAAATGCAACTATAGCACTACTTTAGCTAGATTATTTCAATTAGTTTTCAAATTAAAAGCTTCTCAGAGACTATGCAGAACTTTTCCCTTTAAAAAGCTTACTGTGTTTTCTTAACTGCTTAAGTGACCATAATTTTCTACTGGGGTGCAACTTTACAACTTCAGGGGGAGCTGAAAGCTAAAAGCTGGGGCTTTAGCAGCAACACGGAATGCTACACTCATGCTCTCCTGACTATCCTGTTGACGGCAAGGACCAGCACAGCAGATGAGCTACTGGGGGCCACTCCACTTCCAAGTGCATCAGCAAGGCTTCCAGGGCTCTAGAGTGAGTGTGGGTATTACATGCAGGGGTGGTTGTTCAAGAGGCTACTGATCATACCTACATGTATGCTAAGAAAAAAACACACTAACTCTGCTAAAAACAAGGCCACAGTGTCACATGGGGTCAGATCAAGCATGGGATTCAGTCCGAAATCAAATAAACAGACGTTTAAAAGCACACATCCCCACAGCTGACGGAAATCCAGTCAGTACAGTCCATGGTGCTTAGTACAAGATTAAGCTGACTGGGCACTGGGGTACGAGTCAGTTGCTTGAAGTACCCACTGTGCCTTGAGGTTCCTTACACCATATAGGACTCCACACCGAGTTGTCAGACAGTACACTGGACCCAGAGGAGGAGACATTACTCTAGGCAAGAAAACTGAGTCTGGATGTCTGCAGTGGATTAAACTACCCATCAAACTCTCCCTCTAAAAAGTGTTTATATATCCAACGCTACTGCTGAAACCTGCTGGTAGACACTTCAACTTACAAAAATTACAAAAAAAAATTACTCCATAGAATGCACCTAACTGCACACCAAAAAGCCATCTAGTCCAGGATCTTGGCTAGGGCTAGGGCCAGTTATGTTCCCCACCTTCCCCCTTCCGTGCAAAACAAAACAAAAAAAAAACCAAAAAAAAAAAACCCACAAACCCAAAAAACCCACAAAACAAAAAAACCAAAAAGGCGCAAAAGCAGATTTTTAAAGCAGCTTTTCACTGGTTAATCTACTCAATTGCTAAAAATCAACCTTTTAGGGTTTTCTAAAGCTATCTTTCATGAGTTCTACTACTTTTCTGAATTTCTTTATACTTACAGCCCCTTTACAAGTTCCACAGTTTAAACTATATAATGTTAAACTAACAAACCAGATTGTTAATTGCAATAATTAAGGGGCAATAAAAGACACAGTGAGAAATCATGCCCAGTTCACAATTTCTAAATCATTCATAGTCCCATGGACATCTCTTCTGTTCCCTCAAGGTTGTCTGTTTTCCAGATTCTCTTGCATCTCAAAATGACTCCTATTGTGTTGTTTCCGCACCAATTCAGTACTGCTGAAACTGGACGAGAATTATACAGTAATTTTATAATAAGGTCTTAGGGTGTTTTCTCCATTTCTTGCCTAAGGAACCCTACTCTGTGCCCATTAGAATGCTGCTGGGCAACGAGTAGAGGTTTTCTAGAAGTTATCCACAGACTATCTTTCCTGCAAAACAGTAACTAATATAAACCTAGCCCTCCCATGCTGAATGTCATTTTGCCTCACTGCAATCACTTTGAACTTGATTTAATGGTTTTCCTCCTGCTTTATCATCTATTTAATAAGTATCACAAGATCATTGTGCCAGTTAAATTGTCCGGTGTTAAATTCTTCTGTTTAAGATTTATCTGCACTGGATACCTGTGTGTTACCCTCTGGCATTATTCACCCCTTTGCCTGGATTACTTTTAAGCAGATCAGTGCAGACCCTTGATGATCACAGTAATGATGTAACTTCACTGTGAAAAGAGACAATATATTGTTGTTGTCTCTGAAACACTCATAATCCAGCAGAAGCTTTTGAAAATTCAATCCTGTGTGTATTGGAGCAGCGCTCAGGTTCACTAAGAACTCCTAGGAATTCTAAAAGACTGGAAAGGCAGAACTATGTATTACCCTCGAGGGATGCAGCTCTGCTCCAAAATACAGTAATGGCCTTCTCATGTCCACTGATCGACTTTCTTATGATTGCAACTGGTTTACACAGAGCGAAAGACGATCCCACTGTTTGAGAGCTTCTAACCCGTAGCCTTTACAGAAGGTTGTGCCATGTTTGTCACCCTGCATTACTCTAGTGCTGAGGCTGATTTAAGTGACATATCACATACCAGAAATAAGATTTCCACAGCCCTGTATTTGAGATCATTTAGAACCACTGCATAAATACCATTTAGTCCTAACAATTTATTATTGTTCAATGTATTGATTCGTTCAAAAGCTTTCTGTATTGGCATTCCAATTTAAGGCAGCTTTCCAGGCTAATCTCCTGGCTCTGAGGTAGCAGCCTACTTGATCTCTCCTGCCATAAACACTAATGTATAGACAACAGTTCTCCTGGAACAGCCTTGTATCTGAGCAATCCTTCACATCCAGACTATCTGCCAACCTCAGTAATTCTCCTGTAAACTTCTAACATAGCTGAAATACAGTTTCAACATTCACCTGCAGCCAATGGTTCCTTAATATTTCATACTGTCTCACTGTGATCTTGTTTCACTTTCTAGAGTTCTTCCTATTTACTTCTGAACAGGATTAATTTCCAGAAAGATTACAGATGGTTTGAGTAGTCTCCAGTATTCTTCTGAATAAGCAAGGGGGTATCTTAGTGTGGTCTTCAATTATTCTATGTCAGGTTCTCAGACTAGTTGCTTTGAACACTACTGAACATTACTGACCACCACCCAAAGACAGTCTTTGCTATCATGCCCCCAACTTTTACCTCATCTACACAGACAAAGCTTCTCATTATTGTGATTTTTAACTCACTTATAATTATATGATCATTGTCATCACTACTATCTGGTGGTTGATGCAACAGCCCCTATGCCTTTACACAGAAATTCTGTAATATGTTTCATTTATTCACTTCATTTGATCATAAACTTTACCATAGTATCACTGTACCATACGGACCTGCTCTACCATTCTAAATGCAGCTCTAGGAACAACACATTATGCTACTTATCTTTTTTCCACCAAGCCTTAAAATCGCCACTACATCAGCACCTTCATCTAAAACCAGTCTCATTTATGCATCACAGCTTTTATGCTTCAAGATCCAAACGTGTGTTTCTACAAAAATGCTAGATCTAGATGCCTAGCCATAGATTTCTTTTGTGTAGGATGTTCTTCATTCCTTCCTACCTGAGCTTCAACAGTTCTCCTACTATTTCATCTAAGGCTAAGATTTTTGGTAGATTTGAAACTAAGTAGGTCATCCTAAGTTGCATGTTTTACTCCACCTGACTGGATTTTTTTTCCTCCTCAGACTTAAAATTTTGTGTTAGGAAGTACCTTTTTCGAAAAGCAATCCAGTTAGGGCTTGGTTCACACCTCAGGATAAGCAAACATCATCTGTAGTCTTATTTTTATTTATACAATGTAGAAATAGTGATGCATACATCTTAAAAGCTATCAAAAGCATTTCAGCATTGTAACATAGCACATTTTTTCTTGCTTTTGAATGACTGATTAGTTACCTATATACTTCATTGTTTCCAGAGTTTGGAGGCTTTTGGACCTTTGTAATTTGCTATAACTTCTCCTACATGGACTAATCAGCCATTTCTCAGAATACATACATACATACACACATAATACTAAAATCTGACATCGCATTTGCAAAAGGCACTTCTAAATGGTTCAATTTATATCCATCATATATCCAAGTCTTCAAATTCTAGACCTGTTTGGGAGACCTGTGCACGACTATAAAAACCGCCATAGCCCAAATTTCTAGGGCAAAGGATACTACTACATACCAAATAACACTGAAGAGTAGAGACCTTGAAAATAACTAGAGTCTTCCCTCAAACGTTCTTACTTTTCTTCTTTCCTCCCCTAGACTAGCCAGACTAGCCTTGTATTCTTTATATTTTTTTTCAGTCTGTTCCACTCAGATTCAAAATTTTAACATGCTACACATTTTCATGTTTGAATTGACTAACTACGTGTTGATGTTCTCAAGATAAAGCTGAAAACTTTGACAGCTGGCAAGGGGGCAGTTGGGTTTTCTGTTGCTCAGGAAGGTGTGGGAGGTGTTGGTATGTAGACAGGAATACATGAATTTTTGCAGTAACAAGGGTGTCTATTTTTCATTACTTTTCTGGTGCAGGACAGAAGCAGTTGGAACTTTTGGGGAGCAAGGTTAATATGACTTAGTCTTCACCCTTGACAGCAGCTGGGAACCCCACAGCAACAGAACTAAGCAGCTGATATGAGGTGCAAGAAAAGCTTTTGGCACCGTCAGTTCAGGTTGACTGGTCACATTGCTCAATGCTGTTTGCAGCTTGAAGACTCATTTTTAACTACAGGTCTAGAGGTGTCCACTTCATTTTTCATAGCACTGGCTGATGTACTGCATCACTACAAAACTGTCAGATGATCACAGCTGGATCATCCTACCACAGGGTGGAAACATGCCATGTCAGTCAGTGGAAAAGGTATGGGCCAAGTGGGAAATGATACTCGTAAGTGGGCAGCGCAGTATGTAATGGGTAAAAGAAAGCTCAGAACTAAAACTCTGAGAGAAACACATGCTTATGTACTCTGTGACACACTTACACCATGCTTCTTCTTCCAAACTTGTAATACAGCAGATACAGACCCTACCCATGACCTGGTTTTTTAAACAGTTTACTTTCTGAAGTATGTTTTACACAGCACAAACACAGCCAGACATCCATGTTGTGAAATGAGTGTGTTAAGGTACCTCAAATCATAGTGCAGCCTATGGGCGAATGCACTATCACAATTCAACAATGCTTTAAAAGAGCCATAAGTTTATGGAGCCCTCAAAAACCAGCAATTTTCATCTTCAACAGAGTCCTCTGACTCTGTAACAAGGAAATTGCCAAAAAATTATGGTAAAGGACAGATGGGTAGCTAGCTGCAGGAACTATCCCCCTGACACAGTATCCAGGTTATAATAACAAGCATTTTGCACCACTTACAGCTCAGTAAGATTTCTTTCAGAGGCTGAGACTCCTCCAGCTCTGAAGCTATTGTGATGATAAATAATATGTAACTGAAACAAGAAGTTTTCCCTGGCAAGTTTATAAGTTCTAACAACTGCAGAGAGACATCAGTATAACACATTCAACACTGGTGACTAAAGTGCAGGGTAAAACATTCTGACCCCTACTTAGATAAGTGCTTATATACAGCAAAAAAAAAAATAATCTCACTTTTATGCAACTTTGTTGAAGAAAAAGAAGTTCCCTTACAGTGCTAACCTAGCCACAATACTTCTACACCCTCCACAATGCATGTACAAGCCAGACACTTCTGTTCTTGAGAGATGACAAAGAATATAATGAGAACACCTTTCTTTCGTTCACATCACAGAGAAGACCCACTGTTCAAGGTTACTCTTGCAAAGCTGAGTGTTGACCTCAGGCCTCTAACAGCTTCAGACCTGTTGTCACACTTCTTCTAAAGGACAAAAACATATTACACACTTAGGTAGTTTAAAGTAACAGGATGGCCCTACATCAGATGCTGAAAGCTAGAGCACATACAGAGATTTATGACTTTTGTGGTACTCCTGCACAGTGAGAGGCTAGCTCTTTAGTTCAGACAACAGAGACTTCTGCACTTACATGGGAACACCTGGCAACTCTACTTCTAGATGACCCAACATTGTTCTGCTTGGCAGCTCTCTCTTTTAACCACAGACTTTAGTGCTTACTATACTCAGACATGAAGGAAGAAATGAAGAGTTTTCTTGCTGTTGCCAAAAAAGCGTGGTAAGTCCTTCACATGTATCCTATCACCTCGTACTGACTTGTTTACAGCAGAAGACAACCTATTTTTCACTCTACTAAGTATTTCTCTGAAGGAACAAAGTGAGGTCTGACAGGTGAATCCTATGTTTTTTGGTAACATCTTGCAGATTATTCAAATGCATGTCCCCTAGAGAGCATTTATCTGAACCCAACAAACAAGCAGTCTCATTGAGAAAGTTTGATTACAAATCTGCTTGACTCAGGAATATTGGTAAGTACCTGGGGAACAGAACAGATTCCTTTTCCATGTTCACATGTTATTTTTAAAAAACCGAACAAAACACATCAATAAGAGGTAAAACATAATTAAAACGTGAATTCAAATGTTAAAGAAGTGTGGCAACAAGTTTTCATTGCTGGCAGAGAGGCAACAGAAGTAGCAGACTATCCATAGGCCTAACACAGCCAAACTATTAACCAGGGAGCCTCTGGTGCAGTGAAGAGGTCTGACTTCTGACTTCATGGGAAATAAAAATGCCACTGCAACATATGAAATACATGGAAGTGGATGGTCAGGAGCACATACATCTATGAAAGACTTAATTCACTAAGCCATTTGGAAATTTTTCATCTCTGAATAGGGAAATGTGCCATTGATAATCTAGCTACAAAACAGATTCTCTTAAAGATACACAAAATATAGCACTTCCTGTGGACATACACATAAAGTCTCTAAAATTTGTGTTAGGCAGAGTTAAGTTTTTAATGTGTTCATCTTCCTTTCCTATGTTGATCAGAAGGCAATCTTCTCAATCAGAGATAAATAAACCTTTGTTTCATGATAGAAGAGTGTATTAGCTATACTGGAGTGACAATATGAAGCCATATGCTAAATATTTTGTAATTATAAATGCTGATAGCCTTCCACTTAATTGGAACATTGTTCAAGTTTAGAGCACTCAGCTCTTTGCAGTGTCTCTCTCAACCTAATATTTTCATTAAAATTATTAAATATTAAAAATACATAGTACAGCTACTTTTTTCTCATTGATTTAAATCTTTTTTCAACTAACCCTGTGAAAATAGGTTGTCAAAGAATAAAGAAATTTCTCTTATTTCGATGCCACAAACTATCCTGCTGTCTTACATTATTACAAAGAAAAAGTCTTATATTCCACCATATAAAGAATAAATTCAGGATGGCGTAAAACTACGCTTACCAAATCCTTACTCAAGAATCCAAAGTATATTTACTTCAGATTTCTAAAAGTACTTTTAACAATGGAAGTTGCAGAGGATTAAAAATTTCAGATTTGCCATGCTTTTTGCCCCCACCACCTGCTTCCCACCCTTCTAGAAGGTCCATGTGAAGTTTTGCTAGTAATTACCTTTTCATCTTTAATAACTCAAGTTCACTTCTTGATAAAAGTGACAAAGCCAGTATTACATAGTGTATCTGTATTGTGCAAAACCAAAATCTGTTTACTGATCACAGACTCAAGCTATACTTTGTCACACTCCACAGAAAAAAAACACAAAAGAAGGTTAAGAAATTGGATCTTCTGATAGTCAAAGGAGAAAGATTTCAGTTAAAAAACTCATGGTCATGAAACAAACTTCCCTCTCCTTTTTTTCATATGCTAAACTGTAACTTTAAGAAACAGTTATTTTAAAAATATGTCTAGAAGACAGTTTTGTCTTAGGGTGTCCTTTCTAACTGCAAGGCTTTTGAGACACAGTAAAATAAATAGTAATATTCCTGTATTTTCTTACCCAATATATCCAGCTGCCGTAAATGCGTACAGTTAGCAGCAAGCTCCTCGATGTCTGTGTCACACACAGACCTGTTGGCTGTAAGAAAGAGCTTTTGCAAGTTCGGGAGTTTACGTGCAAGGTTCGTGAAGCAACCTGTACTGCTCTGTAACGTGGGGCACCAACCAAGATCAAGTTCTTCCAAAAGCTGGCAGCCTGAAGCCAATTCTGCAATTCCACTTTCAGTTATGTTTTTACATCTCCACAAATCCAGACTGCGAAGCTTTTTGCATTTTGCTCCCATCATGCTTGCTATAAGGTCATAATCTTCAATCTGCAAGGAAAGAAAACACTTTGTCATGTGCAGCATCTTTCCAGACACATACAGGTGTTTCAGGACTTGCTTCCTAATACCTACAGATCTGCCTTAAGGCATGTCATTTTTAAAGAACTCTGAAAATTGTTCATTCTAGAGCACAGTGAGGTTTACTTTTACAAAAGAAAAAATAAAATAAATTTCCTATAAACTCCAGACGTAAGTGTTTTAAATTCACTTAATATTAAGGACAAAAGTGCAGCAAAATGTTTATTTTCCTTGAAAAGCCTTTTTTTCCCCACAGTTCTTTTTCCTTTAAAAGATTACTACACCTGTTTTTATGACCATAGGTGCTGCAACCATAAGCACTCACGGGATAAGGGGTAATGGTTTTAAACTGAAACAGGATAGATTTAGACAACAAAGAATTTCTTTACTGTGAGGGATGGTGAGGCACTGGAACAGATTTCCCAGAGAAGTTGTGGATACCCCATCCCTGGAAGTGTTCAAGGCGAGGCTGGATAGGGCTTTGAGCCACCTGGTCTAGTGAAAGGGAGTTGGAAACAGATGAATTTTAAGGTTCCTTCCAACCCAAACCATTCTATGACTCTTGAGCCATGAGGAAGCTCAGCTAAGTTGCCCTGGTGAGTGATCTGGCATATCTACCACCAGGGACAGCGGCAAGCCAGAATGTCTCTGCACACAGCTCTGGCCTGCACATGCAGTACAGCTCAGATGAGTGCCCTGCAGGAATTGTTGCTGTCCCTGTATTCACTTTCTTCAAACCAATGAACACGTCCAGCAAGTCCACGACTCAAATGGCTTTTGCCAAAAATATTGCTCTTTTGTTGTTTGCACTGTCAGGTCAGAGACAAGCATTAATCTGCTAGGAATTATGATTTGGACTGAATAAAATTAGTTATTATTAGCTTTGGATTCTTAGCCTTGGAAAGAAAAAGTGATTATGCATATAAGGAATGTGCAAAACCTTAAAAAGAGGCTGAAGAACCATGAGAAAGCCTACAAGCTACATTTTAGGCCTACTAAACCAGTACGTAACCATAAGTCTATGACCAAGCTGCATTAATCTTGGACCTCCCAAAAGAACAGAGCCTAATATCAACCTAGCATTTAACACACCTCTGTGAAGCAAACCCAGACTGGATTCCAAAGCAAGCGAGTGCGCACACACATAAACCCTGAGTGGTCCAAGTACTCACCATGACACAGCTGCCCAGGCTGAGGTGCTGCAGCTCAGAGCAGAAGTTCAAAATACTGAGCAGTGCTGTTTGCTGCCACAGGGGAACACATCCAAAGGAAATATGGAAAGTGAAACAAAGAGAAGAGGTCAATTAGACATTAAAGGCTGTCACTGCATTTCCTGAAATACAGCTCAAAATTCTGTTACGGACGCCACAAATGCCACTTAATGAGTCCCTGGGTACTTTACCCATTGATTGGCTTAAAGCAAAGGTAATCGTTACAAACCTTTATGCAAGTCAGTTTGGATGGGGTTTTGCATCGCCCTGAAGATACCTACATACCACTGACCTATCTGTTCATTTCCCATAGGAAAGCTGCTGAAGAAGTGTGGCAAGATCAAATAACAGGCAAGGCCAGACTGAAAACACAGAGGGCTGGTGACACACCAGAAGAAGAGTGGAGGCTCTGACATTCACTGATCAGCTGCAGCCTGATGGAACTGCCAATAGAGCTGCACAGCATCAGGACTGGGCTGGGGACTTTAATGTCAAAGAGTGTCTGTGCTGACAAGGATGCTGACAACCACTGAGCACCTGTCACTACTAGCATGCAGACTGAAACATACAGTGTGTATTTTACAGTCCTGTTCCTGCCATTTAATGTGGCCATTCTTTTCAGAAAGTACTGTACACTGCTTAGCCTGAAGCCGGACTGTCTATTCCACAGCAAGTGAGACCCATGGATTTTTATTTCTGAGATACAAAAAAGACCCTCCTGTATTGTCTGTAGCCATATTTTGTGTTCTTACTGGAAACATGCAGAGTGTGTAAAAAGAATAGTCTAGGATTCACGTGACTAATAGTTGTGCATCATACTTAAACATCACTTTGTTAGGACTTTGTTATCTATACGAGCTTGAAAACAGGATTAAGCTTCACAACATAGTAACAATGAAAGTATGTGAATTTCTGCAGGATATACAACAGTTTCTAGCAGAAAAAGAGACAAGCAATATACAAGTGACAAACTAGTCTACTGCTACTAAGTGTAATTCCAGCAAGAACACTAGTCAACATATACTACTATCATGTATATGATAGTATACAAATATGTATACTATCATATTTGTATATATGATATTGTAATTTATAGGTTTTTTAAATATAAATTTACTTATTTGCAGAAAGTTTATTGTTAAATGCTTTATGCAATTTCCTCAGTTCATGACATTCTAATGAAACTTGACAGAAACGTGGTCCTTTGTCCTATCACTGTGAAGTAACATCTGACTCCTTGCACAGAAAGACTGGCAGACACGGAACAGGGCCATAGCACAGGGTATTCACAGACACCATTTTAGACATCTAATTTAGGTGTCTCCAGGGAGCAATTATAAACACCCAACACTTGACATGTACGGAATCTTGATTCCAACTTGTCCTTCTAAGATTTGATTTCCCAAAAGCTGCCTAAAAGTACATGCTAAGTTACAGTAAGCCTTCCTCACATATATCTTGGTAGAAGTCTTACAAAGTCGCTATTTACTTAACTTTCATTCATGTTTTTAAAGAAAAAGGTAGCTAGGGAATGGAACACAAGGGCATTAAAAAGTCACTATTTAAGATGTTACTAAGAACACTTTAAAGCCAGCAAATGTGTAAGAATCAAATTAATTTTAAATTACACACTAAGCAAATGCTTCATTTGGATCATTAAACATGAATAAACAAATAAAGAGAATGAGACATAGTTTTTACTACTTAACTCAGTGAAAGCTATAAGCTTTAGAACCTTCTCAGGTGCACAAATTAAAAGCAAAATCCCCAAATGCCTCTCTACAAACCCTAAATATCAGAGCTAAACAAATCAGTCTCTGACTGCACACTCAATTCTAAACAGGGTTCCTGCAGATATTCAGGTGATTCCACAAGAAAACTGAATACCTTGCTGCATTTCACCAAGCTTTTTCATAATGGTTTCCAGATTGGAATTTAAACACTGGCCTGAAAGGATGGGAAGCAGTAATCTTTCCTTAATTGACAAGGACACTGCAAAAGTGAACAGTCACTCTGAACAGCTTGTAGGGTGTGAGACCAATTCCATACTTCTTCAGAAAGGGGTGAAATAGATAGACTAGTATTCAGAGTTATCTTGATAGATAACTGAGCTCCTTATGTTAACTTCAACAGGAATGTGATACATCTCTCAGAGTACCTTTTTTGTCCCTCTCTATTTTAAGACAGTCTTTCCTGTACTGACATGCACTGAAACCACATTTTCAAAGGTCTTTTCACAACCTGTAACACCTAAAGTATTATTTTAAATTATTATTTAAAAAACCCAAAGAACTTTAAAAAACACACTAGAAATCTGGGTAATAGAAAGGAGCTTTGTAGAACACCATGTCATACCATCACAAATTATGCCAAGTCAAGCCCAAAAGTAAACAACTACATACTCAACATTAATTATACTGGCTATATTAATTCCTCTTCTGGGGCGCATACGTGCCCACACACAGCAAACCAGATTTCCTTCAGACACAGTGTCTGTTCTTCTGTGACTGAGGTGGGCTTTGCATATGCCATATAAGAAGAAAAAACCCTTTGTGCATGCCTAGCTGTGCCTCAGTCAACTGAGAATCCAGGTGGCAAAAGACAAGAAAATAGCAGGAGAACAGAAAGGAGTGAATGGCAGCTCACAGAATCCATATGCACTACATACAGAAGGACTATCATTGTAATAACCTGTCTGTTACGAGCCATCTGTCTGTGCAGTTCATCTCTCTGACTTGCAATACAACACGAGCCATAACACCCCTATTTAAGCAAAGGAGAAGAGCAAGGCAATCACCCGATCCTGAAGCTGTAGCACAGGCCAAACTTCAAATGTTAGAGCGCTTCACAAGAGGAGGTAAGAGGTCATCTAAACTATATCAGCGAGCTTTAACCTGGAGCTTAATTCCACTTTCTCAGCCAGGCAAACTGTCAGATCAAAGACTATCCATCTAACAACATCCTTCAGCCTAGTACCCAAGACTTGCATAGTCTGGGGATTTTTTGAGTTTCCCCTGCACCAAAAGTAAAGTTTAGCTTTGCACCTGCTCCCTTTTATAGAGATTGAGAAAAAAGTAGATGATTATAAAAACCAAAGTACATCAAAACAAAACAGAACATCCCACCAACAAACCCACTCTAGAAACTAACTTAAGATTTACTTTTTTTTTGTGGAGTCACGGCTTCGGTGGTCTAATTTTTTTTTGCCATCCAAGCCAAAACAAAACCTACTAAAACACTCGATTTTTATAAGATGGCACAGACAACAGTAAGAGCTCAAAGGGGGCAAATAAGATGGTCTGCCTTATCCTCCATTCCCAGGAAAGATGTTTTTAGATGAGGAAAACATACAATGCAGAAGTTGCTTTCAGAAAGGAGATTCTCATGTCGATCTAATCAGAAGGATATGATGTTGCTAAACACAACATTACAGAACAGATTTCAGAAATATTTTAGGGCACAGTAGTTAGTCCTAAACCTCAGAAAAAGGGAAGACCGCCAACAGCTTCTCTGCATCTTTATGAACAGGTCAGACATATGTATGTCTGAAGGGAGAGAGCTGATCCTGTCTTGGACAAGAAAAGAGATCACTGTTTGAAATCCTAATTTACTCCACACGAGACAGGTGACAGGTCTGCCCAAACATCAAAGTCCTCCACTTTGCAATACACACTAGCCTGGAAAACAGTTCCATATTGTGCATGCTTTATCTAAATAGCTGATGTTGGACTAAACTGTATCCTACCTGTCTTTGTAAAGGCCTTGGCCATCACACGTAAGTTTTGACTCAGATGTTGCAAAAGCATTGGTTTGAACAGACAACCCACCAGCAGAGAAACCAAATACTGGAGTCAGTGCAATATACTTGGCAAGACTGAAGCTTGCTTGACGTTTTTCAAGACTTTTTACCTTCATCCAGCAGGAAGTGCAAGTCATTTTTAATGTTAGTATCAAAGGAAAGCATCCAACCAATAGCCTGAGTTCAGTATCTGTGCAACAGAAAACCCTTCTGTCTGGCAGATGTGACTCACCTGTGGAAGATGCACTTTGAATATCTGACTGTTTACTCACTGCAGTTTCATTATCCAATAGTCAGAGATTTTAAAAAAGAATAAAAAGTGTTGAAAAAATACAAATTATGCACTATAATATGGATATTGCATAATGGCTGCACTATCCTACAAGGCATGAAAATAAGTGCACCACAGTGTGGCTATGGAAGATTAAAGGAAGAGCTTAAGAAAAATAACAAAGTTTCACTTTGGGGTTGGGTTAGGGAAGAAATAGTCTGCATCTTTTAATAAACTTTCTATAGATAAGTCTTAAAAGCTACTTTTAAATGTTGTTTCTTTTTTACTGGAGATGAACAACATGCTGCTTTTTCCCTTTCTCAGAACTGTGTATGACATAAGTTGGGAATTCTTCCAGCTCCTCAGTGAAACAAGAGCCTAAATCTTTTACAAGACGTCTATTCTGCAATTTTTTCTTCAAATTTTTCATTGAAGTGAATGCTTAGATAAAAGAATCTTAGGGTCCCATTAAAGACTGCTTCCTCTCTTCTTGAAGTAGGACTTTCCTTGCTCGCTGTGTTTTTAATCAGTGTTACTAATTCTCCAGTTAACCTCCCTGTTTAAGAAAAAATTGAATCACGCAGACCTTAAATTTTGTACTTTTAACATTAAAAATCCAAGTTAGAAGTAGGAAAATTTTCCTTTAATACCCACCCCCAAAACTGCATTCTATGAGAGGACAACTAAAGCTGTATTATTTTTTCTTATCTTTTTCAAATGATGACCTTATCTCTAGTCTTCCCTGCCCTTTTACCCCCAAGACCTATTGTCTCCACTTTCAAATACTTTTATAATGTTGTAGGCAGGTAACATGCCCATGTTTGCAAGCTCACCATAACAAGAATACTGCCTTTTTCCACAATATCAAAAAATTATTGTAAGCATGTTCCTAAAGACCACAATTTATTACTCCTATGTCAGTTACTTATCTTTCCATGCAAAAAATGCATGGTGACAGATCTCTGCAGTGAGTTGCCTACGCATATAAATTGATGAGATTATTATAGTTAATAACAGGCTCATCCCAGTACTAACCAATGTTTCCAGGTACAATTTTCATCTTACTCTACAGATCTGTGTTAAAATATTGTAAAAATATTTATTTTTAGTTTAAAATCATAGTCATCAGGATTGTATTAACCAACTGTACTGGATAACATATTTAGACAAGCTTATTCCAGAAAAAAAATCACCTTTTCATTAGACAAATAGGAAAAGCATCAAAAGATTTCATCAGCCAGCTAGACTGTGGAACCTGAAGTGTCCAGTATCCAATCACCAGCGGTCACATGCTGTTTCTGTACAAATCAAATTTACATTTCTTAACACATTTAGTTAAAAGTTGTTACAGCAATTAGGCAATTACTATAGGACATCAGTCAGTATACGCGTATATACAGTATATTTCATACTATGAAGTCATATTTTGTGAGTCTATTTATCTGACAGAACACCTAACAGTATTATTTCAAGTAACAACTAATAATCTGACTGAACACCCAAGACAGAAAATACACCTCTGCCTGAATGAGGAGTGGTAAATGTGGTAACAAGGAGGTAACTCTGCAGGGTACTCTTAAGTATTCTGTCTTCCTCGCAACAGACAAAGTCAATGACTTTCAAATGAATTCCTTAAAATTCTTGGAACCCGAGAAGCTGAAGGAACTGGAGAGATACAGACTAAAGCCAGGCCAAAGAAATCTATGTTCTCTCAGCCCATCAAGCACATCCATAATTCTCACAAGCTGATCCTTCAGCAGGAATGTTCTCAGAACTGCACAGAAAGGTTCCTCTGCTCACAAATCTGGGCGGAAGCTTCATTTTCGCTCCCAAAATGTTTCAGTTTACAGCAAGGGACATTGGAACCAGCTGACTCACCCAGACAAACACACAATGGTGGGAACAGAGCAGCCCAAAATGTCTCTAGCTTCAGCACACGCATCATGAGCGCTACTTCTCCTGCTGGAGAGACAAATCCCCTCCCTCTGCAACTGCCTTACCCTGCACACAGTATTACTGCACGCATGACTGCGTATCAAAGGACTTCGGGAACTCTCCTTATGGCTAATGCAGGGCTTCCAGGACACCACAGACTAGAATACCATGCTGGAGAAGCAAGTAATACACTCCACATATACAACACACATGAGAAATCTGAATCATGTCTTCCTGCATACAGTCACAAAGCAAAGATGATACAGAAAACAAGTTAACACATCAAATAGGTTAAGAACTCCTTAAAATGAAAATAAAAAGGATCTACCAAGTTATCACAAGGAAAATCAAACATCTGTATGCTGAGCATACACAGATGAAGAGCCACACAGTGAAAGAAAAAGCTGACTAACAAATCAATAGAAAAGCAAAGAGGAAGGAAACCACTGCTTGGCTTTGAGAAAACTACAAACAAGTTCTTGGCAAATCAAGAAGAGAAGTCAAGTGTGTGGTACATACCACCTGAAATCAAGATAATCGACTCAGGTTATTCATTTATTGGGATCAAGTAATCTGAATCCAATTCCCCTCTTTATACTACAAACTGACGTTTACAACTTTTTTAAAAATACTTCAGATAATGAATCAAATTGCTTCTAAGTCCAGGGGAAAAAAAAATTGAGATGCTTAACTAAATGCTAACTCTGCTTTAGGACTTACAGAAATACCTTAGTGAATAGCAACTGTTATGTTTTCCTCCATGTACAGCAGATATAAAATCTTGATGGCAGCACATCACTGGCTTAATTTTTTAAGACTACAGCTATTACTATATGTGACTAAAGTATCTTTGGAACAGCAATTTATTTCCATATGTAAAACTGGAAAAAAAAGAGCTTCTAGCAACTCCTTGAAAACCAAAAAAACTAACCACCAGTCCTTCCACCAAATAACAGCTCAATAACAGGGAGAAAACTATTCTCTCCAATTTTGACTTCTCAGAGCAAAAATACTGCAGAAACATTGTTATTGGCATTTTAAATTAAATTGTGTATTTTCAAATAGTTGATGTACCAGTCTTTATCTTAAGCCAGTGATGCAGTACTTCATAGGTAATGCACCAAAAAATTTCACCACACTAGAACTACCTCTAGTAAAAAATTCAACCAATGGAACAAGAAAAACCTCCGAAGAAACCAGTTTTATTTCCATTTCGGTACCATATATTTATTCCTATAAATATTTGCAATGACAAACACCTCATGCAAATGTGAAAGTAATCGGTTTAAGACTGTCAAAAGTAATTAAAAATCCACAATACTTATTTTTCCCTCCCTTTGGCACTCTACGTCACTAGAAGAAAGCCAAAAATCAACTGTTTGGGTGAGAGGGGTTTTTGGCACAGTTTGTGAAGGAACTAAGTCAGAAATTACTTGGCATTTGCTATTCTAATACAGTGATTAAAAACTACATTGGGTACAAAGCCAGAATTCTGTAAACTTCTATTAAACCATTCATTTCAGAAGATATAAGCAATATTGGTTTGTCCTGTTGTAAGTAAAAAAAGAGTCTACGTCATATATTTCAAGGCATCGCACCTCAGAATCTAAACGCCTACAATCAAGTTGCAACAGTCCCCAAAAGGAATTGTTTTTACAGAAAGGAAAATGCAAATGTGTTAACAATGCAGAAACAAAAGGTATAGCATTGGTGAAATACCATTCTCATCTAAATCTGCTCCATCAAAGAAATTGTAAAATACGATTCTAGGGGTCTTTTTCCCCTCCTCTTCCCCCTAGTATTCTAAGGCATGAAGATAATTTCAGTTATCTAATTTTTGGTACTATGACACTTTGAAACAATTATGCTGAGGAACCAGGGAATTTGAGATGTGTAGAGAGAAAAGATAATATGCATGTTTATAAATACATCAGAGTCAATGGTTTAACCAGTTAAAGAACAATACAAAATTAATTTTAGATGCTTATAAAGTACGAGCCTTAGTTTTCAGGAAAAATTTTCATACCTGTTGGTTTCCCAGAAAGCCCTCATTTTCAGACTACTACTAAGATTTTGAGTTCTAAGGATACATACCTATCCTCAGTAGCTTATTTCTGACAGAAACTCCACATCTGGGAACAGCACATGAACATTCAATAACACACAAATAAACTATTGCTTGAAACTGATCTTGAATCTAGAGGTCTACAGAGCTATTCAAATTGTTCACCTTCTTTTGGTTTCAACTATTTTCACTTCTCTGCACATTAATTTTCAGCTAAATGAAATGTTACAGAAAATGTCAGTTACAGAAACAGGTAGGGAATCATATGTCAAGTTAGAACTAAATGGTGACCAAATTTGGTTAATGCTTAAGTACTTCAGTTCCTTGAGCTACTGATACCATTTCATGAAGAAGCAAATAGGAAATGTCACCTCATCCTTTTACCAGGTCATTTTTGCGGCCTTTAGGAAGAACAAGATACCCATGTAATCCCAGACAGATATCTCCACTGCAAGTCTCCAATAATTTGTTTCACAGAAAGTCTTATGCCTCTTAAACAAGCTTTCTTCACAATCCTTTTCTCAAATTTTCCTGAGGAAAAAAGGCAGAGCTTTGCAATGGATTTACCTTCCTGCAACTTAGAAAAGCATTCTATGTTATCAAGGTACAGTATTTCAAGTCCTTGCATACACCCCTATATAGGGTATCCTATACAGTACCATACATGTCAGAGAACCTCAGCCTTACGTGTATTTATGCTCATACCGCAGCTACAAAATGACCAAGTTGCTAATACACAAATTTTACTGATGGAAAAAGTGTGCCATACAGAAACAGTGCATCTCATAATTGGCCACATGTCAGGAGAACAAAGCTCATGAGTGACGCCCTCAATTAGTGCCATCAGCATGAAGTCACAGAATCACAGTAGAGCTGAGTGCAGAAAGGAAATTCTGGAGACTTTTTAGCCCAGACCACCTGGCTCCAGGTCAGCTGGTATCTCCAACCTGACTGAAATAAAAGCTGTCAACAGATGTAGGAGCCAATCCTTTTTCCAACTTCTCAACTGATGTTTGCAGAAGCGGATAACCCTCCAGCCTGCCCTTAATTACGACAATCAAAGTGTATTTGAGTGATACCTTCTGACACTAATGCACATCATTTTCAAAATAAATACAGTAGCAAAACCATTTTCCTCTACAGTATAAGCTGGCATTAGAACAGGAAGTCTAATCTCCCTTGAGCATCCATCAGCTATCACCCTGGAAGATACAACATGGAAAGAAACATAATGAAAAGGGAGAGAATTGGAATGTATTTGCTAAAAATCAGCTCCCCATCTCCCCCTAATGCACTTGGATTATTGGACTATTTCTGAGATGAAGAACTAGACAGCAATAAAACTTTTTCCTCCAAAACTTCATGACACAGGTTTAAAAACAGATGCAAAATGAACACTGTATGAGCATCAGGTAATAGAAAAAAAAAGACTAGATAGAAATGAAGGTCGAATGAACTTTATCACTGAGTGCAGGTGTAGGCTTTCAAAAGTCAAAATGCTTCCTCACAAACAGTCGCAGTGCAATTTGCAAGCTGGGATTCAGGATGTACAGGGGCACCTTTTTGTTCTCTACAGCTACTTGGCAGTGCCAGGGATACAGCAGGGACTGGGACACAGCCACATGGCAATTACCAAATTAATTAAATGAAAGTGATAGTCTCTGTAGTTAATTCAATCACTGTATTTTGGTTTTGCTTCATTTGGTCAAATTATGCCCTCCCTTATGTCTGTAAATCTGTTTTACACTTTCATCCTTCCCCCTCACTCTTCACATTACAAGCTCAAATGACCAAATTGAGCCCCACATTAAATCATAAAGCACAGTCAAGGCCCTGTATTGCATAATTATTTGTCACCGGCTCAAGCTACTTTCAAGAATCCACATTCCAGCTAGAGGCTTTCACCTTTTTCCCCCCCTGTTTGCTTGCAACTCCTAATCTGAAAGATTTATACCCAAGCCAAAGAAATTTTGTCCAAGCTGACAAACCTCAACAGCTTTCAAAAGTATAACATGACTCATAACAGGTTATTTCTGAGAACTCTGTAGAACAATTTTATGGCAGCATTAACTCTGTTATTGCTCATGGCATAAGAAAATAAGAGTCACTGCATTTACTGGTAAGATTCTTACGCTTCTTTTTAGTATCCATATTTCTAGTGTCCCCTCTCACAGCTGCCCAAGTTCCAAATTTGCTTTGGGTCAAAGGTATCAGAGATAAAGTTTATAAATACAATATTTGCTTTAAAATGTGTGGAAAAAAATTCCTTTGCCCACTGCAATTAGATTTAAATTTAGTTTGTTTTGTATTTTAATATAATTGCAATTCAAACTTTAAAAACTTTTTCTTTACATATTATAAAGAATTCAGAATACCATGCAATATGAAATATATAATCTTACAGTACAATTTACATCCAGCAATAACGAGACTGACAAGTTCTTCTACTTTAATTGTGGCATTGGTTTCTTTAAAATACCATTTTGGCTGCATTATTTATATGAATGGAATACTTCATGATAAGCATTAAATCAAGATAATATTCATGCTTAAAGCATAAAGATGTGCATTGCCAATTACTGTATATTCAATAATACTTCCATTGTTCATTGTACTCTTCAAATGTATCAATGCCAACAAGTGCTTAAACTGTGCTGTGAATACACCCTCAGTCAATAAACACTAAGCAGTTATGTATCAGTAAATACCAAAACCACCAGCACAAAAATCCCACAAGTACAATAGTGGTCTTGAGTGCAGAGAAATTATATTTATAAAATGTTGAGATTAGTTTCTCAAAGCAAGTTACAAATTATTTCAACAATATTGCAAAACCTTCAAGAATTTAACCTTTTAATACTGAACTTATAGCACTGGAAAATAAGCTGCATTTTGTGAAGAGGACTATAGCAATGTTTTTTAGTTACTGAAAGTCACTGGACTTTCCCTCTTCTAACAGAAAGGCTGGAATAATTCAAAGGCATTGGAAGTTTCAACTCAGAGGTTTGAAAACAATTTTACACACACAAACTTGTTCTAAATAAGTCAAGGAAATAACATTATATATGGCCTTAAGAATCAGCAGGGTTAGGACCAAAGACCATAACCTTCTCCAGATGGCAGAGCCATCTTCCAAAGTGACAGCGCAGTAAGTAGCAGAACACCAGCACTGCCCATTTCATTAAAAACATACACTTAAAAATTGAAGCTTTGATTACAGAGACAATATGAACATTTTCAAATACAAAACCTATTCAAAGGAAACAGTTAAAAAATACCTCACTGTAATAACAATTGCTCAGATGACAAACATAACACGTTATCAGTTTCATTAAGTTTCCATTGTCCTCAAAATCTATGTACCTAACACAAAGAAATCATCAACAGCAGTCAATTTTCTGCACAGTATTTTCTTAGAAGTTATCCATTAGGGTCATAATAATCATATAACTGGAAAAAGTACTACAAATAATTTAAATTTAGATGTTGTAATAACTTTTTTTTTTTAGCAATAAAAGCTGGGGGGAAAAAAAAAAAAGGAAAGATACCACAAGACTGGGCAAGGAAATCCTGTACCTGGGGAAGGTACTTGGGAGTGTATATGGGGGGAAAAAAATGATTTATTTTATTAAAGTGTTAATTTTGTACTTTCTCTAAGGCATAATGCAAAATCAGGAACAGCTTTATCACATACTGACAAAAAGGATGGAGAATCTTCATCTCATCCTATGTTATTTAAACATATGTCCAAATTCACAACCAAAAGAAAAAGTTGTATTATTTACCCACATATGCTCTGAGATATGGAAATTTGGTCATTTATTTTGATTATTATTTGCTTTAAGAAAAAACAAAACAAACAAGCCACTGAATTATTCAGTAAAACAGGCTAAATGAAATGAACAGATTTTTCTTTTGGTTTCTTCTTGGATTTTGAGACTGAACTCTATCAGAGAATCCTATCAGCTCTGTTCTTCTCACCTTCTTACTTACTATCTCTTAATAAACACATACTTGATACCAATTTTCCTTTGGGATTTACAGATTCAGATTCTTTTCGCTAATCAGATTCAGTTGGCAACAATACAATACCGAGTTCTTTAATTATTACTATTGTTCCTTTGTTTGCTCTTTAGAAGCTCCAACAATGAAGACAGTAGTAGATATTTAAAAAAAATCAAGAACACTACTATATTACAGCTCTTTGACAAGTTTTACAGAAGTCTCAATCACTTCACAGCATGCTTGATCAATTTATTCTTTTTTGCACAGAGCCACTACTCACTACCAGGCACCTCTGTACCAGCTGAAGAATACTGAAAGCATGTCAGCCTATTTTGTATAGCAATCCAAAGACTTGCATTAAGAGAAGTTAAGGCTGAGAAAGGTAATGTCATTTCTACAAAACTGTGACTTTTGTAGCTCTAATGCTCTAATTCAAATCCTATGCCACATCTTCATTCTCTCCCTTTTACTTTTCAACCTGCGATGTATGGTGTATATTGTTAAGTGGTTTCACATTAACAAGTAACACAGAAGCATCCCCTCCAAATTACCTATTTAAATTTCTAGAAATTTCTCTTTCACAGTTTGTTAGGAACAGTGCCTTTTGTTTATACTTATGTATAAAATGAAAGCACAATCTTAAGTAAACTTGATTATGAATGAATGTTCTTGGCAGCTACAAGCAGATGCATGTCCATACACATGAAAGGCAGAAATGAATCTTCACAGTTTAAGGGCTTCAAAGTCGGGAAATCTTTACCACCTACATTCAATCTAATTTCAAGCTCTGTTCAGTAAAGCGATAGAGGAGAAATGACAGTTACCAATCAGTTCAGTGTATCTCAGCTGCTGCACTATTACAAGCATGAAGTCTCACACTTTAGAAGTTACCTGAGTAGAATCAAGAAGATTCTAATCAATCAATAGTAGAAAATAATACAATTTTACACTCATTCCCTCTGATACAATGATCTTTCCTGGATCTGAAAAAGCCTTGTGAATTAGAGCCAATCAAATAAAGATTTATAGAAGATTTACAGAAAGGTAAGTGATGTAGAAATAGAACAGATACACCCAAGGCACCAATTCAGCTCAATACAAAACACACTTAAAAGCAGGGCTCACCAATTTGGTTTTTAGTTTGAAGAAAGTAATAATTGCTTCAGAGCAACTACCACAAAGTAACAAGTTACTGAGGGGCACTGGCTTCAGGGTGGACTGCCTGCACACCAAGAGCAAATGCCAGTCACCCCAAGTAGACTGCCCTTTAATCTAACTACCTTGTGTTAGCAAATCCCCATTACAAGATAGCTAGACCTTGGACACAAACGTACTTATGATTCACTAAATAAAGGACAATAAGGCACAACTAACTCTGGAACATACGTGTCTGGTGTGAACTGTCATAAATGCAGTCAGGTACTCTAAATTCAGATGTTCCTTGGAGATCCAGTAGACAGAGCCTACTGTTCCAGCTTCATTCCTTCTGTTACACTACAGCTTAAGACCCCACACAATTGAATGCCATAACCTGACTTCAGTGTACCAAAAGGACAAGCACAGGTAAGACAGTAGGAATCTAGTAATTAGCAAGGTATTCTAAAGGAGAGAATATTGAGAATTAAAGAAAGTTACTACATGATAATTTTATAATTACACTGCTAAATACAGTCAACCTAGAGTACCCTTCAAAATAAGGGAAAGAACTTCAAATTTGTAATTTTACTACATTGCTTTAAACAGCTGGAGGAAAGTCACCAATCTACCATGCAAGTCAAAGGCTATATTGAAAATAAGAAAAATCCCACGGTTTTTGAAACCGTCCTTGGATTTTCTGAATTTACCTTTGAATTTACACTCAAAATTCTAATTTACTTCTTCATTATTTAAAAGAAAAGAAGTACAACTTTACCTTACCAGGATTTAAAGTATTGCAAAGGTTAAAAATACTTGTTCTTACCTCCACTTTCGTTCTGTAGAGAATGAGACGCTTTAGGCTTCTCACTTTGGCTATATGGTTGAAAGCCTGAGGTGGTATTTTATCACATGATGAGAGATTTAATTCCTGAAGATTTGGACACATTTCAGTGATGACCTCCAAGCATGTTTCGTTGAGGAAATGGCCACAAGACAATTCAAGACGTACTAATTCAGAGCCACAAACTTTCAAGAACCTGTAAGAATACACATTTTAAGTGAAAAATAAACATGCCTTCAGGCAAGAATCTGAATGTCAAAACCTTAAGCATGAAAACCAGGAAATAGTTTCTTTCGACAAAGAAAAGCCATTAGTCTTGAAAATTTTGTTTTGTTTATAAAATTTAAACATGCTTTACTCTCACCATTTACTCTTAGTCAATGGACCAAACTACAACACCAATAACATCTGAAATGCTTTTAAACAGTCCAAAGCCAATTTTGACAATGACCTGCAAGTTTCCACCAATAATTTCATATTTATATCAGAAAAATCTTCGAAAGTAAAAATGTGGTTAAACAAAGTATTTTAAGACTTTGAGAAAAAAAAACACCCTCATTCCTTTAATTAACAAGTCAAAATCAACATTTAGGAGTTGTACTGGAACAGATAAATTCCTGAGAATTATTTCACTTAGCTTTTAATAGTTCCAATGGAAGTAAAGATACAAGATGACAAAATACCCAAAATTTAGAAACTTTGAGGGTCTCTACATGAATTACACTTCCTGTCAGAGATCCTGTGTTGGAAATTCAAGCTCTATTGCCTCTAACCCAAGCTTTAACTAAAAACACACTAGCTTATGTCCCTTTTTATTGCAAAGATAACCTTCAAACTGTAAATCAATCACAGCACTTGTAAGTTTGGTATTTAATAGGATGAAAACCCCCACACATCTGCCATGCTTTTTTATATTTTAATGGTTTCTCTAGGAGAAAAAATACTAAGCTCTTAAACTATGGGCTGCAATGGGTTTCCCATATTACTTCTAGAATAAAAGAGCTACTTGCGAAAGAGCAGGAATTAGACCCTCAAAATAAATTTTCTGATCTGCTCCACCACCAGTTCTATCCTACAAAAACCTTCATGCAGACAAAGCAGCTTCAGGTTCTGACACTTCTGCCACAAAATTACTTCTTGGCTTTAACTGATATAACAGAAACAAGGCTTCCGCTTGCACAAAGACTGTTGCTACAATTAAGAGTTACTAGCCTTCCCAAGCATTTGCTCCTGCTGCAATTTAGGATGAAATTGCAGCTGGTCTTAGAAGCAAACACATTTAGGGAGACATTCCTCAATGACACCAAAAGTAGCACCAGACCTAAAATCCATCTTTCAAGATCCAAATTTTCAAACCTTCTCCTTTCCTTATTTTTTCATTACTCACTCAAGTCATATTTGCCATTCATCATTATCTTTCTTTACTCCTTTCATCTTGCATATTACATGGCCTTAGTCTGATTATGCAGATCCTACATAATACAGAGGGAAAGGGGGATTCCAGGGTGGCATCTCCATCCCTGGATGTTTCTAAGAGTCACCTGAAACCTTGACTGACCTGATCTAGTGCTGGGGACACTGGTACTTCAGATGGGAGCCTGGATTAGATGACCTTCAGAGGTTCCTAACATCCAACATTTCTATGAGCCTATGTGAACAGAAACAAGGAGAGGATCTGAGACATGAGAGACATCTGCCCCAGAACAACAGGAGTTCTGCCATGTATTAAATTTACCCTTCCACTATTTTTGTCTAACTCTGAAGTCTCTCTTTAGAATCTATTTTACCCTGTAAAATCAGTTAAACACCAAGTGTTTAGTTGCTGTTTTCATACTAAATACAGTGAGTTCACCTAGACTGATAAGTCTTCCTACAGGAATGTCAGAGCTGAAATGACATGACAATTCACAACAATTAACATCAGATATTTAAACATTAAACTGCTATTTTAGACCAGCAATAGAGTTCAACACTGTCATGGAGAAATGTAGGATGGAAATCAGAGTAGAGATGCATGGATATATTGCTGATTAACAATTAGCCAATTCCTCTATTTAATGAGTGCTTTAACAATACATTCCTACAGCTTCTTTCATCAACAAATTATCAGGTTTGTTTGAATGGCAATATTTTCCATAAAACTCTGTCAGTCGCCAATTTTACCTCTTTATACCTCTAGCTTTTAATTTGCTAATGAATAAATATTTTATGAATTACTCCATTACAATAATGGATGTTAGTTTAACTGCCTTATAATTTAACAGGGCTTGACTGTTATAAATATTAGTACAAATCAATGCTTTTCTCTTTCTAGGACTATTAAAAGTTAACATTCCCAGGTCAGGGAAATACTCAGTTAAACCCCTAGTCCTAGAGAAGAACTCCAGGCTCACCAGCTTGAGGAGTTATTACCTTCATAATGTTTTATTTAAACTCATTACTCTCGAAACGCACAGACAGAAAACACGGCAACAGCAACAAGCACTGCCCTTCACGGCTTTGCTGCTTTTCTGGAAAAGGTTATTTAGGAGACATTAAACAGAAACAAAAGAGGGAAAAGGGACATGCAGCAGGGTACAAGAATGAGCAGAGAGGCACGTAGAAAAGAGATGAACAGAAACGGGAGGAGGAATCTGAGGAAGTCACCAACCAGCACAGGGCAGACAACACTAGGCAGAACTGGAGACACCCTGACCTTTGTTTGCACCTAACAAACTGCTCGTGACAGAGGTTTTTGCTTATGTCTTTCTACATGGATCTCCATGTAGATATGGCAAAGTAGAATATGAGTTCTCTCCCTTTCAAAACAAATGTGGCATGGTCTTCATACTTCTGAGACTTAACAGACTCTGGATGATTCGCTCTGACATACCTAATTTGAAAACAAACAACCCCCAAAAGGGTACCTTCTACCCAAACCAAAACTGCTTCACATACCTCTCCTTTAATCACTGAGGATTGACCAGTGCCTCATTTCAGTATACAGTCTCTGTTCTGCAGTCATACATTCCTTTATTTTGTTTTTATTATCAATATTTTATACACACAATTTCTGAAGTGATTTCTCTTCAGCTATTCATATTTGTTATAACTAAATAATGTGAATATTTACTTTTTTTTTGCTAGACATTGGATTGGACCTTTCCCTCGAGTTTATCCTCATTCTAGACTGCAGTATTTAATGATTTTTGATTGTTCAGCTTTGGGTTTTTGGGTTTTTTTCACCAGGTTTTTTTTGCATTGGGTTTTAGACTTGGTTTTTTGGTTTGGTGTGTTTTTGCTTTTTTGGGGGGGGGGGGGGGTGGGGGGGGTGGTTTTTTTTGTTCAGTTTTTTGAGTTGTTTCTAAGAAAAAAAGCAATCTCACTTTCCAGAACCTTCTGCCAGCTCTCAAAAACTGCTGCTTATTTTCAACCCCTGCAGCTTTTGGGAAGATAGTTAGTCCTAGTGAAGTTCTTCTGAAACATCAAATATATCTATTAGCAGTTAGGATGATATTTGCTCATAATGACGTTAAACTCATCAGGATCACAGGGTCGTTTAATCCACTAAAAACTTCTAATCATGTAATTCATGTCTGTATTATAAACCTATCTAATCATTCAAAATTAAAATCCAAGGTACAAGAGATAGCACTCCTCCTGTCAGAATATAAGACTTCTCAAACAAAATTCTCAAAATAACCTTTAGACATATGCTTTTCATGGTACTGAAGTTATCATGTTTGCTCCACTGGTTTCTGGTGAAACTGCACTGCATCCAAAACCTACACTTCACTTAATGATTCACACTTACTTTATATAGCCCAGTTCAAAATTACCGAAAGCTCTACAGCAAGCAGGGGTCACAGTCCAGTACTCCATCTACTCACCCTTCCTAAACACAATTATTACAGCAGTTTTCAATCAAGCTGACTTTACCAAATCTACCTTCAATTATAATCTTCAGTACTAATTTTATATACTGACACATATTTGAATTTGGTATCCAAGAGGGAGGGTGGAGAGGGGAAGCAACTTCCATTTGTGAACAATAGAGCTGGATAAATTGGGTTTTTTTCTTTAGCACTTTCCTTTGCAGTGTTACCTTACACTAGCATCCACACCAAGGTGGTTATCTCCATTAATTGACAGATATAATACTGCCCCATTTGCCTGGCCTTTCTTAGTACCAGACTGCCAGAATCAGTATTTCATGAAAACAATCATTTCAGCTTGCTTCAAGCCCAGTACATGCTCCTTTCAGCTACTCAGGCCTCCTATTTCCAGAGCCTTTCATCAGACAACAAAAATGTCATGAACCCACTTGGATTTTATTATTTCTCATTTTACTTCCAAGATCTTTCTTATGTAGGTCTCTATGATTACTCACACAAACTCAGCTGAGAACTTTGTCTTGCAGTTACTGTCTTGTATTTAATAAAATGGTTTGTGGAATTACATTTTAATGTGTTTCTTAAAGACATGTCCAGGTATTTTTGGACTCACAGTGATGCTTTTCCTTTGAAGGCTGCCCTGTTATATGCCACAGCAGTATTTAGTACAGATATTATAATAAAAGTGTTAAGATTGGTATGAGTGGAGAACAGCTGGCTACATAGAGATATAGAAGCACAAGAAAGAACAAAGGGCATTACAAGGGCTGGTACAGCAGTGCATGCTGGTGGAAGTCAGAACAGCAAGTCATCAAGATTCTTAAACATGTGTATGAGTAGTTTCTTGGGACACACAGATGAGGAGAGGAAGGGCAGAGGCACACAGGGTGGTGAGACCACATGCTATACCAATTAATTTGGACACGACTCCATTGTCTTGGTGCATGCAAGTATGCATGCTTGAGAGGGAGACTTCGTAAGACGATTCTGTTTCTAAAATTAAGTCACCTTTGCTTTCTCTAAGCTACTGTAATTGTTACAATGTTATTTTCTACTCTAGCAGGTATTACATATTCTTTTTAGTAAGCAAATCCTAAACATTGTGTGCAAGTAGGAAGAATATTAAGTACTTGATCTTGTGCTTTTCTCAACACAGATTAAACTATTTCAAGAAAAAAATGCAAACCAAACTTTATTACTTCATCTCAGTTACAGCAACTCTAGTTTTACCGAAAACCTGTGGAAACTAAAGCAAGTGACATGATTTTTAAATTGAGAATCCCTGTAAAGTCACACATTGCTCCTATTTTCTGCAACTATTTGCTGCATATTAGAATAATTTCTCTGACCTTCCTGCTAGCCTGATTTGCAGCACCAAGGTAAACGCTCTCAAAATACACTTCTACTTAAAACAACTAAAGCCTTTGAACGTGAACCACAAAATTGTTAAAGAAATATTCCTGGATGTGCTTGACATGCAAACACTGCATTGCTAACCTGAAAATAAAACACTATTAATTCACTTTCACAGTATAAAATGTCAGATGTAAATAAAAATCCTAATACCTCAGATATTTAAGGCAAAAGAGTTTAAACAAGTTAATGACATTATCAGTAATCCAAAGAAATCTGCATGCAGAGCTCTTGTTTTTGAACTGTCATTGTCCTTGAGCTGTTCAAACCCCAGAGCACTTATTCACATCTCAATATTTAGTACACCTGCAGTTCAACTTGCCTCATTCTTCTTCTATGGGTCTTGCCCTCCCACGCTGATATTTTCCTCTGGCATGAAGAGATTTACCATACCCCTAAAGCCAAGGGAAATGCAGTGCTGCTTATGTAATGATTGCTGCAAAATCTTTCCTTATTCGCAGTCATTTTGCATTCCAGACTCTTGAGACTGCTCAGATACTCATTTTGTTTGTCTTTCACTTTTTGGTACACTTTCCTTTCAACCTCATATATAGTTCAGTTAATTTATATTATATGCTGAAGTGAAAAATTTATGATAGTGATTTTTAGCCCTAAGGAGTAGATGTTATCAATAAGTTAAAATACCTTCAGCTTTGCCTCAGGATGTTCATATGCCTGAAGCATTCTGTCTTCTCGTGGTAATACAGTATTTGCTTCAGTCACATTGCTTAAAATTGCTCTTTTAAAAAATTCTCACTTTAATACATTTTAAAAGAAAATACATATTTTCAATAACTTCATGCATATATGAACATTTTAAAGCAAAACACAAATTTATACAAGCTACTACTTTTAAGATGGTCATAAGAAATTACAGATAAAAATGTTTTTGAAAGATATTTCCCAAAATATGATTCAAGCAAGAGTAGCATTTAAACATGCCCTGATTTACAGAAATCATAAACTTTACAGCTGTAAGAATTAAACTAGCTCTACTGGTTTTGAATTCAACAGCACCAATTGTAACACCAAATGCTGATAAAAATGCGAAAGTATAGATGTCCTGGTTTTGGACAAAAGGAAAAATTGTGGGAATTCATGATTATGTGTCTTGGATGCTGTAACATCCCCAGGGTGGTAGCATCTTAATGACAGCCAGAGCAATAGAACTAAAGCATTTATTGACAGATCTGTCAAGGAACAGTATCTCTTACCAGGAAGCTACTTTTCTGACAGTTACATTAATGCTTTTGAAAAGCAAGTATTATTCTAGTAAGTCTCCTCTCTCTCTTACTTCCATAACAAATGAGTAGCAAATTTTCCTCTCCTGGAGGCCAGCCAATTTGATAATTATGCTGATGAAGAATGTCAAAAGAAAAACTTGTGTTGGAAAATTTTACTAAAAAAGGCACTTTTACAGATCAAAGAGTTGCAAAATTATTTCTGTAATAGAAAAAAGAAAAAAACCACACCTGGTTACAGGCGAGAAGCTTTGTTTCAGAAGTGAAAATTATTTAGCTTATAACTTTGCTTCAAAAATTTACGATTGAACTGCATCTCCCATTCCCAGACTGCATGCAGCTCTTCCAAGAAATACTTTTTCCTAAAATTGCAGATAACTTCAGAATTGCATCATTGTCCAAAAACATTTTTCACCCTTGTTACAAATAAATAATCCCTTATAACAAATATAAATTGAACATGTTTATTCACGGATTATTAATAGTCAAATGATGAATATTTATTACTTTAGAAATGCTGGATACACATAAGCACTACTATTAGTTAAGCATTGAAGCAAAAAAAAAGTAATTAGCAATAAAGCTATTTTCAACTAAATAGATGTCAAAAATGTCAAAACCGTAAAGTTTATAATTCTCTGAATTTGACAATTATTTCTTTCAAAACTACAAAAATTTTTAGCAGTACTGTACATTTAAAAAAAAGAAATCATGAAAAGGAAAAAAAGTTGCCACGAAGGTGCAGATACATTTTCAGATGACAGACTTAATAGCTAAACATCAGAAAGCAAGTACTTCATGATTTCAGAGTTGAATTCTCAATTAAAGTTTGCATATTTATCCTCTACATAATGTATCTAATATGAAATCCAAATTTAGAAGAAATGTTTGTACCCCATTCAACAACTAGCTGATGTCTATTCACTCTTTCTACCAACAAGCACAAAAGAGCACAGAGTTCCTGGAGTGGGCTGGAAGGCCAGGAAAAACAGAAGCAACATTCTCATCTTGACAAAGTATTTCTTCAAAATATTTTACTTCCTCAATAAAGGCACTCAGGCACAGAAGGAAAGAAAATGTCTGCATACTTGATTTAACTTCTTATTCAGACAAGTTAAGACAACTTTTTCAGATATATTAAACATTTCTGTTTCTTATCAGTCAATTCCTGCTCTCACCTGCCATTGCTGATTACCCCTTGGTTGAAGGGGCAACTTTTGCTTAAATGAAATGCATTGATAGAAGCTGTTTAACTAATGCAAATGAGCAAAGAAGCAAGAAATGGCATCTTAAAGAAAGCAGAGAACACGGTTGTTAAACAGAGTAGAATCCCTGCAAATTTGCTACTTTAATGACCTACAGCACAGTCATATTTTCAACTCAATGGAATACGCACATGCAACCCCCCTGTTTTCCAACAGGGATAATGTTTTAAATCATTTTTATGAAAATATTTGCATTTACATTGGACTCCAGTGATTACTTGGCTCATAGCATGCAAGCATGCAATCAGTTTATTACTGCAGCCGTTCTAATACAGTCCTACCGATGACTCATCTGTACAAAGAACAACCACAAACATTTTCCTCTTGAGATGGATTTTTGACAGCTCAGTTCTAATGGAGTATTTTAGAAGCCCAGAAGAAAGCAGAACACTGCTCCCCCTGGAAGAAGCCTTTCAGTCACAACCAGTTTGGAACATGCAGACTCTACATATTGAAATGGACTTTGGTTGCTACATTTAGTATCTAATTTAACTGATGTCTTTTTCTATATCAGAACAATCACACCCTTTATAGTAATAATTTGTCTTTTAATAAGGTTTCAAATACTTAGCAATACTACTGTGCAGCAGCTCTGCAACACACCTTGTAAAAACACTTCTGTACTTTTAACACTGACCTGCTAAATCCAGAAACAGAGATGGCTCCCCTGTTTCCAGTCCAAGATAAATTCAGCCATTGGATGAGAGTGCAGCGAGACTGTAGGTATTCCAGAGATGTGTCATTAATCCTTGCCCAGTAAGGTTGTAAACTGAGATGAATGTACTGTAGAGGATCACAGCAATGTTGATATAGTAGCTTACAAGTTTGTGCTAGTCTACACAGGTCTGGTACTGCAAGGTGACTCAAAATCAACTGGATGAGCTATATTAAAAACAGAAAAAAAAGTCACAGGTGGTCATATAGCACTTGAGATGTTAAGGGAAAACTGTAAAAGAATAAGAAAAGATGTTCTAACTTCAAAGAAAAGTAAAACCTTTTAGTTAAAACTTCTTGAATAAGTCATTGATTAACTATTAAATAGGACTGCACTGCCTTTTCAATTTGACAACACACTAAACAAGAAAAGAAAAAGCAGATCAGCATATGAAAGTGACAGGAAGCTTTCAAATTAGAAGTTTCTTCACCCATGCTAATTTAAACAGTGATATATATGTAAACCCTATGTTTACATATTTCCCTTCACAATGTCTTCCCTGCCCTTGATCAGAACACAGAACTGGCATCCTCTTTCTTCTCTGCATTTGTTTTTTAAGATGGGAGCATATTTGAAAAGTACATGGAAAAACCATACCATGTCCCACTTTCCCCATACTTTGAACTGATTTCAGATTTATTCCTCTTTCCCCTGATTTAAAAATCACTGGTTTGTCTTCTGTCTTATATCCTCTTCTCTGGACTACGCAACCAGGTAAATAATTTAACATATTCAGATCTTCTTTTACAACATAATCTGTTCCTTGCTATAACACTTTGAGAGCATTTTTGTTCTACGCTAGAGCCAAATCTGAAAGGCAAATCCCCTTTTTACCTATATCAGCTGAATCATTTTAGCTTCAAAATAACCACCAGCCCTTCTGACTAGCATCACTAGAAATGTTTTCCAAATTACTTATCTCACACTCAGAAACTAAAAAATATCCCTCCTCTCTTATGCTGTTTTCCTTTCTAAAGAAAGATCAACACACAGAGAGACATAAATTCTCACTTCAGGAAATAACAAAAACCCCAAATTAAAAAAAATTAAAATCGCCTTTAGCTTAGGAACTGAGAGAAAATGCACTTGAAAAATGAAACCTAAAAATTAATGTTTACTTTACTGGAGCTGTCTTTGACAGATATAAGTACCTGTATTCAAGTCACGTAACTAAAATTGACTGTTTTCAAGCAGAGTGGGAAACAATAACTAGTTGAAATGAATCAGTGTAAATTAAAAAAAAACACAACTACCCACAAGTCAACTTACACTGAAGAGAATCCTGTAGTTCTTTTAAAAAATATCAGCATGTTTCATTTTAATGTCTTAGAAGGATTTGTAAGACAAATTCACCAAAAATCAGAATTCAATGCTTGACATAAAATCAAAATGGAGCTTTTTGTGAGATCCAAACAGATTGTACTCTCAGTGCACCAGTTTATGATGCAGCTACCTTCCACCTCTCCTCCTCCCTCTTTCATTTTTGGAAGAGAAGAAATAAGAAAACAATTCAACTTCCTGCAAAACGGAAAATGTTACTTCCTACTCAGCTCCAGATTTAGCATTTGGATTTTAAACATGATCTACGACTCTTAAAAAATTTAACTTCAATTTCAATGCCAAAATGCAGTGTTTGATATACTTCAGTTTCTCTCATGCTTGATTTCCAGCCTTCCCTCTTCCTTTCTCCTTGCTCCTCCTTTCCCCTAAAAACAGCCCAGGTTTTTTGTCTCTGCAGATGTCTGGAACTCTTACTCAGATTGATGCAGAGGACCTGTGCAGATATTTCAATGTAACAGCAGTGTGTGTGTATATATATATATATATACACATACATATACATACGCAGTGCAGTTAATATATTATAATCAACAAAGTTTGCACCCAACTGACATTTAGGTTGTTGGCATTTTGGAATCTGAGAAAGACCAAAATAACTAGGAGCTAACACAGATACAATCCCAAGTTAGTATCTTGATTTTTGCTTGGCTCACTCCCATACTTAAGCTTTAAATTTGCTTAACACAGTTTTGTTTGTCATTCTAAACAGGAGATACTTTAAAATATCTGTTTTTCTAAGATCACCAATTCACTTTAAATAATTTTCAATATTCTGGAAGACAGCTTCAAACTATTTTGCAATCTTTCAGCTATTCCACACTCTGTAAGGCACCTAAATATATATTTTATTACTGCCTTTTCCCTCAAATTTTTGTCCCATGTTACTTAATAAGATTTCTAGAGCTGAAAGCTCAGCAAAGGCTGCACAGTTAGCTGAATTTATGACTACAATTAATGTGACATAATAATGTCTGATAAAAGCAAAGTAACACAAATTCTGACCAATGAGAAAAAAGTTATTTTGTAACTACTGAGCAGTACAAATAATGGTGAATGAAACTATAAATGCCTCAACAATGTTCCTTTACACTAACTGACAACCTCAATTACTATTTTGTAACATATGGGATTGTTGCAATGTCTCTACACCTGAAGTAAGAACTCTCACCACACAAATGTCTCAGAAAAAACAAGAATCCATCTTTATTTTTTACTGGAATTATGTTACTTCATAATATCTAGAATGAAAAGATACAATGAAATGCCACGCCACTACTATGACATTACGTTATGAAGTGCTCCTTTTCTGGCTTTTGATTAAACAAAGGTAACAGGTTCCAAACGTAGAGGCTAATAACCATTAATCACCATTAGCCTGGAGTCTGCTGTCTGTCAGAAATCTGCTTTTTATGGATGTGTATCCTGGCATAATGTATGATTTGATACCATAATGAGGATGTGACATGATGGGCTGTATTGTGCTAGGCTGTGTTCGTGGCAAATCCAAGAATCATACAGAACTGAGTATCTGCTTTGAAAACTAATTTCATAATGTAGTTTCTCACACTGTCTTTACTCTGATTTTGTGAAAAATTATGACAATCATTATAATTTCCCAATTTCTTATAAATCAATCAGTAAAAAACAAAAGTTTATCAGACAAACAACGGAAGGAAGTATAAAAAGGAACACAAAATATAATTTATACAACACTGATTGCCTTTTTAGGACATGAGTGACTTAAAGTACAAAAGTACTTTCCCATTTTCAGGGCAAACATGGCACATACCACCTTTAAAAACCACAAACCACAGTATACAAAATCATTGTGTGCTAAGCGCAAAAAGGATCCTGATTCATACCCAATCCATGTTTTATCATTGGCATAGTCCCTGATTAAAGCATCTCACATATATGCACATTTTTTGAATTATCGCTTAAAACAAAACAAAAAAAATATCTCAACCACTGCAGTTTGCTTATAAACTCAGAGATTCTCCACTGATGGTGTAGTTCTTAATAATACTTACTGAACCAAAAGTTTCTCTAGCCTTTTAAAGCTTTTTCGCTGAGTAACAACAAGCAACAGCCATTTGTATCTAAGAAGATACTTTCTGTGGCTAGAGCACAATAATGCAGAACTTGATGTGGTCACAAAAGAATGCCTGGATGCTCATCAATTCTACAATATCTATACTTTCTACAAACGTCCTTTTTCAGTTCTCCAACGTAAAGATGAAATGATTTTACAATACAAAAATACACTGACTTATGCAAACCACTCACACAGAGGCTTGCAAATGAACAACTTGCAATTTTTCATTCTGCAGCTAGAACTCCTATTAGAATTGATACTAAAACATGCTCAGATAAAGTACAAAGGATATGTGCACAAAGAGGCAAAGAGAGAAGGCAGGAAGGAGAAGATGGTATTCTAGAGCTTTTGACATTTCTCAACATAGTTAAGAAACCCTGGTTCCACAATCATATGGCTTGCACCAGCAAATGCATGAACATTTAATACTGCATGTGAACACCTGACAAGTGGATCTTGCAACTGTTTAACAAAACAACCATTTAAGTCTCGTTTTTTTTATTCTACTCACATAACATGCTTTGGTGGAGTCGCCCTTGTATCACCAGGCCATAGGGTCTAATCTTTCAGCAGTGGAAAGCTGTCAAGTTTTAAGAACCTTCTTGATTCAAAGAACAGAAATGGATTTTACTGGCAGACTGCACAATCAAAAAATCAAGACTCTAGGAAGACTACAGCTTGAGGGATCTTCTCCATGTGCCATTTCTCAGTCTACTCTGCTATAGCAATTGGCAGTGTATTGGCTATCAGCTGAAAGGCATTTTGTGACATATGGTCATCAGCTGTTAAGACAACTTTTAAGAACCTTATGAGCTTCCCTTTGCAAAGAAAGGCATAAAATCTTAAAAGCCTACAACTGTTTGTTCTGAAAAGATGCAAGAAGTTTATTGCTGAGGGAAAAAAGTGTACTGCACTTAAAAATGCTCTTGCTTATTGCTCTGATTCTTCTAGCCAAGTATAATTTAAGGGATGCAGATCTTACTTTTGGGACCCATTTCCTGGAACTCTACAATGTTTCTCTAGAACTCTTAAAATGATTTTTGAGCTCACAGTGCATCAAGCTATTCCTAATGCCATTTTGAGGGACACCACAGTCTATGAAAGGGTAGTTTATGGAAGTCTCAGAAAGACAACAAAGGCAAAACAAAGGCTGGAGGAACTGCTGCCTACTTAGCACAACCCACTCAGCCTGCACATTTTGTGAATTACAGAGAATACAATGAAAAAGGCTCAAAACAACTCAAATAAGGAATAGGCACATGTATGAAGACTTAGGATGGCTACACATTGGCGATCAATATGCACATACAAAGAGATACAATTTTTCATGTAACATATAAATGAAAACTGGAAGGAGTCAGCAGTTGCCTTACTTCATCCTTATGCAGTTCAAACACTTCCCCGAAAACTCTGACACTTGTCAGTCTTGAAGACAGCATGCAGAGTACTGTTCCCATATCCAATGTGATAAAAAACTGTCACACCACAAAGTACAACATTTTTGTTGTTCTGATGCCCAAACCTTCCAGCTGGACTAGAAAGAAGGAGACTGGGATTTCTGCTGTCACAAAACCAGTACTGAAACAGCCTTTTGTAAGTTTACTGTCACATATTCAGGCCATATTTTTAGTTTCTTTAAATCAAAGCAGAGGAAAAAAATGTTCTTGGTACTGATAGACCATATAAACTTATTCGTGAAACCAAATATGTTACAAAATGGATAAAAAAGGAAGCTGGTAGACAAACAGGAAAGCAGAAAAACACAATAAAGTACATAGACACATAAGTTTATAGGACTAGCAGGACTACATAAATACTTCCTAAATTAAAATTTTAAGATGAATAATGAATCATTTATGGTTGGATTCGATGATCTTAGAAGCCTTTTCCAATTTTAATGATTCTACAATCATGTTGAACAGAAAAGAGATCCATCAGTTTCTCTGGTATTCTATTGTACTACAAATAAATTTACCCAGCCTTTTCAAACATGAAAAAGTCCTAGATATAAATGAAGTTTTATCTACAATTAATTTCTTTGAATTACTAAAACCAACATATTTGCAAGCAGTTATGCAAAGTACTTTGTTTACTTCAGTACTGATATTCAAGCATCAACAGAAAAAGATATTAAACACTATACAGACTCTAGGGAAAAAAACCCCAACACAAAATACCACCAGAGGTAACTCAGGATGAAGTTAGTATCCTTATTTATTTTTCCACTGCAGCAACAACAAAAAAAAACCCCAAAGCAAACTCAGGAAGTCAGGTTTCAAGAGAAGTTTCAAAAGAATAGAGTTTTTTACATTCTGTTTCTCTCTTTCCTCTTTACAAGCACAGCAAACTTCTGCAGGTTACTAGGGCACATGGTCACCCAATCACAGCCTTCATGTGTCAAGCTGGGGTACTTAGAGACAAAAGATGTCATAAAACTGAACTACTATTTGATTAGATCAGATATTCCTGCAAGTGCCCTTCAATCAGTGGTAGCATCTCACCACACTCCCTTCCTTTTCAAAAGTGAGCCTGGTTCAAGTGATGAGCACTCTGAGCATTTGATGAGTTATCACAGTAAATAAATACTTGCTGCTTTTGCCACATTGCAGCATGCTGAAGAGCCGGAATAATCTCCTCTCTGCCCAAGTCCAGAGGTCTGACCAACAAGTAAAGGCTCCTCTCCACCATGTGAAAATAGTTTATTACAGAAGAGCTGAAGATAATCATTTTGTCTCTCAATTCTTGGTCTAACTAGGGTACCAGCCTCCATAAACAGCTACATCCCACTGAGAATTGCCTGGCCTGAACACAGTATTTAGCAACCATACTCCACAACCTCATTATACAGGAAATTACAGGAAAGAAAGTATTTATCTACAGAGTCTGAGCACACTTGCAACTGCCGTGCTGCCAGGGGAATCTTAAAGGAGTTTATTCACAACCATTTTCTGTGCTAGTGATAGAACAAAAAGTAGCAAGCATTGAAACAAGACAGTGTACAGAAGTCCAGCTACAAGACATTTTACCTGGACCACAATTCAAAACTTAGCTGGATGGAAGAAGCTTATTTCATAATAATATGAAAATATTATGGCTGTTTCAAGAACAAAAGTTCCGTAAGTTTTATAAGAGAACTGGAAAACAAACTTATAGTCTATTACAAACTACCTTCAGATGTTGATTCAATCCTTTCATATCTCTTTTGTGTATTTTCTTGGTCAAGCACAAGGACTAAACACTATTGGAAAACTGCTGGAAGCTTCTAAGTTCAAGAGCTGGAAATTCAAGGCTAGAATAACTGGTGTAAAAACTGTGTGAATGCAGGTTCTTGAGAAGTAAGGGTGCAGTAACTATGCAAATACCTAACATCCACTCATGGAAGTAGACAGACTTACATAATTCAGGCAGACCTATACAATAACTGCAGGAGATGCACAAGGAATTCACAGGAATTCGCAAGGAATTGTAACTGAGAAAAAACAATCTTGATGAATAACCTATAAAGCACCTTTGCACCCTTAATCATTGAGTATAAACATGCTTCTCTTACCTCGTAAGGCAGTTTATCAAAATATCCGTTAGTCGGCCATTCCCTGAGGGTAACAATGCTGAACTGTTTATTAAGGGTGTCCATTCCACAGCCATACTTTTCTTCATCCTCATCTTCATCTATATCGTTCATATCAATCATTGAAGTCTTCAGTGAAAGCACAGGTCTCTCTTTGACACCATGTAGCACTACTGCATCCAGCTCAGTGTAATAGTCCAGAAGAGAGCTGTTCACTTCCAGTCGGATTAAGTTTGTGGGAAAGTTTATCTGTTTGATACAAGGTGTGAACTGCCGAGCCTGAGGACCATTCACCTTTGTAGGTGCCTCAGACCAAAGTATTTCCCATCTGTGAAAAAAAAAAATTGCACACACATTGAGTATAGGTATTAAAATGAGAGTTACTAAAGCAATTCCTGAACACAGTAAGAGGGCAGCTTCTTCTGTCAGAAGTATTTAACAAGTGAGATACATGGTTGAAAAGACAACAAAATTTGTTTTCCCTAGATTTCATAAATATCCTAAGGATGAATTTAACAGGGCACACTAACTCATGACCTTAGCGTATTTTTTCTGCATCATTAAATAACAAGTTGTAGACTCATAGTCACACACTTGTGTTACTGTTATGCATGCACAAGTTTTTCTAACATTTCCCAGGTAAGATAATCATAACAAATGGATTACAGATGTCTTCACAATGATGGCATGTTAATGTAAGTATACAAGCAATAAAGAGTCTTGCCATCTAACCCAAACATACACTCATTTCTCATTTCCCACAAAACAAACAAAAAAGAACCCCAAACCCCACAGCTCAGACTCTTTAACATCAAGCCTGTCTAAATTACAGCATTGCAAGTTACTAAAAAAAGAACCCAAACTTTACCTTGTTTATCTGTCTAGACAAACAAAACATCCCTTTTAAAAGTAGTTCACTGTCAAATTAGCGAAGAAAGTAGAATCTTCAAGTCATTTTTGAAAGGCTCCTTTGCAAAAAATGCTAGAATTTCCAAACTGCAATACTAAAGTTTTTCTCCTCTTTGCTCCGGTGACAGAAGGAGGTTCAGGGCATGCACAGAATTACTGTACATACATCTTTACTTTCACACACAGACTTCAAATCTCCTCCTGTAAGTAACAGGGAAACCTGCTGTCAACTGAATAGTTTGGAAGAATCAAGTGTTGTATTTCTTAGGTCTTCAGCACTCCCAAACTTGCCAACAGGCCTGAACACAGAAACACACTTTTTTTATCTGCATGTGTCCTCATCCAGCAAATGGAAATCCTTCAGTTACTGATGTCCATGTTTTTCCTACCTCAAGTCTAGTAAATTCCTAAAGAAGGAAGCTTCTAGTAGTCATTGCTGCTACTCTCTTTGACAGTATGCTTACCTCAATACCAATCCAGACAATTCCATATCTTACTCCATCTCTTTCTGATCACCCTAGTCCCAGCTTCAAGAATTTCTCTCAGAATACTTGTCCTGCCACATGCATCTCAGAAGCACTCTGTCTGCTCCCCAGTAACTCAGCATCTTGGCTTTCCCTACCAGATACCACTACTTTGAACTTAAAAGTATTGCTCAACACCAATATGTATTGCAGAACACTTCAGGGGGTGGGGAGTGAGAAGGAAGATTAATTATAAAATCAAATCAAGCATGTTTTATTTCCAGAACAAATTGCTTACACTTTTTCCATCATGATAGAGAGCAAAATGTACATAGGGACTTTAATAAAAACACTGCACATGATTTAAGTGAAGTGTAGAAGCTTGATATTTGCTACTAGGAAAAATAGGATTCCCTTACCACAAAGGAAAATCCAGTCTAGTGATTCCTAGACTGAGAATCATATTTGCAAGCTTTGTGCCAAATGAGAGGACATATTCAATGCTTGCTTAATTTTTATTGACCTAATGCTTTTGGAAAGGTTTTTAATGTCTAGGATGATGTCTCAGCAGACCTGGTTACTTCTGAAGAAATGTATGTAATAAGAGAGAGGGTCTTTGGAAAAGTGACTCCTAGGAAAAGTAATCAGATTTCTCCCCAGCAAGACAAGATTAAACTTTGCTTGCAATCTGCTGAGATTTCTTGCATTGCCAAATTGAGATTGGTGGAGAAAGAAAGAAATAAAGCACAAAAATAAATTACCTGTCCCAAAAACCTCATAGTTCAAAGCCAAAAGAATGGAAAGTTCCAGACAGACCAACAAGGAGAACATAAGGAAACACAGAGAATAACATGACCACACCTTTGCTGAAATTGCAACCTCTGCAACAACTATAATCACAATATGTGATTGTAACACATCCCATCCACTCTTAGGCAAGTAACTGCACTGTAAAAATCCACAGATTACCTACAACAAAACATCTCCTGCCTGCTAACATGCCAGGGATGCTCAAGCACACTAGTTCAACCTAATCTGGAAAGTGCACCCCTGGCCACAGCTGTGAGTTCATGAATACAAAAGAGAAGACTGATCATGAGAACAATTTTAGAACCACTCGGATCAAGACGACAAGCAGAGTTCACAGCAGTCTAATTACTACGGGGCAATGCAGCAAATTTTCATTTCTACAGAGAGTTCAATTCTAAAATACCAGGGACAACAGACAGGACTCCAAGGGTGTTCAGGACATTTAAAATAGCAAAATATAGTTCAAATAACTGCCCTGTCCACATGAGCTTTTTAGGGATTTCTCAAAAATACATGTGTTCCATAAACCTGGAATTCATTTTTCTATGACAGGCATCTGGACAACAAAAAGCTGTTTCCCTGAAGATGTCAAAACAAGTTTTAACTAAGGACGCAAATGCCTAGAATTCAAGTTGTGTGTTACACATAGGTGAGATACAGCCCTGAAGGTTCCTTATCACACTCTAATGTGTTGAAGATATCAGCAGTGTTTTGGGTGTTTTCATCTGAGATTCAGAGGGAATAAAAGGTAGAGTGAAAGAACCATCTGAATGCCACTCTCTACAAGTAAGAACTCATCATATTTTACGTTCAGTACACTGCCTTTCTGGTTTCACTCCCTTTTTTCAGAAGGGAGGATTCTTTTTTTCATCAAACATTTTGACCCATATCCTGACTGTCAGCAAACAAATCTGCAACATTACCATCTGAATTAGCATTGTATTGCTTAAATACAATGAACTTTCTAATGGAAGGAGAGAGAGCCTTTTACTTTGTCCACCTTCATTAGCCTGCTCCTCTGTTTTGCAGCAGCTTCTGGCTCTACAGGTTTCAAGACCTTCAGAAAGAGAAACTTTGCATACACCAAACACAATTAAGCTAGGAAATACTGAGCCATGCTCAATTTTCTAGCAAAATTCTAAATGACACAAAATAAATTAAATAGAAATAAATGGCAAGGACACATAATATAATAAGGAACTGCTCACAGACAAATGGCCATGGTATCTCACCCGTGAGAAACAAACTAATAAATGTTAGATTGCATCTGCAGAAAACAAGAAGAAATTAATCCAAGACAACCTCTAACCTACCAAAGAAGCAATCACCACACAGCCGTAAGGACACATGCTATGAAACATCACCCCAAGCACGGCCACACATTCCAGACTAGTTAGGAATCTCTGGGTTTGAGCTTTTATAGAAGCACATGAATATATAGTGTATATATAACGTATATGATACAAAAGAAACTGTCATATTAAGTTAAAAAAAGATTACAAGAGAAAAACAGGGATCAATTTTTTCTTCTATATTCCAAATTTAAAAACCAAAGTTATTTTTATAAAAGGAAAAAGGTGGAAAACTTCTGAAAAAAAATATTTTTACTTGATAGCTCCCATTTAAATGATGAGCTCCCATTTAAACAATGTCAAACAGCAGCTAACTATTTGGAATACCAAAATGTTTTAAAAGGGCTTACACCAAAGAAGCCATTAGGGAATCACCAAGAGTAAGCCTTCCGGGTAAATAATGGGAGAAAAGAAAGAGGAAAGAATTTTTTTTCTCATCACAGAAGCTAGCTGTACCTTACCCATCCATCCAATACGCTATGAGAAAAAGAGAAAAGTCTCTTGCTTGGGTTCAGCTCATGCCACTGTCAGGTGCAGTTGTCCCCACCACACCTGTGCAGAGTTTTGCTTCTACCACTGGCTGAAGGCTGGTGACAACTCATCATTGTCAACCAACCCTAAGAACAGCACAGTACAAAATCAAGGCCACTTTAGTGGCCATCATAACACAACACAATCATAAATAGGGATTGATTTCTTCACCACACAAAAACTGAGACTTTACATTACAATATTCTCTTAATCTCAGACTATCAATTTATTCCTGGACTTCCTGCATTCAGATAATTCATATACGAAATTTGTACATGGAATGTTAGTATAGTTCAAGGAATTACCAAACACTTCCCACCAATCCAAATATGAGTGGCACAAATGAAAAGCACAAAAGGTCTCCATGTGTTGAAACAGCAGTTTCTCTGACATTTATAATTTATAAAACCTGTTTTATGTGGAGGACAGTGATGTAGTGACTTCTGTGTTTAAAGGAGCAAAAGATATAAGAAAACAGAGAATCTTCAAATTGCTGGATGCTGGTTAAACCATAATGAAAAAACTTCAAATTAACTGTCATGTTTTAAGCATTAGAATTATTTAGAAACAATTACATGCCCTCTGAAAAATAATATTCCCATTCCATGAAGATCCAACACCACCTCTAAAAAGACTCTGAATATAGCTCACCTGAGCCAGTGTCATACAAAGCTGTGATAGCAGTATTCAGTACACCAGCAACAAAGGAACATAGCTAAAGACCTTTTTCTGAATACTTGCATGAGTCGTTCTTCCATGCAATTGAACCATAAAGTGAACACACTGGCCAACTATGTGGGTGTTAGCCATTTTGCAACAAGAATATTTAAAATCCTCTTGAACAAGTACTCTGGTACACAAACTCCTTACAGAGCCTCTTTTAGGCTACAAGCTTTTGCACACAGCAAAGTCTTGGATGAGCTGAGGTTTTAAATACTGAACAAAGAGAAAAGAGATTCCTTAGCTGGACTAGTAAAATTCACTAAAACATTTAAGCAAATCTCAGACTTTTCCCTCTCAGCATTTTTGACTCCACCATTAATTTGGCCTTGTTTTTATATCAAAGTAAGAACTGGTGAAAAAGAACCTTACTAATGACCTGCCCTTTCTACAGTGGTGTTCAGAAACAGATCCGTACTCAGCTGATAAAACAAAGCATTGTAATTTTCTTTTGTAATCAGGTGATTTAAAAATGAGCACCAAAATACTCAAAAGAGGAAAACAAGGTTCTAAGTTCCTTTTGAGTAAGTAGGATATGGCCTTTTTTAACAGAAGAAAATAATATGACAGTTCTTCAAAACCAAAACATCAGTTGAATAAGGAATCACCTGAGATTATAGCAGCATTCCATCTTCAAAAAAAGTAATTCTTAGCTGACATCTTAGAGAATTTCTGTAAGTGAAAACAAGGGACCAAGAACCAAAGCAGAAAAGGAACTGAGCCCTTGCAACTTTTCAGATTCTCCTCATAAAGGTGAGCAAATGAACAGCAAAAAAATATTGCAGACCTCATGTGGAGAAAGGATTCCTCCATGTTCCCTTCAAGACACCCTGCATAAGGCATGCTTGTCTCCTTTAGAAGAAAGGAGACAAACTAAATGTGCAGCTCTGAACAGACAAGTCCTGCTGAGGGAAGGACTCTTTCTCCTTACATTTCTATTTCCTCACCTCCTCACTAAGAGCTTCACACTTCATACACAATGTTTTTCTTTATTATATTACCACTCCCCAGGTCACCATCCAACCCTTCAACTGAACTTCGTTAGAACTTTTTACTATGAGGAAAACCAAGAGGATCAAATCAGCTTCTTTTAGCCTATGAAGTGAGTGTAAAAACCAAGTGCAGCTCACGCCCTTTGATCAGACCAAAAATAAAGATATGACAAATGGCATCACCTTTTGTCTGACTGTTCTGTGCTTCTGGTTTTAGTCTCATTTACATATGAATAGTTACAGTGCCTGATTATACTATACATGCAACCTAAAGCACGCAGGCTACTTGAACCAGGATGATACAGCAACCGTGAATCCTCAGCTGCTTTTACACAATTTGCTTTTCTTATTGGAGGAAGAACTTGGATCTGCCATTTCAAAACCGGTTTTTGTACAGACATAATAATTACTGCTCATAAAAATTCCAACACAAAAACTATCATTACGCAAATTAAATTTGATATTAGGATCTGCATTAATTCCTACAAAACATCCGCATCTCTGAAGCTGCTATCAAAACATGTCACCACAGTTTTAAAAACATGCAGAAATAAAGCAAATGTTAGTGGGTAAGATACAAAACAGACAATAGTATGAAGTTCATTAAACAGCACTATTTGTAGCATTTAACATCTTATAGGAAACGATAAAGAAGAAAAAAATTACCTTACTTCAGCTGGTGGATTTTGCGAGTAAGGATTTGCAGAGCATGCCAAAATCCTGACTACAGCTCCAGGATGATAGGTTTCCAGAATGTGCACTGCAGTGGGATAAACTGGTTCTTCAAAAGCAAGTTCCACATAGTCTTGGCTACAGAAGGTGGATGGCGTCCTCTTGAACGGCAGCCGAGCACTGGGGCAACGATCCCACCAGGTCCCGTAAGTTCGAAAGACAGCAGTCTGGGTAAAGTCACCAGAACTAGGGTACACGTTTGGAATACCCGCTAAATTCCACATGGTATATGACATGCTGTTTTCACTACCATAGTGAGAGCTGAAATCCAATACTTCTTTGGCATACTGAACTATTTCCACATTGATAGGTAAGGCTCGGGTGTTCGATTCAATAGCCCTCCGACTGTTCATTTCTCCTCTTGTTGCTGTCCTAGCTCGGCGCCGAAGGCACATATAGTAAAACATGCTCAGAACTGTTAACATGGGAAACACTGGTGACATCTAGATATGACTTAGGAAGATGAAAAAAGTCAGGAGTCCTTTATAAGGTGCATTAACTGCTTGTGGTGTATTGGAAAAAAGCTGATAAAACAGAATGAATAAACACAGTGAGCAGATACAACATTCTCAGAAATCAAATTGTGCTCTTTCTAATATGATCTTAAAAAAAGTACCTCTATTAAAATACTAATAAACAGTGAGATTTTATTTTAAGACAACTATTTAGTTGGAGTTACTAAGTGTGGCTTCCCATTTACTGTGATCCAAAAAAAGAATACTGTGAAGAAACATTATCCAAAACCTGCCCTAAAGCAGCAAAAAACCTGAGGGTTAAATTAAGCATTATTTTCAGAGATTTATTAAGAGAAAAAAAACTTGCAATGACTTAGAGAAATAAAATCAAGTATGAAATGAAATGTGGCCCTTGCTGTAAACAACTGTAGAAGAGTATCTGAAGATACAACTTCACATTGTGAAGATATAGCTTCTTAAAACCTTTTTGAAAAACATTTCATTAAAAGTATTGTGAATGGTTTTAAGCATGAACAGAGCGAGCTTTGGGCTGTTAATCTAAACCAAAAACTTAACTCATTGCTTTGTCTATCAGAGCACTAATCTGAAAGAGACTCACAAAAACACCATCTTTACCATTTGAAGTTGTCCATGCCAGCATACACCAATGAGAGAAGGGTCACAAGCCTCCTGAAGGATGTTCAGAATTCATGAACAACATCATCTGCCTTTAAGCCATGTAACAAAGTAAGTCTTCAAAAAAGTTCTGGCATCAGAAGCAGAAGTTCCGACAGAATGCATGTTATTTCTGACAAGAGAAAATGTTTTCATTTACGTAACAATTCAGTTAACCACAAAACGTACTAGATCTGCATACTGTTAAGCTACCTAAAAAACAAAACAGAAAATATACTACTAATTAAGGATACTTACGTATTTTACACAGCCTACACCAGCACAAGTAAAACAATGAAATAAGCAGGTTTAACAGTTAAAATAGATAAATTAAAGGTAAGTCACTTTAATAAAGTTTTCTATTTACGACAGTGAAGGAACATTTATAGCTGAATGTTGGCTACAGGACACAGAAGGGCTGTATCATATTCCCTACTAATAAAGATCCTCTTACATATGCTTGTCCCGTATTTAGCAGCCACTCCATACCTGCGTGATGTAAGCTGTGAGGTTTACCAACACACAACCAAATGTGGAGCGCATTTTCCAGTTTCCACTGACAGTACAGAACACACCTGGGCTATGAATTCACATCCTCTGGTACCAAAAACCATTTCTCACAAACTGGCCTTATGACTACCTCCTTCACCAGCTTAACTAGGAGTAATGCCTGTAACCTGTTAGAGGCCAAAACAGGGATGACAAAGCATATCTCAAAATAGAATAAATGTTTCTTCAACAGTCCGTACTGGAGTTGCCTGTTAGTTTATCACAGGATTACATACTCTGGTAATCTCTGAACAAACAGACATGACTCTTCTATTGCAGAGGACAGCTCAAACAACAACTAACACCACGCCTCACACTGCCAGGCAAACAAACCACATATTTAATGTTTGCAATGGGTACAAGTAAGACCATACTTTAGAGTTTTTGGAAGCATAAGTTTAAAGTAGGGTAAATAATTAAACAAATTGAGACTTCTGTATGCCTCCATACAAATCAACAGTGCGTGTTTCTTGGGTCAACTGCTTGTTTTCCATACTCACAAACACACATACACATACAAAGAGCTCTCTTTCATTTGAACGTTTCCAAAAAGGTGGCGTTTGTGGTAACGGATAAGGACAGGCTGCACTATTTGCCCCTCTTACTCATGGCAGAAAAAAATTTTACTAAAGAAGTGTTCACTTCGCACTTTCTCGCCTCTTCTATTATTAGTTTTTTGTTTAGTTTCTGCCCTTCATCCAGGTTCACATGTTGACATAGCTGCCAACAACATGAATTACTCCTCACATTCAGGGCAGAAGGGAATGCATAAGATGGTATGTTGGATCTACTTCAAGTCCCCCTGGAACGTCAACAACCAATAATGTCACATTTCCCCCAAACAACCTGAACCACCTTTCAGAAAAGGCACTGGGGAAAAAGCAGCACAACCCTAAATCTCCCCTCCGAAAAAAAACCCAACCAAAATCCCCCCAAACAAACAAGCAAGCCAAACAAAATACAACACTCAAAAAAAACAAAAAAAAAACCAATTCCAAACTGAAAACTGCTATTTTTTTTCCAAAGCAGAGATGTTGCAAGTAAAAATTACAAATACATTGTCCTTCTGGATTTTTCCCTCTTAAAAAGAAAAAAACTATTTGCAGAATATGCCAACAGACATTAGACTTCACCAAACGTACTGCTATCAAGCCCTGAAATCAGAGGTAGATCAGCATATACACCACCTTCTACCTCAAAATTTCACTGATTAACATGATTTGAAGGCTGCTCCATGGAAATTATGGCTTTACAGATCTCAATTTTAAGAATCATTCAGCTGGGGTACTTCAAGATCAGGTGGTAATCACTTGTCTCACACACACAACCGACACAACTTCACATCCACACTGCAAACTCCAGGCTTCCTCTGGCCACAGCCTGCTGCTCTCACAGTGCTGCTGTAAAACCCTGCTGTGCTCCTTATCAGCTTTGTCAAAGAGCAGCATAACTGTCAGGTGGTTCAGAGCTGTATATCAACTAGCTGGCCACTTTAAGCCAGGTCTAACAGAGCAGGTTACCTAAAACTAGGCTGCAGGTTTTCCACTAGCAGAAACATTAATCTGGGTCGTTCCCCCTCTGGCAACTTGATGATTTCATAAAACCTGCAAAAATTTGATATCCTTGACAATGACAGAAGTTTATCAATGTTGGCTGGCACTGGTCAACAGGCTCAAAGTAAGTAAGAACAGAGAGCTTTCATGAATGTAAAACCGTATTAGTACAATGTATTAGTTTAAACAATAGAAGTGGAGTTAAATTAGTTCTAAAGAGTTAAGAACAATATAGGATTTAGTAGTTTATAATAAGAGGAAACAGAAAACTATTATAAAAGAAGGATTAAGTGTTAGGACTACAATACAAATAGGAAGTCATCTGGTATTTTAAAAGAAGCATCAAGAATTGTGTGGAGTTAAAAGACCAATGAAAAATTGCTCCGGAGGTTAAAGGATAATAAGCTAGTAAAAGAATTACATTAAATACAGTTCAGTGGGGTCAGATGACACAAAGATTTTTTCAGGAACTACCACAGGTCAAGCTGATTACTAATTAAAAGGATTTAACTTCGCAAAAAGGATAAAAATGCAGACTCAGATCTATGCAAAGCATCAACACAAACCAGTTCCCGAGCAGAGTAGTTCATGTGAATGTAAAGTTTATGTGGAAAACTCCTCCCACCCCCAAACCGCTTGATTATTTTAGAGATCTATTTAGGCCCATGCAACTATGCCTTCCAAACTCTGGCAGCATCTTTGGCCTGTTGTATATTATTAATTTTCTTTTGTACAGGAATAATTATGCCGAACTGAAGATTAGTAAAGGCTTCTTTTAAATGTAATTTTTTATACTCCTCCCAAGCAGTATTCTACCTCTTTTCTTTTATTTGGTTTCTTTGTATCATAACTTTTTTCTGTCAGTTCTGTTAAATGGATGGAAATGTTACCATTAAATACCCAGGACGCTCAGCAACAACCAGAGACTAGCACAGAAGACATGAACAATTTGGTAAGAAACAAAAAGCAACATGCTATGAACATACAATAACATCACAAGGTGCTATCCTATGCCTAAGTGTCCATTTTGCAATTCCAGGATGGACCCAATTCGCAGCTTCTCTCCAGGGCTGCATGAGCAATGCCCTCCCATCTCATGCTGCACACAGACCTATCCCTTTCTGCTTCACAGCCACCTCTCCAGCCAGCACTGCTGGGGAGTCAGCTGAGTCCTGGGGCTTGCCCGGGCAGACACCAAGCAAGGATATTCTTCTTCCCAAACCAACACATGAAGTCAGTGCTGGCTTGAGAGGGCAGTAAGACTGCAAGGGTACCAAGCCAGATCAGCTCAAAGAGCCACCAAAACGTTACTTCTAGATTTACAAGACAAACAGGACTCCATAGAACCACACTGGACTAGACCTATGAAGAAACTTTTTAGAGAAGCAACCTTCTTTCAAAATACACTACAGTCCATCACATTATTTACAATATCTCCTACCCAGAGTATTATTTAATTGATCACTATTTCAATTATATGGGCAAATTCCTTTTTTCTATTATGAATAATCCTTCTCCTCTTCATGCAATACATACAGAAAGTCTTCTAAGACTGTAGTTCACTATTTCTTTCTTCCAAACCCAGCAAACCTTGGTAAACTAAAATGTCTTGGGGTTTTTGTACTGATTTCATGGGAAAAGGCAACAATTAAGCTAAAGCGTTCAAAAGAACTAGATCTCTTCAGCCTACTTTGCCTCTTTTTACAGGGAGTTTTTATACACAAATCTATTTTCCATCTTTGAAGCAACCCATCCTGTTAATGATTACTGTACTCGTGGAAGCAGCATGAAGCTGAGTCAGGGGCGGTTTAGGTTAGATTCAGGAAAAGGTTTTTCACCCTGAGGGTGGTTGAGCACTGGAACAGACTCCCCAGGTAAGTGATAACAGCACCAAGTCTGTCTGAGTTCAAGAAGCATTGGACAACACTGTCAAGACACGCAGTCTGACTCTTGTGGCTGTCCTGCACAGAGGTAGGAGTTGGACTTAGTGATCCTGATGGGTCCTTTCCAACTCAGCATATTCTGTGATTCTATCTACGTGTTTTGGTTGGTTTGGAGAATGCAACTCCTCAATAAACACAATTTCATCTCTTAAGAACAGAAAGAAGACCTAGTTATGTAGTTATTCACTGACCAGTCTGCTGAGAACAGGTCGGACATATACAGAAAAACACTAGGGATTTTAAGAGGCTGCAAATGAAGGATTTGTGTAGATACTAGATTTAACAAGAATAAAAGAATGATGGCATATTTCAACCCTGAGCCATTCCTGGAAAAGGATGTGATATACAAGAGTTCATACTATCTCAAGAGAAGCAAATGTTGTATGTACAACATGTATACAGCAGGTTTGACTCTTAAAGCCAGAGGCAGTAATTCCTGGTTACACCAGTGTGGGAAGATGGCTGGGGGTAAAAATTAGAGGAAACCAAGAAGTTATAACCACATCTTAACAGAAGTTATAATGGTACGGAAATTATAGGACAAAATGCAACTGCTACTCCCTGGATGGAAAGCAGCTGGGATGCTCCATGATGATTCCCCATGCAACAGTAAGCACCTGCTACAAGGGGTAAAAGGGAAGGTAGAGCGGAGTGAAGACACTGTGGCCAGGTTCTGTAGAAATCCTTGCAGGGAGGGGAACTAGATGGTACTTTGCAGCTGATAAACCACACAGCACCTGTCAACCAAAGGAGATGTCCCGCTGCTGAGCCAACAACTGTGGCACAATTGGGTGAAATCTCTCTCTCCTCAGATGAACTTGGTTCATCAAAACCTAACTGTAATGTTTACGCACACCTCCATCCCAAAGTTACCTGCTCCAAGGTACAATCACCCTGCACTGGGCATGCACTCTGTATTTTTTTCACTGTATCTTTAAAAGAAACGAGATGATTTTATACCAATCAGTAATAAAGTTATTTATGACTAAAGTCACTCAAGCTCCACCTAAACATAAACAAGGAGTATAGAAGTAAATTGAGAATGGGGGAAAAGTTAGGGAAGACTCCACCGTAACTGCTGGGATCAACTGATGGGCTGAAATTGTGTTCTCCCCCACAGGGACGCCTATTGCGTAACAACCATACTCTCTGCACAATCAATAGTTTTATGGGAGATTAGAGCTTGCTTGTGTATTGCTTTGAAGATGTGTTTAGGGTCAGATAATATCACCAGCAATCCCTGAACCTTAACCTGTCACAACGTTATATTAATAAGAATGTGATTCCATAAATTCTTACTGTGAGTCCTTCACGGGTGCTGGCAGCCGCAGGCAGCAGGTAACACACTCAAACAAAATGTGAAGACCCACTGAGGGTTTTCCTTATGCTCTTGGCTTAACTCCCTAAAAAGGGCAGCCAAATTGCCCTCCAATCCAGCAGGACTGTTCAGTGAAGGGTCCCCATAACAGGATGCTGACAGACTGGCCAGGCACAAGGGTCTTGGCCTTCCTAATAAATATATCTAATAAATCACTGAGGACCAAAAAACTCTTCCCACACGAAGAGTAGAGGAAATCTCCCATTTTCGTGTGACACACCAGCTTTGCAGATCTCACACTTGGGAGCACTGAACAGAGTTTTCTTTCATTTGACTATAAAAGAAACAGCAACATTGACAAATTACAAAGAACATATAAATGACAAAAGCAGTAGATTGTACTATCTGAAGAAAGATTAATGCACTTTAATATATGCATCATAGATAAAAGATGGTAAATGGGAAATCTCTTAATTATCTTTGTACACTAATGCACAGAGGGAATACTGGATCCTTACAGTCTAAAACAGAGTAGTTCTACCACAGGTTAGCATCTCTTGCTGTTAATTACCTAGATTATACTAACATCTACACTGAACTTGTTGAAACTAGAAGCTATTATTAATTAAAAATTAATAAGCCCTTACAGCATATTTTAAACTCAGGCCCCACTTGCTGCGTTTCTTCCCGTAATGTATTCTAGCACTTAAACCAGACATTTTACACAATTTTAACTTAGAAATTTAGTTTTAATAAAATTGAAATATATATATATATGGGAATTCCATCTATTTAAAATCTTCCTTGTGTTGCCAGCATGAGCACCAAAACATGCAAAATCCAAGAATTTCACATGACTTCACTGACTGCCTTCCTGCTAGGACCAGACTTAGTGTGTGGTTTAGCATCACAGCATAACGGAGACAGAAGTTCCTTAGGCAACTATTACATGCTCCAGGTGGCCATCCTGCCTTCTGGGGGCTGTCTTCACAGACAGAAGAAATTATTTCTCAACATGGGAAAATCATCAGGTATCCATTTTTAACCAAAGACTAAAGTCACCAGCATTATACCACTTTACTTCAACCAACTCGCCTTCCAGCTATGGTGAAACTCCTGTTCATGCCAAAAAAATTTAAAAAAACAAAACAGTCTCCACTGAATACTACTTTTAAAAATGAATTTGAGGACATCTGTCTTCTCATTTTTGCCTTGACATTTTCTCTAGACTCTGGTCAGCTGCCTCCTCACTACATTGGTACAGCTATTAGGCCTCACAGTGGTTATCTCCCACGGTCACAGAATCAATTAAGTTGGAAAAGCCCTCTAAGATGATCCAAGTCCAATCTTTGATCTAAAATCACCATGCCAACTAGACCACTGTGTGCCACATCCAGCCCTTCCTTAAGCACCTCCAGGAACACTGCCTCCACCATCTGCCTGGGCAGCCCATTCCAACAGCTCATCACCCTTTCCGTGAAGAAATTCTTCCTAATGTCCAACCCAAACCTCCCCTGGCTTAGTTTAAGACTGTGTGTCCCCTCGTCCTAATCACGTTCATTCAAGTCCGAATGACGTCCATTCATCAGCCCGCACTGGTAACAAACAACAATCCTCAGGAAGTGAAGCACCCCAAAGCACGCTCGTAAAAAATAAAAAATATATCGCCAATTCAGCTTCCACCCTGCCTCCTGTTGCGCTGCGCTCGGGCAGCTGTGGGCAAGGGTGTCAGTGTGTGTACCACAGCGGGGGCTGCGCGGGGAGCCCTGCCCGCTTTGTCTGTGCCCATCCATCCCTGCTCCATCCCCGCTCCATCCC
>WBMV01002149.1:236302-362731 GCA_013396655.1 Campylorhamphus procurvoides
CCCGGGCCCCGGCGTGGGGCGGGCCGGCACCGGCACCGGGAGTGGGGCGGGAGCGGGGGTTGGGAGGGCCCTTAAAGATCATCCAGTTCAAACACACATACCCACACACTCCCCCACATACCCCCGCACACACCCCCTTCACTACACCAGGGTGCTCAGAGCTCCATCCAGTCTGGCCTTGAACACCTCCAGGGTTGGGGCATCCGCAGCCTCTCTGTGCAGCCTGGTCCAGTGTCTCACCACCCTCACAGCAGGGAATTTCTGTTTCATATCTAACGTAAATGTCCCCTCTTTCAATTTGTACCCGTTACCCCCTGTACTATCACTACAGTTCCTGGCCTCTCTGGCTTCCCAGCAGGCCCCCGTTAGATACTGGAGGACTGCTGAGAGATGTCCTTGCAACCTTCCCTTCTCCAGGCGGAACAGCCCCGATTTTCTCAGCCTGTTTTTGTAGGGGAGGTGCTCCAGTCCTCTTGCCATCTTTGTGCTCTCCTCTGGACCTACTCCCAACAGTTCCATGTCCTTATGTTGGGGACACCACAACCACACAGTATTCCAGGTAGGGTCTTCACAAGAGCAGAGTAGAGAGGGAGAATCACCTTCAACCTGCTGGCCAGGCTGCTTTTGATGCAGCCCAGGGTTTGCTTGGCTTTCTGGGCTGTGAGTGCACGCTGCTTGCTCATGTTTTTCATCAACCATCACCCCCAAGTCCTTCTCCACAGGGCTGCTCTCAATCACTTCTCTGCCCAACATGTATGTGTGTCTCGGATTGCCGTGACCCAGGCGTAGGACCTTGTGCTTTGCTTTGTTGAACTTCACAAGGTTCACATAGGCCCATCTCTCAAGCCTGTCAGTGACCCTCTGGATGGCATCCCTTCCCTCCAGTGCGTTGAATTATTGCTGTGTGGTAGTTTGTGACTCAGGCCTGCTCTGGCTCGTGTTGTGTTACCTCTGCAGACAAGAAGACCACGGTGAGGTGGGAAGTGTGAGCCCACTAGCCCCAGCCTGGTTTCTCCCAGATCTTTTTACCAGGCAGCGTGTAAGCCTCACCATAGCCTCATCCCAATAGGGTTATGCTTTTAACCTGGTGTTGGAGTCCCCAGCATGTCAGGGGAATCAGGGAAGCCCTGATTTTAGTTGATCTCAATGAGTACTTGCTCTAGCAAACTGTGGTGCCTCTTGGGTTCCTATCTGGCATATTGCAAAGGAAGTGCCATGGTTTGCATCCATATCCTTCAATTTGGTACATGTGTCCAAGCATTCGTGCTTTCCCAGCCGCCACTTCCGATTAGAGCTTCTGCAATGATCACTAAAATCGCTGTCACTCCATCTAGTCTCCTCAGGTCTCCAGTGATGCTAATGGACTGTACCTGGGACTGTTCAGTTACAGCAGAAAATAGAGTTGCTTGTGGCCAAATATAACTGTAAAAATCCAGAAAATATTCAAAATACTTGCTATCTAAGGTACTCTTTGTATAATGCTTTAATATAAATTCTATGCATTTATAATATATTGCAAATATAAAAATCTCTAATATAGAGTACTTGTTGGTTGCTTACTGCATTGGCAGACAGGCAACACACAACCCTGCTTTCCACAAGCAGACATGCCAGGATGACTAGTTTATAGGCAATTTGTACACCTTCTTGCACCTGTGTGCACACATACAGAAATACACATACATGCACACATACAGAAATACACATACATACACACATGTTTTATATGCCTGAGATGCCACTGCACTATTTTAAAATGACAATTTAAGCTCCAACTTTTAAGGCAGTTCTTCTGTGGAAGAGGAAGGTAGGCCCTTCAGTGTAGCATGCCTTTCGGCATCATTTAGCTTCATCTCAAATCCTACAACAGTGTGCTAGCTACAGAGTATTTATAAAAGTGCTTTGAATAATCACCTTCCCAGGAAGTGGCCAAATTAAAGGTTGAATTTTTAGTGCAAAATAACATTGGAAACAAAACTATGAGTGAATTTGGTGACTTTAAAAGTAGGTTAGGCATGAAGCTGAATTTTTGCAATTTATTTTATCTATGCTATTTTTTTCATTTTAAGTTTTGTACATCCCATGCTACCCCCCTTCCCAAATTAAATGAAGAAAAAGAGAACACTTGGAAGGCACAATTTATCTAACCAGTTTAAGACTTCTACTTTAGCATTAAATATATCACCTAAGAACAGGAACCCAAAGTTTCTATTTCGTTCTATTGGCAGCTAAGAAGGGAAAGAAGCAACTAGTTGAGACATCTGTACATAGGTCTGTGTTTGGCCAAATCATTCCTTTCCTGTTTTTATTTTAATACTGTATTGAGGCTGAATTCTTTATCAGTGCAGAAGATGGACATGAAAAGTTTTTCTCTCATTCCACTCATCTGCCAGCTCACAGAGGCTGGAACAGACTCCTCTTACTTAAATTTAGCATTGTCAGAGCTCTGTGTTTGGACTAGTCTGCTAGGCTTATTCTGTAAATCGCGGGGAGGCATGGATACCTCCAGGTAATCCAGCCAATCCCATTCACTCCTATCACAGGTGCCTAAGAGGTATCACTGTTTGGAAGTACAGCTCTCTCCACTGAGCACAGACCATGCCCAAGCTTTCAGACGACAAATAGGATGTGCTGTGTCTGAACACATCCTTAACAAGCCAGAGAAGTTACAAACTCAACTTCATAATTANGTTTTTGTAGGGGAGGTGCTCCAGTCCTCTTGCCATCTTTGTGCTCTCCTCTGGACCTACTCCCAACAGTTCCATGTCCTTATGTTGGGGACACCACAACCACACAGTATTCCAGGTAGGGTCTTCACAAGAGCAGAGTAGAGAGGGAGAATCACCTTCAACCTGCTGGCCAGGCTGCTTTTGATGCAGCCCAGGGTTTGCTTGGCTTTCTGGGCTGTGAGTGCACGCTGCTTGCTCATGTTTTTCATCAACCATCACCCCCAAGTCCTTCTCCACAGGGCTGCTCTCAATCACTTCTCTGCCCAACATGTATGTGTGTCTCGGATTGCCGTGACCCAGGCGTAGGACCTTGTGCTTTGCTTTGTTGAACTTCACAAGGTTCACATAGGCCCATCTCTCAAGCCTGTCAGTGACCCTCTGGATGGCATCCCTTCCCTCCAGTGCGTTGAATTATTGCTGTGTGGTAGTTTGTGACTCAGGCCTGCTCTGGCTCGTGTTGTGTTACCTCTGCAGACAAGAAGACCACGGTGAGGTGGGAAGTGTGAGCCCACTAGCCCCAGCCTGGTTTCTCCCAGATCTTTTTACCAGGCAGCGTGTAAGCCTCACCATAGCCTCATCCCAATAGGGTTATGCTTTTAACCTGGTGTTGGAGTCCCCAGCATGTCAGGGGAATCAGGGAAGCCCTGATTTTAGTTGATCTCAATGAGTACTTGCTCTAGCAAACTGTGGTGCCTCTTGGGTTCCTATCTGGCATATTGCAAAGGAAGTGCCATGGTTTGCATCCATATCCTTCAATTTGGTACATGTGTCCAAGCATTCGTGCTTTCCCAGCCGCCACTTCCGATTAGAGCTTCTGCAATGATCACTAAAATCGCTGTCACTCCATCTAGTCTCCTCAGGTCTCCAGTGATGCTAATGGACTGTACCTGGGACTGTTCAGTTACAGCAGAAAATAGAGTTGCTTGTGGCCAAATATAACTGTAAAAATCCAGAAAATATTCAAAATACTTGCTATCTAAGGTACTCTTTGTATAATGCTTTAATATAAATTCTATGCATTTATAATATATTGCAAATATAAAAATCTCTAATATAGAGTACTTGTTGGTTGCTTACTGCATTGGCAGACAGGCAACACACAACCCTGCTTTCCACAAGCAGACATGCCAGGATGACTAGTTTATAGGCAATTTGTACACCTTCTTGCACCTGTGTGCACACATACAGAAATACACATACATGCACACATACAGAAATACACATACATACACACATGTTTTATATGCCTGAGATGCCACTGCACTATTTTAAAATGACAATTTAAGCTCCAACTTTTAAGGCAGTTCTTCTGTGGAAGAGGAAGGTAGGCCCTTCAGTGTAGCATGCCTTTCGGCATCATTTAGCTTCATCTCAAATCCTACAACAGTGTGCTAGCTACAGAGTATTTATAAAAGTGCTTTGAATAATCACCTTCCCAGGAAGTGGCCAAATTAAAGGTTGAATTTTTAGTGCAAAATAACATTGGAAACAAAACTATGAGTGAATTTGGTGACTTTAAAAGTAGGTTAGGCATGAAGCTGAATTTTTGCAATTTATTTTATCTATGCTATTTTTTTCATTTTAAGTTTTGTACATCCCATGCTACCCCCCTTCCCAAATTAAATGAAGAAAAAGAGAACACTTGGAAGGCACAATTTATCTAACCAGTTTAAGACTTCTACTTTAGCATTAAATATATCACCTAAGAACAGGAACCCAAAGTTTCTATTTCGTTCTATTGGCAGCTAAGAAGGGAAAGAAGCAACTAGTTGAGACATCTGTACATAGGTCTGTGTTTGGCCAAATCATTCCTTTCCTGTTTTTATTTTAATACTGTATTGAGGCTGAATTCTTTATCAGTGCAGAAGATGGACATGAAAAGTTTTTCTCTCATTCCACTCATCTGCCAGCTCACAGAGGCTGGAACAGACTCCTCTTACTTAAATTTAGCATTGTCAGAGCTCTGTGTTTGGACTAGTCTGCTAGGCTTATTCTGTAAATCGCGGGGAGGCATGGATACCTCCAGGTAATCCAGCCAATCCCATTCACTCCTATCACAGGTGCCTAAGAGGTATCACTGTTTGGAAGTACAGCTCTCTCCACTGAGCACAGACCATGCCCAAGCTTTCAGACGACAAATAGGATGTGCTGTGTCTGAACACATCCTTAACAAGCCAGAGAAGTTACAAACTCAACTTCATAATTATTCACAGAGGTTGCCCAATGGCAGGTAGCATTTTAAAACTGCATAGAGACTAGTATTTATTGAAGGGGATAGAGGACGTTGGGTGACAGTGTCCTTTTTGTCTAGGCTGCTGTCTCAAAGTCACGCTATATGCATTCAAGATGTGCTCCAAATTACTGTCAAATTGTCATTCTACAGCCTTTGCAAAATCAATTGATGATCTGGTTTTATTCAACAGTTATCCACATCTGGAGCTGACAGATAATTTCCACTGAGCTATGGCACATAAACACTTTATACCTATTTCTATATCCACATCATCATTAAACCTAGACATAGAATATGTTGTAGAAATGGTCCCCTGTGTTGAAAGGAAATACACTGGTAGAGCAGTACAGGAAACCACCTGTTTGTAAAATAAGAGTGAGGCTTGTCTTCTGTGTGTTAATCAAACCTTGTAATCACCAAATTCATGTCTTAACAGCATTCTGCTTCTCCTTCAGCTTTTCCTCGTTATTATAAGCAGTGCTCTGCCTTGCTTATGGGGGAAAATCTTACTGAAGTCAGTAGGAAGATTTTTATTTCAAAATTAGGTATAAAGAGTGGAAAGGCCATGTAATTGGCATGTGTAGATGAGACTAAGTTGTGTCTGTGTCTGTACCAAAGGCACATGAAGGAATGACATGGATAGTGACATTTCAAGTACTTTCGGTTCCCAAGACAGGTGACTAGGTCTTGGATCCACAGTCAGGTAATTTAACTCACTTGTCAACCCAAGGCACCAGTGTGATGATCAATAAAAGTGTCCAGAGGGAAATTTTCCATAAGAGGAGATAAAGATCCCACACATGAGTTATTGGTCATTGGAGGTCCAAGGCTCATTTATATTCTGCACTCACCAAAGATGTCTGACCCACTTTTCCAGGCAAGGTGGTTGTAGAAAAGGCACATGTACCAAAGGGATTTTTAGTGAGAACAAAGAATCTGTTGATTAAGCAGTGAAGCTCACCTGAGCCTTGAGTGATGAGTTAGGAGACAGCTCCTACTAAAAACAGGGTAACACTTTAGTTAAGTCTGCAAAAGAGACCATATTGGCTGAGAAAACATTTTGTAAATAAACAATTCATGCAGAAAACTACCTGGCTTTTAAGTCTCCACATCCTGCTCCCAGCAGGAAACTGATCTGGATTTTGTTATGACTTTGCAAAGCTTTGTATTTTAAAGTGTTAAATTGAACTCTAGAAATAATGAAATAATTTTAATCAGTGAGTTATTTTTAATACAACAAACTTAGCCAAGTGCTAACTGCAAAGCAGCACAGAGTGCATAGGCATAACACCATTGCCATTGGTGTGAGTTGTTCTTCCTGGCTTCCTTTGCATCCCAGGATATTAACCCAGCATGGGAAACATCTCACTGCCTCTTGGACCGACATTACTGCTTTTTGATATGTGAAATTACATATATTCTTTGAAATGGAAGAGAAAGTACACTAAGTCAATGAGACAGTAAATTTAAACATGTTTGTAGGTGTTTCCATGAGCAAGGCCTAACAAGTCTTTGGCTTTTATGTCAGCTTGAACTCTTTTTTTCCAGAGGAAACTTTTTAGTCACTGTGTTTAATTTTTTTCCATGTAAAATATTTTGTGTGGCATCCTCTCTCTCTCTGCTATGCTTTGTGAAAATGCTGTATTGTGTAGGTGGTCATATTTACTGCATTTTATCTTTATTTTCTTGTGCTTTTATTAAAAGATAAAGAGAAGATTGTGCCACAGTAAAAGTATGTGCTTAAATTTTATGTACTATTAAACAACTGCAGTATTTCACAGAATCACAGAGTTGCAGAATATGCTGAGTTGGAAGGGACCCACAGGGATCATCAAGTCCAATCGTTAGCCCTACACAGGACCATCCCCAAAAGTCACACCATATGCCTGAGAGTGTTTTCCAAATTCTTCTTGAACTCTGTCAGGCTCTGTGCTGTGACTGCTTCCCTGAGGAGCCTCTTCCTGTGCCCAACTACCCTCTGGGTGGAGAATCTCCTTTTAATATACAACCTAAACCTCCCCTGACACAACTTCAGACCATTCCCATGGGTCCTCTCACTGATCACCACAGAGAAGAAATTAATGTCTGCCCCTCTATTTTCCCTCATGAGAAGTTGTAGACTGCAATGAGGTCTCATCTCAGTCTTCTCTTCTCCAGGCTGAAGAAACCAAGTGCCCTCAGCCACTGCTCATACAGCTTCCCCTCAAGGCCCATCACTGTCTTTGTTGCCCTCCTTTGGACACCCTCTAATGGTTTCTTATATCACAGTGCCCAAAACTGCACACAATATTCAAGGTGAGGCCACGCCAGGGCAGAGCAGAGTGGGACAATCACCTCCATTGCCTGACTGGTGATGCTTTGCCTGATGCCCCCCAGGACATGGCTGGCCCTCCTGGCTGCCAGGGCACTGCTGACTCATATTCAAATTGCAATCAGCCACAACCCCCAGGTCCCTTTCCACAGCACTGCTTTCCATCTCCTCATTCCCCAGGACATCCAGGATTGCCCCCTCCCACCTGCAAAATATGCCACTTCACCTTGTTGAACTTCATATGGTTGGTGATTGCCCAGCCCTCTAGTTTGTTGCGGTCTCTCTGCAGGGCCTCCCTGCCTTTCAGGGACTTAACAGCTCCTCCCAGTTTTGTGCAATCTGCAGACTTGCTCAGTATCCCTTTCAGTCCTCCGCCCAAGTAATTATGAAGGTATTGAAGAGCACAGGGCCCAAGATGGAGCACTGTGGAACCACACTAGTGACAGGTCACCAGTCTGATGTTACCTCATTCACTGTTATCCTCTGTGCTTAACCCGTGAGCCAATTGCTCATCCACTGCATGATGTGTTTATCCAGCTGTGTGCTGGACATTTTGTCCAGAAGGATGTCTTTGCTGCTTGTCACAGGTTCTTGGTAGATGAGAAAGAATTTAAGACTACGGATTCAATGGGACAAGGGCTATGTCTTGTTATGTGTCCTGTGAAGCCCCAAGTATACATTTTATATCTATCTATATCTATATCTTAAGATTATATAACAGTACAAAAATTTAGCATTTGAATAGCTAAGTACTACCGTTAGTGTGGAAGCACTCTGCATGATAGGTAATTAAGCTTTAAAAGAAAAGGATAAAGAATGAGAAAATCCTAATTTCGCAAAATACAGTATTACCTGGACATATCCTAGTTAAACATCTTTCCTCTTTTCGTTATGTCTTTCTGCAGAAATATGAGCAATAATCCTAAACTCTGGAAAGGATGAGCTGACTGAAGTCTTCATGAAGTTTTTAATGAGGATTAGGAAATCTGAGATAGCAAAATCTACTGTATGCAGCGGGGCTGTTGTGCAAGGATCTTCAGACAAGTTTTAGTTCAGACTCTTTTGTCAGCAGCATAGGATCCAGTAAGGGTAATATGCTAATTTTAACCAGAAATAGGCTTCATATAGGGATCTAAAGAGACAGAGATAGATACAATCTCATTAAGCTTTTGTGTTGACACTGCACAGCTTGTTACTGCAGTCAATTGAAATTTAAGAGTAGAAATGTAAAACCTGTATAACATTTTAGCAAGATATACAGTAACATTAAAATTTGAATAATAATTGAAAGAATAGCTAGGATATTCCCTTTGCCCTTGGGCTACCACCATTTTTATATTCCAGCAGACAAGTAAATGCTCTAGGTGTCTATGCCATAAAAATTTTCCCAGAGGCAATTCTGGCAAAGCATCTACTTTCTTCAAACCAGACCCACTGCTTTTACGTTCTGAATGTCAGATTTCTAAAACTGAGTGCTCCTGGTGCCCTGCTGGCTGCTTCTAGTCTCTAGACTTTCCTTGCAGCCTGCTAGGAGTGTAGAGAAGTATCACAGGCAGGTATGCTCAAGGAACAGGGACAATTCATTCCTTCATAATAACTAGAAAGCTGCAAGGTGCATTTGAACAAGGTCTCGTAATTTCATGATGAAAGTTCTAACAATCAGCAGGACAGTTAGTGTTTTTTTCAGACTTCTTATATTGATTGGTAGTAATTGTTAATTAGCTGAAGTATCCTTTATCATGCCAGTAATTTTTCTTTAGAATTATCAGCCATTTCGTATTTTATTACATAATGGCTGTATGAACTGTCTGGCAGCAAGGAGCAGAGGACTGGTAGTTTTGAGATAGATGTGTGCAATGTCCATACTGTGGACTTTTTAAGAAAGGAATAGACACAGCTGCAGTGCGGTATTTCAGTGTCTGCACGTCTGAACCATAGTGGCTTCAATAGAGATATGTCATGTAGCCTCACAAAAAGACATTATCAGCCTCTCATCAGGCATCACATAATTGTTTTAAACTCTCTACAATACATTCATATGACCAGAGATATTTTTATAGGTCAGTTGTATTCCATGGCTACAAAACTGACTGTGGCTCATCCACTACTGTCACACTGCACAATGGCATGATTGGCCAAATCAGAACTCAGCAGAGTTAAAAAGTTACAGATGCTAAGCAGAAAGGTGATTCCACCCAGGGCTTAGAAACCTTGAAAGCATTGAAAAGTACTGTGATGTTCATATCACTGTTCCAATCAGATCAATGTGAGCATTGTTATCAGTGGCAACAAATGGAGAAGCTCATGATGGTGCTGTGCAGTTGATGTCTTAGGCCTCGGATATGATGGCTCAGACATGCAAATAATTTCTTTCAGAAATAATATGTGCATCCACTCCATGCAGAAAATCTGCTTTCAAACACATAAATATGCCAACAGTAAAACAGTAAAAATGATTGTTTAGTACCTTTCTCCACTTCTAGAGATATCATGCAAGTATGAAAAGTAAAATTGATGTATTAAAAGACAATATAAAAACATATAAAAAGTTAAGGAGACTTTAGTGCTCAATGTGGTTTATTAAAAAAAAAAGGAGAGGAAATATACAAAGCACATAGCAAAGCTTATTTTGTGATGCAATAGCTCAGAATATATATTAGAATTCTGCATCTTAGTTAGTTGCCTTCTAAAACAAAATTATTATTTAGTGAAGGAAAGTCTAGAAGCTCTAAATGTATGCAAGCTTTAAAAAGTCGTGGGAAACCTACCACAACTTGGGCAGTTAATGACCTAATGACCTCTTCGTTAACCTAATGAGTCCTCTTCAGCAAGCAAGGGCACAGAAAAAAACCTATCTTCTCAAAGAGATGAGGTATATTCATCAGCAGAAATTCAGTTCTCTTGGAGTTGAGGATAAATGGGTTTCAGTTGTCCATCTGAGCTTGTCTTTCAAGCATTTTTCCAGAATGTAGAGCAAACTAGGAAAAGAGATTGAGAAAGAGGGCTCATGTTGCCATGGCAGGTGTGTAAAACTGGCAAGGAGTCTCTAGTTTTGTTCTTTATCTTTTTTGTTTTGAGCAGATAATGTGTAAGTAAAGAAACTGACACTTCCCTAAATATATAAGCTTTTAGCAGCCAGTTTCAGGAGGGAGTTAATGAGCTTCAGCTTCTAACTGAAAGTTTGTGTCCATCTTCTTTTCCCTGCTATATCAACAGCTAAAAGGTACACTGTGTATATGTGCTTGTAAATTGCATGTGTGTAAACACACACATGCACTCATACCCACTCAGCAAATACTTTAGATCTCCTAAATTTGTGAAAGTCCCTTGAGTATGGATACAGCACAGCCAGATGTCTGACCCAAGCATTCTCTGATTCTACAGCAATAGAAGCAACTGGACTAAGTCTATTCTGAGGTATGCGTGGGTACTATGTTGGCATTCAAATGATCAGAATATAAAAGCCACAGTTCTGGTTTGGTTGGGTTTTTTTATTCTTGTCTAATAATCATACTGAAATTTTCTACCTTAGTGAGCTGGATGCTCTATTTCCATCTTACAGCTAGGCAGAAACAAACAAGCTGTTAGTTACAAGTACTTCTCCAAACCCCAGGTCGTGGTTTATTTAGTTACCTCTTATTTTGAACATTTTAGCTTTGGAAATTGGTGAATTTTCTTGTGAGAACTTCGCTGGTTTCCCTAGTTGTTAAAGTGGGTTCACGATCTAGGTAATATAAAGAGAGAGTTAATAGAAAGCAATATCAAGCTTCATAGTGTTATACTAGTACACAGAGGAATTGTAACTGGCAGAACATCTGCATTTAAGTCCTTCGTTTAGCATTGCCAGGGAGAAATACAGGGAGGCAAGAGTAAATGCTTGCTGATCCCAAAAAAAGAAAAACTAAGCATCATTTTAAAGTAATTAATTTTCTAGGTCCACACATCATTATCACTTTGGAGAGGTCTCATAATATCATGGTGGGTTTTGGTTCCTAGCTATGAAATTACCAGCACTGTGAAACTTTAAAGACACAGATATGTCCAGGCTGAGTTAAATACGATAGTTAAACCTGCATGGTCAGGTTACCTGCATTTTATCAGCCGTGGGCTGATTCCTGGTATGTTAATGAAGACCTATGTACAGTTTGCTTGATTAACTTAAGGCTTGTAACTTGCTACTTTAGCACTAAACAAGATTTAGGTTTTTGAGCTGTTGCATCTGATACCTCAATTATTCATCCTGGGAATTAATGTACAGTTAGCATGAATTCCTTCTCTCGTGGAAATAGATGGCTATGTTAATTTGGATACAGTTGTTGAAAGAATTCTGAATAATGAAAAGACTGATATTAATATCTTTTTATCAGATACGGCTCAGACTGTCAGGAACAATTTTTTAATGCAGAAATGTCTTCACAATTTGTTTTATTTGTTCCATTGTGCCTTCAGTTTCAGGCTATTTGGCACATGTGCCAATGACTTCACATAATTGTGACTGTTAAAGAGTTTTTGACTACAAATATATATAAAATATTTGTCCTACTTCTGTACTGATTTGTACACTTTGAAGTGACGGGAATTAACACATTATAAAGTGGCATAAGAAAGATCATAGGTAGGTCAGTCCTTTGTGGAGCTTTTTTCTCCAGTGTGTCATGCCTGAGATCTGTCAGTGAGTTACTGGTATTGCAGTTAGTTACTTTATCCAAAAACAGTGCCCACTTGCTAAGAACACTGGAATATGTTTTTCAGGGCAGAGTGATTTTATTCTTAGTTTTTAAATAAAGCAGTTTCACCAGAAGAGTGCTGTTTGATTTGAATGTGTTGGGATTTTTTTTTATGTATTGATTTCTCTGTTCTTGGCGCCAAAAGCTTTCCTTTCTGTTTAGAGGACATAGCTAGGGATCATCAGTCCAAGCCTGAAGCTGCAGTGACATCTGCAGCTCCTGCATGGGTTTGGGATGCACAGAAAATTCCTTGTGTGTGTGCAGTCCACTCACCTCTATGCAGGGAACGCCAAGTTACTTGGAAAACCCAGCAAAATTAAACAGAATTCTTTTTCTGCCTGATGTTAGCTTTCAGTATTCATTAATAAAAGATATTCGGCATTGTTAGTGAAATTTTTCTCTCTTCTATTGTTATAACCCTTTAGACGGAGCATTGTCCTATCCCTGGCTGCCTGATGATCACTTATTCTGGGCACATAGTTAGTCCTGAAGGTGGCATTGTTATTGACTGAACCTACTAACTGCTTGAGAAAATGTTGATTACTTCACATTCCTGAAAATTAATCCTGAAACCTTCCTGAACTGTATTAATCAACTCCTTTAACTTTTTCTTCAGTGGAGAAGGTGGAGGCCGGCAATGTCATTGAAGAGCAGGTGCTCCTCCCTGCCTCATTAGCACCTTGCCTTCTTCAGTTGCAAAATCCTGGAAGCCAAGAATGATATTTATAGCTTTTACAAAGCTCCGTTGGCTTGTCCTGTCTCTGCAGATAACCATTTGTCTGCCTCTTCCACCGTGTTAAATTGGCCCTTTATGACAGCACCTCAAGACCTGCAGAAGCAATGACTCTGGAACCACAAGATGGATCTGAAGGAGTTTGATGTCAGCTAGAATGGAGGACTCATGGGAACATTTAAACACACCAGCCTCTGGGAGACTGAAGAAATCAGTAGCATGAGGATGACCAAAAGGGAACATGAAGGCATAGGAGGGAGGAGGAGCAGGGACTTCCATGCATAAGAGCTGCCTTTATCCCAAGACAGGAGGATAATCTCAAAATGCCTATAAAGCAGATGCTGGTAACAAATTACTTTTCATTTTTTAATATGTGTATCCAGAATATATTATGATCAGAATGAAAAGGGGCACTTAAATCTACAAATAGAAGCCATGTTACAAAAAAAATGGGAATGTTTTCTTCCCTGTATTGGCAATAATTATCTTCTGACGGTCATCTTTGCATGATGTCTGAAAATCAAATACTACTGTTGGATTGTGCTCAGCAAGAATATTTGTAGTCCACTGTCTGCAAGGCATAGCTCATCAGATGCCCTTTTGGTTTCAGGATAGCTATGGATGCTTTTTCCTTCCATATGCAAGGCAGCACAGCCTGACTTGCCAAGGGTATTACTCTCAAGCATCAGGCCTTCCTAACTCCTGCGTACTGGTATTTCAAGTTGGAATCTAAAATCCTGTGTTTTTAAGGACAGTAGTGATAGCCACGTTGACGAGTGCTCTTTTTAATGATGTTAAAAAGCAGGAACATTTAAGTGTTGATAGCAGAGGTGTGCAGTACAAGTTAATGCTGTGGTGACCCATTTTCAGCACACAGGAAATGTCTCTGTACATACTCCTAGCATACAGTAATAGCTATGCACCTAAGTGGAAATCAGATGCTTTAGGTAGTAACACCCAGGTCTGCTGCAGCCAGCTGAGGGACTTTAAATATCTATAACCTATCTATGTATGCAGATGCTCTCCCATCACAAAGGAGGATTAATGATGTTACCTCACAGAGCTAATGAGAAAATGAATCAGTTAATGTCTGATTCACAAGAGCCATAAAGCATTGTATAGACATTGTTTGTTTTTAATTCCTATCTCCATCATGCAGGCTAATAAGTAGTATTTTTCATATTCATACCATTATTAAAATCACATTATATTTCCCAGATAACCCAAAGCATCTTTCTGATATGCTTTTTCTTGCTTCTCCTAATATTTCTCTTCCAGGCTACCTAGAGTGCAGAATCTCGGTTCAACAGTACATACATAGGTTAGAAGATACAGGCAGGATCATGTGTGTGTGTGTTCCCCCACCAAAAGTCACAATCCAAGGGCTTTATTCTCCTCTTAGAATACTTAATGATCTATTATTTTTCCTCAGTTTCAGGATCTCATTCTGGAGACCCAGTTTAGTCATCTGGATGGAAAATGTTTAAAGAAACTGACTCAGAGTTTGTCCTCCCACTTCCATAAAGCTGAAAGAGGTCATTCTCTGTCCATTATACATTCACATTTGGATAGAGCATACATGCTTTTCCATCTGGTCCTTGTACCAGCTAAAAAACATGAAAAGATGTCATCAGCAAACCATATGAAGCATCATTGAATCACGTGTCATTTCTTTCTTGTTTAATGCCAGATGACTTATGATTTTGTCAATATTTTTACTGGGTCTTAGAACCACCTCTATAATAGTTGGTTCGTATTCAATAATGATAGATGACCTGTGCAAACCTGTGCTTGTTAAAATAAAAGGCAGTAATAATTACACACTCAGAATACAAATAAGAATCTGATCTGTGTTCTTCTTTGCTTCTTTTTTGTTTATTTGGATCTTTTTGTCAGTAATATTTCTGGTTGTCAAACCCATACATTCCGCAAACAAATCAGGCTATATCCTGTCCTAATACAAGCATAAGCATCCTAGGAACATAGTCTGAGGATGAAGCAGGTCCTGTTTAGATGTCCCAAGGGACTCTTGTATTTCCTTTAGATAAAAAATTATAAGTCACTGTTTTATTTCCTTCTGCTACATGCTGTTAGCCTTGCTGATGTGAGGCGCTTTCTGGAAGCGAGACAGCAGTTCATTTGAAGCCAGCATTACCATGTTTTTACACTACTTTTTGAGTCTTTCCAGTCCACCCAGTTAGAGAGTATCTTTTTACTTTTAGCTTTTCATCTGGATTCAGAGCATTCTGAGAAATCAGTTCTCACTCTTCCAAGGGTTAAAATTCTGCTAACAAATATGGACTATTTGATATGAAAACCATTATTGTTTGATATGTCAAATAAAACATTTGTCAATCAAAAGTCTTTAAGCACCGGGCTATGTGACATTTACTCTTTTATAAACCAAAAAAGTCCCTGGTGGCATGCCTTTCTTCCTCTCATTTAAATAGTGGTAGGAGAACAAATCACACTTCAGGGCAAGTTGATAACTGCCAGTCACGATTTCTGCCTTGTTTACTATAATGAGGAGGGTAATAAATGCATCTGACCATTTCAGCTGGCATTTGCATAGATGAATGATTTGTCCAGTCAGTCGCTCTCCAGTGATTTGGGCCTTTTTGTCAGCACAAAGAGCATTCAGTCTCCCTGGAATTTACAGCAGCCAAGCTCTCATTAGCAAACATCCTTTACCATGAATGATTCAAATAATTACCACTGAAATAATAAACTGTTTCACAAAAACATTTTATTTGATGGCTCCAAATATCAACTTTTCTGAATTGTTGACATTAAAATAAGCCAGAGAGCTTTATTGTTGAGCAACAATGATCCCCTTGTAAAAGGGTGGGCATTGTTTTACCTCCAGCAGACCTTTAAACTTGGCCAGATATCAAATGTGTCCCTCAAACAGCTAGCCAATGTGCTGGGTAATTGGAGGGCACGTACCAGATGGAGCTGTAGTAAAACTGTATGTTCAGGCTCCCAACTAATTTTCACTAGATTTACTTAGGATATTGTGAGCGTAAAATTCCAGACTAATTAGCAGCAAGTTATCTCTTTGCTTTTACAGGAGTTGTGTAATTATTAAACACTTCTGCTTGCACTGAGCTCTCAGTTCTGAGCTTTCTTCTGTAATGGTATTCTATGTGCATAATTAAGTGTTATTTGATACAGTTTTGGAGTTCAATCAAATGAGCAAGCAACAATTATATCCCATTATGATCTTCTCTAGTGCCTAGCAGTAGGAATGATGTCACTGCATTTCCAAACCCATAGGATGAGGCAAAAGGAATTTCCTGCTATCATTCTCCTTTTACCCTCTTACCATGCATAATTAGAAAAGTTTTATTGGTTAATTTAGAGTAAGGCTATTTACTACAGGTTCTCATAGGCTGCAGGAATGCATTCAGTTTTCATTGCACCATTGTTTGTAGGGGTACATGCATGAAATTATGATCTTAATATCAAGCAAACGGGATTCAATTGCACATTTTATGCTTCTCTTAACTGCAAGGAAACAAAATAGAACAACAGAAGGGGGAAATATTTCACTCATCCTAGCACATTCTTCATTGCATGATTTCACTTTCACATTAAGGTCGGGTAGGTAACAATAATCTCAAACAGCCTAATACCTGAGACCTTGATGTACAGAAATAGAATAACTGTGCCCTGATTTTCATTTACAGACCCTTTATATCCCTCTGGCAAGATAAATTTCTTATGCTGCCAAGGAGAGGTAGAGAGCTCTTAAAATATGTGAAAGTCAAGCCAGTAAAATTAAATACATTAAAACATGTGACTGTTATTTGCAAGCTATAAAGTATACTCCCTAAAATATAATGTCTAATAATTGTCCTGAGTCAGGAAGCCAAATATTTAGAACTCAACTTTTCATACTTAGGTATTTGCAATAGGATGAACAAAATCTGTCTCATTTTTATTCACCCAAGGGTAATTGCCCATTACAACATCCAAATTTGGGACTATATATATATCCTATTTAAGCACCAAGCTTTGTGAGCTGAATCCAAGTGAACAAAGTTACTTAGATAAATTGAACACCATCTTTGAGCTTTCCAAGTTTGTCCATGGGCATTTTTTCTTTATCCAGCCAAGACCATTCAAGTCCAGCATTCGGTGTGTTTTTTTAATTTCCTCCTGCTGTTTCTCTAATCTACAGTCAGTACCTAGATGAAATAGACTATTTCTCATTTTCCTTTTTAGCTTTTCAGGTGCAACATCAGAAGGAATATCTTAACAGATATATAGTTTTTTTTAAAAAATGTCTAGTCCATTTTGATGTTGATAGAGCTAAGGAACAAAGCAAATTGGCTGGAGCCATGTACAGATGACCAAGTGTGAAGAACATTTTCTACACTTTCTGGTAGTCCCATGTTCTTTTAGACTGAGAGGAGCTTGCTGTCTTGCAGTGAAGACCAGTAAAAGCTCAACTAAAAGAAATGCTGCTTTCCAGAGCAGTCCATTTTACACGTCAGCAAGAGGAGCATCTGCACACTTATATTTAACTCATAGTTTGCTCTCTGTAGTCTTCTGTAGTAAGTAGTTCATGTTGTTACCATCTTGCCAGTGTGACACAGGCAAATGTGCTGTTTCTGCCACCACTAAACCAAGATGACTTAATAAGCTGTTCAATCTCAAACTACAGATATCTTAGATATCATCACAATTTCAACAGCAGTAAAAAAAGTCCAGTTTCAATGACAACAAAAAACCCCAGATTTTAGAGTGGGATTCATCTCCACATATAGATGTATATAATTAGATGTCTATGTAGGAGGCAGGTATCTAAGCTCTCATCTCAGTAAGGTGAAACCCTATCAATACTGTCAGAAGACCACAGAGAACAAACTCAGGTCTTTGTTGACTGTTAATAGTAGAACTCCACATGTTACAAAGGAAGATAAGATATCTTGTTCACCTATAGAAATCTCCATGTAGACTCCCAAGTCTCAGTTTAGTTACCTAAATATAGGCAACTGGTGTGATTTGAAATGTTCTGTGGTATCTAAGGCATCTGTACAGGGCTATGAGCGATTTTGACTGCTCTGCAGCAGCAGCTGGAGGCTTAGTACAAAAAAAAATACCACTAAAACTCATGTCTGTGACTCTAAAACAAAGTATCTTAGTATTGATCGGAATTCTTCCTCATGTCTCCAAATCTATAAATGCTGAAAAATCTAGCTCTGACAAAACTGAGTAGAATTGGTTTTAGACCCAGGCAGAATAGGTGCCTGCCTAATGCTGCACACTGCTGCTGTCAGAAAAACAGCATGCAAAGGACCATTTATGTATATGTCAGCTTCTTGGGAATCTGGCACCTTCCTCACATCTCCCCAGTTAACCTCTACTGCTGCTCCCATTTCTACCTTGTAGCAGACCATGAGGTCTGGTCCCAGTGCAAGAACTATTTACAGAAAGCAGTTGTATTTTAATTCTCCGGCTCACCTTGTTTTGCTCAGATAAACTACATGATTTAGCTCATCAAGACATTACAATTCCTTGTCATTGTAAAACACAGCTGCAGTTCATTAGTGAAACTTTTTTTTATTTCTTACGTATGTCTTTTTTTATAATTAGGAGACATCCTACATTAGTTGTTCACTTTTAACAGCAGACAAACATAGAAATACTAAGTGAGTATTTCAGGCCAGTAGGAGTAGTGAAAGTGCCAACTGTAAGCACTAATATGGTGGATTATAGGAAGTTTATTCCCATTGCCTTCTGTATCACCCTTCATTGTGACAAGGAAACCCCAATTAACATCCATAGCACAGAAAAATGGAACGGTTTTTTTTTTTTAAATCCACTGCTATGGCAAGGTTTTAACCATTAGATTTAAAAATCTAAATACAGAAAGCTTTCTGTAAATGTGTTTTGTTTGCAGTTATATTATCTACAACAAAATTGGTTAATTAAAAGTGGTCTTGCAAAGTATCCAAAATCTGTCAGTCTGAAACTGTTGTTTTTAGAGTTTAATTCAAACTATGTCAAGTCATTGTAGTGAAGCAGCAATGATATGCATCCCATAATTTTATCACAAGCAGATAGCAAGTAATTTTCTGTCCCATGTTAAAGAGATTGTTCTGAAGATGTAAATGTTACATAACAACATACCTAAAAAAATTGCTATATGACTTCTCAAAGGGAAATAAATATCAATTTATTTTAAGCCATTTCCTATCCCTTTAATTCACTGGGGAGGTTCTTAATGAAAATTGCATATTATAATCAATTTCAAATATTATGGGAAAAATAAAATTTTCGTTAGAATTATCACATATTATAGTATCCCAAATTTCATGCAGGCAAACATACCAGTTAATTTTCAGTGATATCCAGAGTAAGTTGTGAGTTTATTCTGACATACATAGTTCATGCTGCAGTAAATGCTTGAAGGACTTAAGGTATAAATCATTGCACAGAATGTGAAAAATGTCAAGGCAATGCAACTTTAGAGTTATGCTCCAAATAGTTTGTTGTATTACATCTTGGTCTGAGTCTGGCTATTTGTACTGTATGTTTACATTTTCTTCAGTGAGTCTTTTCCTGAACACTCCTTCTCTAGCAGTATATTTAGAAACCATCAGAGTTATGGTCATGCTAAGTACATTAGGTGACTCTCAGTTTTGTAAGACAGCTGTCTACTTGAACTCTTTGGCAAAGCTTCAATGAGAAACAAAGGAAAAAGGAGACAGTTTTCATAAGAAGCAAACTCCTCTCTTTCAGGTTGGATGCTTTCACAAATGATGCATTTATAACCAGAGGCAAATATTCAGCTCTACGTCTTCATGTAAACAAGCATTAGAGTCTTATGATCTGGGCAACAATAAGATGGTAAAAACTTGCTTTCTCTTTGTTTGTGGGTAAGTCACAACAAGTAACCATTTATGAAGTCTGTCCTCAAACCTCATGACTCTGAGGTCTATGTTCTTTGTGTATGCAGATTTATTGTTTAAGAGCTAAAAAAACTCAACAGGCCCTGAAAAAAAATAGATCTCAGCTACTGAATTTCCTTGTAAGTCATGTCCTCTGAAAAACTGTCTGACTCCTCCAGAGGTGAGTCATTTGGCCTGAAATCATTTTGTCAGTGAGCCAGATGCTAGTTCCTGCCTTCTTTTTACCAATCGTGTAATGATCTCTGGCAATTCCCCAGGTACAGAAAGAGTAAATCAGTCCCATGTCTGTGCCTTTACCACAGGGCAAGTGCTCTCAGAGGCCCAACTGGAAAAGCATCATAGCTTCCTTGCTTCTATGCAGTCCAGACTTTGGTGGGATGCTAAGCCAGTTTAGAAGCTTGGGAACATTCTCTGGTGCCGCAGTCTCAACATTTCCTTCATTTGTACTGCTCTTATGCCTGTGCCATGTAGACTCAGATGAACATAGTCAAGCGAGGGATACAATGGCTCATGAGTGGGAGAAAATGTATTTAATGTGCAAAGTGTGCACAGTGGCACAGACCATAGCCAGTTCACAAAGTGTCAAAGCAGAACAGCTGCAGATGGTAGGGAGTGGAGAAGCCCCTGTGGCCCCCAGATCAACCAGAATTAAGAAGGTAACAAAATCACAATATTGCTTATTTTCATTCCAGTCCAGCACCCAACAATTTCATCAGCTTCTGCAGATTTTAACCTGACTCTGGAGTCAGATAAGTACTGGGAAATAAAAGAGAATCTGTGTAAAAAGCTTAACATAAAGATATTATGTGTTATCCTTAAGATCTATAACAACTGAAAATGCAGCTTATTAAGCCTGTAGATCCCTTCAGCCTCAGAAACCAATGTGCTGCCTGGGAGTCCTCCCTATCTAGCACCAAAGTTATAGCTGCTGTACAGCTGTTTTGCAGTGGTGAGAATGGTGCTCTGCCTTTTTGGGGCACAACACTGCAAGTACAAGTAGAGCTTCTTCTCCTTGCCTCCCATCTGCTCTCTCTCCAGGAGGGCAGCAGCTGCTGGACTTTCCTTTGAAATCTTACCCCCACACTGACCACCTACCCTGCAAGTTCCCCAAGCTTGACTTAATTTTGCCATAGACAGCAAGGAGTTAAACTCCTGTTATACTAAATAGAATTGTACAAAAAGGATGTGACTCCCACGTATCCCAAACTTTCAGATGCCGAGCATATTTTCTTGAATGAAAGCCCTTTTGGTATTTTTCAGTGGAGGGGAAAAATGCATTTCATAAGAATCAAAATCAACAAAGAGATTACAGATAGCAAATATAACACTGCACGTATTATAAGGGATAAGTACAGTAAACATGGATAGCTAATTAAGGAAATTCTTGAGAATATCTTGAAATAAGATTGCTATATACATTTCTGATGAGCCATCCTTTAAAGGCATTACACTCAGGAAGTGTAATGAAAAGTCTTGTTCTTTCCTATCAGAACTGCTTTATCAAAAAGATAGCTCCATTTTTATTATTTACCAAGCTTACAGTGCTTAGAGTTTCCAGATGTTCATCTAGCTGCTTAACAAATCTTGTTAAAGACAGCTGCTGACTCAGAATTCTCAGAGAGGAAAGCAGAGGGCCAAGTAGCACCTCTGTAGATTTTAGATTTTAATCATTACTTCCTCCATGTATCTCTTCAGTTTGAACAGCTGGAATAATAGGAAACTTGTGCTGCAACTCACTAGAGCTGTGTTTTTACAAAACTGAGTGCAATCTCCTCTATACTGCCTTTCGGGAACAGACCTGGGGATGAATCCAGCAGGGAAGGTACTTCTGCCTTGTCCATGCATGACTTGTCTGCAGTGATCCCAAGCAAAGTCAGCACTGGGAAAGCAATTAGCAGAGTGGATAACTGGGGCCCAGAGTGAAAACTTTTTCTTTCATTTTGTAGTATGGATAGGCTCCTATAGAAATGAGAGAAGTTGGTGGGACAGGGTAGAAACTGAAGCTGCATGTGCTGAATTTGAGCCCTGTTTATCCATCTACTGGAGAATCTCTTCCATACTTCATTTACTGTGAAAAACTACCTACATATATATATATATATATAATTTAAAAAAAAAAGACAAGACAGTTCTAGTTTCTTATTATTTAGTGCTCTTAAAGGAATAGAACTCTTTCCTCCTTGCTGCTGTCACTATTTCCAGCCCCCCATTTCTCTCTTCCAGATTTACAGCAGAAAATCCATGCACAGAAGGGATTCACTAGAGGTATATTATGCTTGACCTACCCAATCACCTTGTATGACAAACCAGCTACCTGGATGGATGATGGGAGAGCAATGGAAATTGTCTAACTGGACTTCAGCAAGTCTTTCAACACCATCTTTCACAACATCCTCATAGGCAAACTCAGGAAGTACAGGTTGGATGAGTGGACAGTGAGGTAGACAAAAAAAACCTGGCTGAACAGCAGATCCCAGAGAGTTGTAATTAGTAGCACAGGGTCTAATTGGAGGCCTGTCACTACTGTTGTCCCCTAAGGTTAGCTTAGCTCAGTATTGTTTAACTTACTCATCAATTTCTTGGATGAAGGGACAAAGTGCTTCTCAGGGAGTTCATTGGCGACACAAAGCCAGGAGGAGTGGCCAATACCCCAGAGGGCTGTGCAGCCCTTCAGAAGGACCTTGGCAAGTTGGAGAGATGGGAAGAGAACAGTCTGAAATTCACAAAGGCAAGTGCAGTGCTCCAGCAGAGGCTGACCTGCTGGAAAGCAGCTCTGCAGAGAAGGAGCCGGGGCTCCTGGTGAACAGCAAGCTGTCCATGAGCCAGCAGTGTGCCCTTGGGGCCAAGAAGGCCAATGGTGTCCTGGGATGCATTAGGAAGAGCACTGCCAGCAGGTCAAGGGAAGTTATCCTGCCTTTCTACTCAAGCCTGGTGAGACTGTGTCTGAAGTGCTGTATCCAGTTCTAAGCTCCTCAGTATGAGAAAGACTTGGAGATCCCAAAGCAAGTTCAGCAGACTGCTACAAAGATGGTTAGAGAACTGGAGCATCTCTCTTATGAGGAAAGACTGAGGGAATCAGGCCTGTTCATCCTTGAGAAGAGACAACTGAAAGGGGACCTCATCAATATATGTAATTCTTTGAAGGGAGGGTGTCAGGAGGATGGAACCAGGCTCTTCTCATTGATGCCAAGCAATAGGACAAGAGGCAGTGAGCAGAAACTGATGCCCAGGAAGTTCCACCAGAACATGAGGAAGAGCTTCTTTACTGTGTGGGTGATCACACACTGGGACAGATTGCACAGAGAGTTTGTGGAGTCTCCCTCACTGGAGATATTCAAGAACCATCTGGACACAATCTTGTGTAATGTGCTCTACAAAGACTCAGCTTGAGTTGAGAGATTGGATGAGGTGACCCCAATGGTGATCCCTTCAAACCTTACCCATTCTATGACTCTGTGAGTAGAATGGAACCCCATTTCTTGTAAACCAGGTATGGTTCTGTGACAAAAAGCAAAGCACTAGTTCTTCACAGCTATGAGACAGGGACAAAGGCATTCTGAGTAGGAGATTTTGAACAGGGTTTGCCTGTTTACTTGTCATAAATTCTGAGAAGGAACACAAACATATATTTATTTATATTTATATATATTTTCTAATGACCCAGGGTCATTAGAAAAGAGCAAAATATCATTATCAGAATCTAATACACTTCCAGTATCAGCAAACATTCTTACTTATAGGACAACTTCAAGAATTTAAACTGGTGGGGCATTATGTCTGCTTCTAACTTTTTTGACCCTAATAAATATCATGTCCATCTAGCCCTAGATGCTGTTTTCAGCAGTCTTGGATGGCCACAGAAAAATACAAGAATATAGAAAGCACATAATGATATTTCCAAAAAATACTCTTCTAGCAACCACAAATTGACATCTCATGGTCTTTCTGAACCAGAGTCAGTGTTTGGTTTTTAACAAACCTTGATGGATTTCTCTTCCATGAATGACTCTGAAACAAAAACAAGAAACAAGTCAGAGACACTACTCTATTTACCTATCTGAATGCAGAAGTCAATGGAGGGAAAATGTCAAGAAAAAAATTTCAGGTCTTTTTTCCTAGTGTAAAATACAGCATTTTTCTTGCTGGTGTTACCACAGAACATACTCAGCTGAAAATTTAAGTGTGTTTTTTTAATCTCCATGATGTGGATATACCAGAAAAATCATGCTCTAGTAGTATAAATCACAAGAGCCTTCATGAGATCAATGCATTTCCCCATGTAAACCATGAGAAAATTTGTCTCACCATAGCTTCCCCTGCTTGAGATTCCCTTGATAAACAAGGCTGTAAAGAAATATTGCATGTATTCTTGAGTTGCAGATAAAAATGATGGAGGTTTTTGAAGAGAGCTTGCTCAAAAAATGTCAAAGAAAAAGAACTGTGTGTTCTGTGTTGTATTTAAAGGGGTTAAAGAATATCTTGGATAGCATTGTATGATGTTAGATAGTACAATTTCATTCTGTTTAGGAAAGTTTGCTATCCAACTTTATAAGGCTTCATAAAATTTCAGTATGATATTTTAAAATCTATCAGAAACAGCAAGAACACAGATATGTGCAACACCATGAATATAAATGCAAGCCATTTAAAATATATCTAAGCAAGCAATCCAGTAACAGTCTGATCATGCAGGAGAAAACCAGATAATCTGAATTTGTCTATATCCATGTCTCTCTCTGTAAATATCTACCTATGCATACTCATAAATATTTCATCTGGATCTAGGTTGAATTTGGATTCAACTCCTAACTTAGGCAGAGTTCACAAATTGCCTGTTCAGTGATCCTGCTTTGTTTTACAAGTGTGTAAGGATGTGATTCTCACAGCCCATACAGAATCAAAAAACCTTGAAGAAGGAAAACACCTGATGGACAATACCTTCAGTTCTGGATAGTGAAACATCTTAGATTCTTGCTGCAAGGTGCTTTATGAAGAGTAGTCAATTCACTGCTCAATTTCATATTAGAGGGATTGAAATGAGTGCCTGGTTTCTAAATAGTTATTTCTATTGACCTTTACAGGAAGCCATCCAGGACATTCAGTTGTAATGCTGTTAAGCACTTCCTACTATATTTTTGTTCTCTGCTTGGGAAGGCTTTTCTTCAATCAGGAGTAGTATGGATAAGATATTTTTATCCCCAGAGAGAATTTGGGTTTTTTTAATACCTAAAAATTAAGCACTCCTGTGGCTTTGTGCTTTTTTTTTTTTGCTTATATAAGGTTAGTTTTCACTGATATGAAATGAAAGAAAAAAACACCTATCTTTAGCACATCTCTTCTATAAGATTTTTATTAAAAAACATTTTCTGGTGCAACATTTCTGTTCACATATCTGGATCCAGGAAATACAATTGTTTTACCTATGAAAAGAATTTTGCACTGAAAAATCACTGGTTTTCTATATTCTCTTCATTCTAAACTGGTTTGGGTTGAGATGCTTGAATTCCCTTCTAAAAGGTAACTTTTCAGATAGGTGTAAGATCTTGACTGTAAGAACTTAGCAATAGCTGTCTGCTCATATGGAGTTATAGCATGCTACTGTAATATCAGACAAAGTCTTTCAGCCCTGCATGACCAGCCTGACTTAGACCAGAGCACCTGCAGTGTTGCCCTCCACCACATTGCCTTGGCTGAACTGGCACCTGTGAGCTATCACACTGTTACCCAGGCAGGTGGCCTTAACCGGAGGAGGAGGGACCAAGTGGGGTTAAGAACTTGGTTTTCCATTCCTTCAGAGGAAATAGGGGCTTCCAAGGCTCACACATGGGAACTACCATGTTACTTTATGCAATTGCTTCTTTTTACCTCACTATTCCTTGACTGTGAAGTGGGAATAAGAGTATCTAAATGATGACATAAAATAAATAATTATCATGCTTACATGTTTTTCTGTTTTCTCATTGCTATGATCTGCCTGAAAAGTAGGAGACACTCAACCTGTGGATTTTGTTTGGTTTCTAGGGAAAGGGAATATGATGAACAAAGGTTACCTGGAAAAAGGAAAATTAATTCTTCCTGTTAGTCTTGACCCTCATTAAACATTTTTTTCTGAAGACTGCCATCAGATCTATTTTGTGTGCATCACCTAGATGTGTAACAGTAAGCAAAAGCATCAATGTCTGGAAAAAAAAAATTTGTCCTCATAGAGCTTCCCAGAGTAAAGCACTTGAAAAAATTGCCCAGTTGTGTTTTTATAGACCAATTTTTAATGAACTTTTTTCTCTTCTTACACTTTAAATCAGTTGAAAACAGACTGTGTGAAATGTACCTCCTGTTACATAGTAGTACCAAGCTCTCGAGTAGCTGAAACGGCAGCATGCATGGGTAGCTGCAGCACAGAGAACTCCAGGCAAATGTGCACACAACACAAATTTCACAAATTTAGATCCCGATTCAGCAAAGTCCCTAAAACATGAGCATAATATTAAGGATACGAATAGTCCCAGTGAAGCTAGTGGAATTATGTTCCTTCTAGTTCAGCGCCGTATTCTGAGGCACATGTGCACAAACAAAGCCATATAAACTCCCATCTATCTTTCAAATAGCTGCTGCTGACAGCTGCTGAATGCGGACAAGTATGCCCAGTGCCATTCTGGCTTCTGCCAGCATTATTGCTTGTGTCACCCCGGTGTTAGGCCAAGGGAGCACTGCAGCTGCTCTTGGGGGCCAAAGGCGACTGTAATGAACAGGAGGGAAGCAGGCAGAAGGGCCACATGGAGCTGTAAGGAGCAAGGGAGAGAGACGTGTTGACTGCAATAAATCCCCTCACCGGAGCCATAAAACTTGGATTTTTCTGTTAATAGGGCTCTGAGTTCCTCTGTAATGTCATCGGGAAAAAATTACAGCATTAGAGATGAAGGAAGCTTCCTGATGATCTAGGCTGATTCAAATTAATTTGACCAGATTCTTTCTTCATTAAGACAATGTACTCTTAAATCCATGAGACAATATAGCTTCCAGTATTCTATTCCTTTAAAAGCATACAGTCTCTTCCTAAGCTCCTCCACTAAGAGAGGAGGACTGGAACAAAGATCTATCATAGTAATCTGTGAAGAGATACTTGATGTAGGGTTGTAATTCACCATGGTATGGAGCAGTTACCCATGTGCCTCTAGCATCCCTATCCCCTTAGGGAAGAATTAGATAAGGCTGCCAGGGCCTCTACTCTCAGACTCAGTCTAATCTAAAGACTGTAAATATATGTCCTGAATGTATAGTGTAAAGAAACTTTACCCTTGCTGTATTGCCCTTATTTTCAAAGGAAATGAGGTCTGTGTTGTCATGCTCTGTATTTGCATGTGCATCCACACCCCCTCTCCACATCCCAGCACCATCTGAACTTCAACCTTTGGTTAGTTTTGATAAAATTTGACAGAGGGGCAGTAGGCCCAAAACACAAGTTCCTGCAGTTCTGTGAAAGCAGGCAGCTGCTCCAGGAAGAGAGATTCACCTGAAAGAAGGACAAGAGTGTGCATTTAGCCCTTCTTCAACACTGGAGAATCCATGTGGCAGAGGGAAGCTCAGAAAGCTCAGCTGTGGCAGTGGCCCATTCAGTACAAATCCCTTAGTAGACACCTGAGGATCCAACCAGAGACACCCACTGGTCCGTAGGAAACCAGACTCCTTTAGTCCCACCAGCCAGGGAGCCACCTCGCTTCCAAAGAGGAGAGCAAAGCACTGGTTGGAAGGTAATGGTAGTTGTCAAATGTTTTAGTTTATTTTTACTGGTCAAATCTTTGCAGTTGTCACAGCTTTAACTTTCTAAGGTAGGTCCTGGGCTCCACCTGACAGTGCTGCTTAGCCTGCCCACTGTACAGCCGGGAGAAGACAAAAGCAAGCATATTCTGCACATCAAGCTGGTTCAGTTCCAGTGCCGAGCGTGGACCTGCCTGAGTGCAAGTGGAGCTGTCAGCTCGTACAGACTTCACTGTCAAGGGCTGTGTCATCTGTCAGTGTCGGTTCCAGCTCACTGTACCACATAGAGGCGATGCACTGGTGCCTCCCAATTGATAACACGCTGCCAGAAGCATGTTACTTTCTCATCTGTCTTCTTGTAGCTGTCAAAACTGGAATCCATTAATTAGTTTGTTGTTGTGAATTTTATTTGTTCTGAAGACATGTAAATTTCAAAGTAAGACACAGGAAAAAAAAACCACAAAAAACAAACAACCAGCAAATCACGAGGAAGGTGCCAATGGGGGGTTCACAAACCCTAAGTGGCAGTTATTAGGAGCAGTAAGTGCTGGCTACAAGAGCTCCATCTAAGTGAATATAATGATGTGGCTAGTTTCACCACATTGCTTTTAATGAGACTGAGCTGCTTACAGGGGGCGAGATGTAGTGACAGCTAAGGAAAGGGAAGAAAACAAGGCACAAACTAGGAAAATCAGCTGGGTCAGGAAGGTTCTGCTTATTGTTTGTGTAGGGATTTTTTTTCTATTTTACATTGTTACTTAGTGGAGGGAATATTTGACTGAGCTTTATTTCCCCATATTTTACATGTCCTGAAAGAAATACTATGATTTCTGAATGAGAAATGCCAGCTCTGTGCATTAAAAATGAGATGCTTCTCACTTTAGCGCTTGAGTGAACAGTGCCATCTCTAAGCAGACCAGTGGTTCCACTGAAATTTCAAATATTAAATAAGTGTATTTTATTTTACATGAGTGTTTTTGTCCACTCCCTCAGTTTCTTGTGGTGTCAGCAAAGAGAGGCAAAAGTTTCAGAAACTTCCTAAGTGAGTCTTCGAAAGCAAGGGACTGGAGAGCCTGCATGAATTGAGAATCAGTGGGACCTTAGCGCGGCTACGCATGGTGTAGCAATGCCTATAATGGCACTACATGAACACAGCCTTGAAACCAGCCTCACCACAGCTACCAGAAGAGCTTGCTAGCTCTGCCGCAGGCATATTGACACCAGCAGGCAGAGGCAGACTCAGGTGAGTGTTGGTGCAGCCTGAGCAGCAGCAGCCACCAGGATTTTCCACACCATGGCCGTCATGCGCTGCCACATGCTCTCTTGTTTCTAAGCTCAGTCGCTTTCAAAATTGGAAACTAAGTTCATGCACCACCTTGTATTTCTGAAGTTCCAGTCCTAAGGAATCTCACACACAAGCTAACTTCAGCTTGGGTGTCTCACTTTTGACAAAACCCTTTAAGGTAGACTACTTATAGGAAACCATGTGCTAAAAGTTTGGGTACTCTAATTCCTTCTACTAGAAAGGCAATTTGCTAGTGCTGTGACTAGACATGGTTTGTTTTAACATCTTCTTTAAAGAAATGATGGAATGCTTTCCTAGAGTTTATCCTCAAAATAGCTGCTTCTCTCTGAAAAATCAAGATATCCTTTCCTTTTTGTCCCAAATTATGCCAACCAAGGGCATACAAATATATCCACCTAATGTAAAAGGTGGGACTATATATTAACAGATAAGACAAACCTGCTTCCAGGAAATCAGATCCTTTCTTTGCTTTTGCACTGGTTACATAAAAGGAAATGAAGTCCAAATTTGCAATTCAACAAGGTTACTTCAGTGTCAATAAAATACCTTTCATCAATGCTTTATGGCCATTGTACTTGGATATCTTCATTTGCATGCATCTGCCTTGTGTGGCGATGCATACTTTCCTGGATATGTGATCATCTTTTTTAATATATGTTGAAAATTTGGCTCAGAATCAGCTGTTTAGTGGTTTAAGTTCATCCACTCACACAGGTAATCCATGAAAAAACAAGTATTTTAAATGCTCCTCAGAGAAATAAATAGTTGCTTTGTGTGTGTTTTGGGTGCTTTAGGTACTCACATAAAGAAAAATAAATACTGTTTGTGATGACTGGTTATATACTTGTAATAACCCATTTCTGAAGTCCCAAAATCCCACAGCTTGGCACTAGGATCTCAGTGCTATATGCAGGAATGGAAATCTATGTCATTTAGAAGTGCTGAGCAAGTTGCTGTTGCCTGTGCCTTCAAAGCCACCCAAATCCATCCAGTGCAGCAGTTTGCCCACACAGTCAGACCTGAGGCTGGAAGAAGAGGGCTAAAACCAAATATTTGCACTGTACAAGGTGGAAGGGGACAGCCAACTGCAGCCTCCTTAGTTCTGCTCTTTGCTTCTGTGCTTGGGGCTATCTCTGCTCCTCAGCAGCAGCACTGGAAGACAAGAGAAGTGCCCACCTGCCTGTCTCCAGCAGCTCAGCTCCAGGCAGGCTCCTTTTCAGGCTATTCATCTGCTTGAAAGAGGGACCTAGAAGAAGCAGCAAGCAGCATCCTCCCTGGCTGGGGGTCAGTGGGTTACCCCTTTAGGTGTGAATAAAGCACCAAGCACAGCTGGAAGGCTGAGGGCCAAAATGCCTCTCTGTGAGGCTGCCAAGACTTGGCCTGTTATAAGCATCTACATTTCTATGCACTACAGTGATGATGTGGGGCCTCTGTATTGCAGGTGCTCATAAAAATAAGCAACAGCTACTGCGGATATTTACTGCCTTATTTTGGGAGTCTTATCTCTCAAGGAGCAGCAAACAGAGTCATTTAAATACAGTTTCTGGCTGTGATGCGCATGAACTCGGAAGTATTTGTTGGACAGACTCTTCATAATGTTCATAGCACAACAGGACTTTCTGGAGCTGGATGAAGCAGAGGTGCTTTAGAGGAGTGGCTGGTGAGCAGCTGCCACCTGGTAAGGTGCTTTGATGGGAGCCAGCAGTGCTGGCAGGTGAGACCCAGAGCCGTGAGGCTGCCTCTACGTCCCTCATGCAACGGGTAGGCATGAGGGCAGGACATCTTACCTTGTCCCCACAGAGTCACATTTGGAGAGTTTTTGGCTCTCAGCTAGATATCACAGTTTATCTCGATAGACTGTTTTGAATTCGGGAAGCCAAACAGTCATTTACTGTGTAAACATACTTTCATCCCAGTAGTGGCTACTCACATTCCACCTCCGTCTGTGGGGAGAAAGCAGGAGTAGGAGAAAGGACAAAGTCAAGAGTAAGGCTGGGAGGAACAGATATCACCTCCCAGCAGTGAGAGGGAACTTTTTGTTTCAGTTCTTTCTCCCGAGATGCCTGGCTGTAGTTCGGAATACTGTGGCAACACAACTCTGCTCTGTCATAGACTGCCATAACCAAACCAGGAACACCCAAGCTCCATCCCCATGGACATCCCTGAGCTTCCTCTAGGTCTTGTAGGGATTCTGAAGTCTGTGACCATCTTTGTCCAAAGTCAGTGTCAAGCTTTGTCTCTGTGCAATGGAAGATTTCATAGAAAATCCTCTTCAATGGGATTTGTCCCAGGACATTCTGCAACACAAAAATTATAACATTTACAGCTAGATTAGAAATAATCCCTTTATTGTCAAGTTGTATCACATGGGTCAGCTATCAATGATATAACTTGTTGGTTGGTTTATTATAGAAGGTGGAAAATAGATTGCCCTAAAACAGCCCCACCTCGCTTCCCCCAAGAATAGAGAGGTATATGCACCCAGCTCTTAGTTTATAATAAAGTCCTTCAGGAGTACATTTGCCTGTGAATACTTAACAAAAGCTTCTGCTTTCTATGGTGGATAGAAATTCAGACTTTTATTCACACTTTTTTCTTAATGACCTTCTGCCATAAGAGCAATTTGCTTAGTCCACTCCAGGTGATTTTGCATGATTTGCAAATCTAATTTTTATCTCCACGTCTCACATTTGAAAATCTTTGCCACCATATTAATTTAACATTTTTATCTTTTACCTACCTAGACAGCTCATTGTGACCTTTAAATTCACTTACAAAGGATAACCCATTGGTTAATCTGGACCAATTGGCCTCAGTTACACACTTGGTGACAAACCATTATTTCTACCCCAGTTCTTTAATTGGCCAGAATGCTCTTTTTTATCAGATATATTAGCTGTCAGAAGTGTCTGCTAGCCTTTGCATACTTCCTGGATAGTGTCCAGGTCATTAAAGCAACATCTTCTGTTCAAGTCTGGAATATTTATCCTGTGCCAAAATCCTAACTTTCTCCCTGCTTTTAATTAATTAAAGCCTGAAGAATGCTGCATGGGTCATTCTACAGGCAAGCCTTTTGAAATGGGAAAACTGATATGAAATGTTTCATGCTCCTTTTTCTTTTACTCATTCAGCAGTTTTGCTTCACAAATCACAATTTTATACTATTTAAATTTCATCTGGTTAAAGTATTTTACTTTTATTTCTTCTGAATTATTTTGCATTACAATAAGGCAGGCACAGTTTCCTGGGCAAAGAGGGAACCGCAGAAGCCAAAAGGGCTGCAACCCCCAGCATATGATGGGAGAGCAGCCTACCTCTCCATGGTCACTCCCCTTGTGTCCAAAGGGGTGGAGTCTCAACAGGAATGAATCCTCCGAGAATCAGAACCAGCTTTTGAGAAAAAATAGCATCCCGTAACTCTGGCCAGAATTCCCACAAACCTCTACATATCTGTCTGCAGGGAACAGCCAGGCACCTGAATTCCACCTCATCTGCTGTGGTGGAGCAACTGATATATCTCTTCAAGGTAGTCAGGTACTAGTTGTACAATGAGCATACATGACCCACGTACTTTTCTGTATCTAATGTCTGGCAGAGATGCTAGGAACATTAATAGTCCTTCATCCCTTGCACTCACAGAGCAGTAACATCAGGATTTTGACTGTCTTAGTACCATAAATATTCTATTCATCAGCCAAAAAAACCCGGTTAAAATAATATTTTACAATGAAATTTTTTTTATTTTTTTATACCAATGTGTTTACTGCCATTCATTGTCTGTGTTCTCTGTTAGCAACTCACAACAGAACAAAGGATTGCTTGAAAGGAAATGTGGTAAGTGTGGTGATTTCTTCATATCTATGTAGTAAAATATTGTTCATTAAAAGGTATCTTGTAATATCTCTTGATATATCCTTAATGCCAATCTTCCCCATAAATTTTCAAAGTCATCATATGATAGAAATGGATTGACAGTCTTCAAAATGTTCTGTGTATTCCATTTTTTTTTGGTGTAATGTGAGTTTGAAAACAGACCTACTTTGGTGAAAATCTGTTTTATTATAAATACTTCTTGCAGCTCTGTGTTCTTCCAGCTGTAATATTAGTACTCTGTGAAGTGTAAGACCAATGTCTAAACGTGTGCCAATTGGAGGTGTTATTTGAATGGCAAATGATGCAAAATTAATGTAATACTTCTATTTTTGCTTTGTGCTTTTGGCTTATAAAGTAACATCAATGTATTTTAAGAGTAACATTTTTCTGCTGTTTCTCTACTTCCTGTACATGTTCCTTTTCAGACTTATTTCCTATTTAGGTTCGGATTATCTTTGAATAGTTGAAGCACATTTCTGAGAACAATATTTTTGCTTTGCTGTTTGATCAGGGATCAAACTTCACTATTGTCTCGATTTTTCCCACCCAAAAAAAAAAAAAATGTTTGTCAGGCAAAACAACAACCTTTAAGTAAAGTCATGGGGGGCCACATGACCTGAATGAGGGCAGAAGGGCTCTACTAGACATGGTCCCTATTGAAACCTGCAGTGTCACCTATCAGCAAGCCCTTTAATCTCCAGAATAGAGTATGTTTAAATACTGTGTAAATACAGCTTTTGCACTTCCATTTATCTTTGTCTCGCTTCTGCCGTGGTGCTGCCAAACAATGCTGGGAGCAAGGAGGAGGGGGGAGCATGCAGTCTTGTACAGGAGCACATCTGCCAGCGGGCTGATTGAAATGTTCAGGAGGTGAACACTGGCCTCGTTGATGAAAAGGAAGTCCTGTGGTTCACAGAGTCTGTCTCAGATGGACTGGGATAGGCTGCTCAGATTTTTGAGCCTACTGTTTTTTTTCTAAGCTGAGGTCTCATGTTTGCAAAGGGTCAAAAGATGTAGTTGAATAGATCCTATTCAGGATGTGGCTCTTTATGTGCATTTATTCTTAAGGAATGATTTTGCAGTACCTAAAAAGAAACTGTAGCTTGGTCATGCTTTTTATTTTTTTTCCATATGTTGTAGAAAATGTAAATCTCTTAGAACTGCCTTTCATTTTGGCATCTAAACCTGGTGCAGATATTTTTTCTAAGGACTTGAATTTTAGGTCTGTTCTGGTCTCTGATTTTGTTAATGTGTAAGCAGTCTTCTTAAAGAGACTCTTTCAAAGGCGGGAAGATCAAACTCCAAAAAATAGTGTTGCAAAAATTAAATCTGTGTTTAGAATAAAAAGATCCACCCATGAGGAGCCTCTTGCAAGCCAGGAAAAAATCAGAAAATTTGCCTTTGGTCAGAACATGAACAACATTTAGAAAATACAACATATAGAAAATAAAGCATGCTAAACAAGGGAGAAGAAATGAAACTGCATATCGTTGCTGACATAATTGGTCTTCTTCACTCAGTTTCTTATGCACATTGGGTGGACAAGGGGAAATTAAACTTAGGGTATTGCCTAAGTTTTGAATTCATAACTTAATAGTCCTTCATATATTCTCTTTGCAAGTAATACATATATAACAGGAATGCTCTAGCTCAGTGGTACCCAAAATCCAAATAGAGAATGAATAAAAAAGAAAATTAAGAAGTCACAAGGAAATCCCTATGTCAACATGCTTAACAATTCAGTTTCATAAAACCAGACTTGTATATTAGAGGACATGTATTAATTACAGCTTTTAAAAGACTTTGCATGAGAATATTTAGAATAACTGCAAAAAGCAAATCTTGTGCAGAAAAGTCACACATCCTGCCAAATTTGAAGGCGCCACTCCAAAGCATTTGCATTAGAGAGTTCCTCAAATAAGTGTGGGGGTTTTTTTTAACATACAGTCATTCTACTAACCTGTCCTCAGAATCAGCTGAGTCATATTTAATTGAATTCTTTCAGCTCAGCCATCCTGAAATAAGCCACTGAATGAAAAATTTCCACTCACATGATTGCAGCTTGTCAGCTGGAAACAGAATCTGTCCATAGAGAGGATCAATGTACCCTAAGCGTAGCAGGGGCTTATACTGTAATATTCCTGCAGGTTGTGAGCACACAGATCAGATCCACCTGGCTTCTGGGATGCAACCCCATTCACCCGTCATCTCCAAAAGGGCTTTCTTCCAGAAACTGAAGAAAAGTACTTTCAGTGGCAATACTTTTGCTTTCCATGGCACTGAACACAGTGCTGGATCTCTGAAACAAGAGAGGTGGAGGACCATGACTCAAAATGTCCATTTTAACACCAAATATGGAACTCAAGTTTTGGCTCAAACTGAGTTATTCATTATTTTCACTACACAAGCTGGTCAGAAATTGAATTGAGGAGACTCATAGGCAATTATAAACTATCTTCTAAATTATCTTCTTGTAAAGAAGGGGAATAAATCTCCTTCAGTGAAAGCAAGATAAAACTAGGGTTAATTTCATGCCATCTGAGTCCACAATAGTTTACTCTTCTGCTTGTCAGCTGAACTGCTGTTATTTGTAATGTATTAGTACTGCAGCTTCTCAGGATATGTAGGTGCAATGTGCTGGTATTCCAGCAGTGTGTTTGATATAAAGCCATCTCCGGATAAAACCAGCAGTAAAGGTAGGACTGACAGCAGCATTTATCAGTGCCAAGCTCAGTGTCTACAGTCTCCTCAACATTGTTAGCTGTTGAGGTCTTGGCTTGTTTGGCTGCTTTTTAAACATGTTCAGCCTATGAACTCTTCTGGATGCCAAATTGCAACTGATGATCTGCCTCTTGGAACTGGAAACACTTGGTGGGATTTTACAGGGACCTGATGCAAGTAAGGTACCGTGGAAATCATGTACAAACCACTGATTTTGCCAAGAAAACAGCTTTAAAGCCTACAGTAAGGCTGAAGCAGGGGCTATAATCCAGGGGCAGTCTTTGTCCATTTCTCTGTTTGTCATTTCTGGTCTGTATTAATATTCATCCTAACCTGACCCCAGTGGGAAATTACTATGCATTTGTTCTAAATCGGTCAAAACTCCTGAACCAGCCATATGGTGTGAATCCCTGTTTGTCTGGTAGCACAGAGTATATCTTTCACAGCCCTGATGCACATACAAAACTGTCTGCTTTCACTGCTTCGTAGCAGTGTTGTAAATATAACTGAACTTGTGAAAGAAACAAGGTGTTAATTGATGGTGTACATATTCGCCCTCATAAACGTCTGCTCCTAAACTACTTTTCACGGTTTCTAAGGAAACCCTGATTCTTTAAAACAGCCAAGGTTCTTGCTCATAATACAGTTTCAACTCTTAATCATCTAAAGTGCTTTTTGCTGTGAGGGGAAAGGTGTAGATATCGCCCATCTGTATATTCAACAGTTACTTTGAACTTGGAGGAAGGGAAGATTCTTGTCAGCGCTGACTGTAGGAAACCATCAATTCGCACATTATGGGAAATGTGATACTGTATTTTCAACTCCAGCTCATGACTTTCTTAATTAAGACTGTGCTAGACGTGCCAGAAGAAGGGCTCTCTGTGTCTGATCATGTGCAGGCAGCTAAAAGCAGTTGTCTATGGTTGCTTCATACCTGTTCATTCTATCTGGCTATACCGAGATGGGTTGGCATCTCATAAAAGGAAAGGCTATTGCCAATAACCGCAGTGCTTTCCTTTCTGTTGCAGTTCATGTTGCTTTGCTTCCTCACCGCATTCCACTAGACAGTTTGAAGCATAGACCTGAAACCCAAGGGACCAAAGCTGGAGACCAGCTGCTTGTTGATGCATCCCTGGGCAGTGGATCCTCCTGGGGGTTTTTTCCCAGCCTAAAGCACACTAACCTAATAAACCCCCTAGGCTCATGTTCTTTTTCTGCAAGAGCAACTGTTGTGTTGGTCAAAACAAGATGCAGCTTTATAAATCATAATATGTGCCTATTATGCTGTGCTTGATTTACATTGAAAATGTATATGGGAACCTCTGTTACACATAGAATTCAATCACTGTAGCAAAAGCCACATTATAAAAAAACTCAAAAAAACCCCAGAAAATCCAACAACAACAACAACAAAAAGCACCAAACCAAAAACCAAATCAAACCAAAACAGATCTGAACAGACTGGCAGGACACCTGAGGTGATGAGTATGTGAGTCATGTGCCTGCTGACTTACACTCTACAGTGCAGCCATCTGACATCCTCAAAATCCTTCAATGTCCTTCCAGCTGCTTGGACATGTGCTGATCCCTTTCTTTAATAGAGACAAAAGGAAGGGATGCTCAGAAAGCTACTGAAGGCTTTTGCTGCCCAAAAGTGACCATTCCTGTCATATTGATCCTTCTCCCCACAAAACTGTACAACATAGTCTAGGAATCATCTCTTTATCATTGCAAGAAAAGCTTCAGAAAAAGAATATATATATTTCCAAATCATTACTGAAAAAACAGTCCTCTGTGGGTCTTCCAAATCCTTGCCCCTGCTAATACCCTAAAGCTTCCTAGGGCTGCACAAGGATGAACAATGTTCACTGGCCCTCAAAGTCCTCACAGTTTCAACGAATAAAATGAAGTGCCCTGTGTTTCTGAGGCACAGAATACAGCTGGCATTGTTTAATTATTTCCATGCACTGCTAATATTTCCCAATTCATTTTTAGGTTAGAAAATAAATAGGTAACAAGTTATTTTTTGCTGGGATTATGTTTTCTGCCAGAAAGAAAAGGGAATTTTCTGGACTGTATTGTAATGTCCAAGTCGCTGCCAAGAAGGTTACAAAACCATTTGGATCAACCTGCCCACCTGAAGGTGGACAACTTGTTTTTGTTATCAAATAACTCTCCATCAGTGCTGTCTTTCAGCCACTCAACAACTGCCTTGGTAGAAATTACTGAACACATTTTCACTGCCATAAAAATTGGCCAGGGCTATATTTCTGGATTCCAAGAAAGCTTCTGACAGCCAACCATGATACTTTATGTAATAAGTTGTCAGCATACTGTGTATCACCTAACGCTGTCACTTGGCTTAGGTCAAAGCTGTCAAATTGCCAACAAAATATTGTTACTAGAAGCACTAAATCTTCTTTTCAGCCTAGTCCTGTTGGGGTCCATCAGACATAGTCCTTGGCCTGTTATTGTTTATGCTGTGTTTAAATGACCTACCACATGAATATGCATGAAAAACAAAGCTTACATATATGTAGACAACAGTGCCAGCAGATGCTGCAGTCACATTTCAAAAAGAGCTGTGAACCAGTAGGGGAGGACTGCTTATGGTCTGCTTATGGTTTTAAAAGCACACATATAAAATGTTTCAGATCATCATCATCAAAACTCAGACTTTAAGTATCTCTCTTATACTTGCGGTTTACATTTATGTCATACATTAAATTGACATCTAAGTTATAGGTTTGACCATCTGACTATAAAATGAAGACGAATTTTTGAAAACTCATGCAGTCCTGGGGTGAGAGGCCAAGAGATGAGAGAGACATCTGAGAGGGGGATTTGGGACCTGCACTGCATGGGGTACAGTGGTGAACTGCCTCAATGCAGCTGATCTCTGAGAACTATTCCTTTCTTTTCTTCTGGGTGGTGGTGTAACAACTACTCAGTTTACCCTAAAGGTGGAGAAAGGATGGAACGAGAAGAAAGAGTCCATAATCAGGGCAAGATCGCAGTTGAAAATGTGAGACTGTGATGCCTGAATTGTGGGTGCAATGCTCATGCTGCAAGGACAGAAACAATTTTGTCTCTGTTATATAAAAAGAAGACTTGAAGGGACCAAGGCAAGGTGTTGTCTTCTGTTTTCTGAAATATCCTTAGTCAGCTTCTTAAAAATAGAGCCTTCCTGAAGCACTCCATACAAACAAGTAGTCTCAAAAGCACAGAGGTGTTTTAAGGATGTGCACATATCTGTCATAGCAAATGCACCCTACAAAGAGTGCAAAACAATACTGCACTGTCTTGACCCCACTTTGGCAGCAACAGATTGAGGTTGTCCAGAGCAGCTGTGGATGTCTCATCCCTGGAAGTGCTCAAGGCCAGACTGAATGGGGCTTTGAACAACCTGGTCTGGTGGGTGGCATCCTTACCTATGCTGGTGCAGAGTTAGAACTAGATGAATTTCAAGATCCCTTCCAATCCAAGCCAGTCTATGATTCAGTAAGCCAGAGATTCAGACCAGGAATTTCAAAAGTTGAGGCTCCTCAGTTTCCAGATGCCTGGCATAAGGCTCTAAAAAAGGTCTTGATTTCTATAGTGCTGAGAATCAACAGTGTCTGAAAATCAAATTCATTTAAGACATCAACATTCCATACTGAAAGGCTGATCTAGCTTATCTTTGCAAATGGTATGAGAGGGCTCAAGGCATCACGTTACACCTGCTCACATGCCCTTGCAGAAGTACCTCCAACCTGAGATGTTTGCACTGCTAGTCACAGCTGCTGTATCAGTACTGCTAAAATAAATTAGTCCAGGAGCTGTTCTATGGCTCTGTGGCTCAGAAAGGCACAGCCTTACCAGCTGCGTATCACTAGGCTCTGACTCCCCCTTGGGCTCTGCAGGATGCACCCACAGGCCTGGGTTATAAATGTGACATTCTGGCTTTGTCATTGCTGCATTTGGTGCTGAATCACAAGGGTTGCCAACCATGATGGTGATGTTTTCCTGGCAGGAACCCCAGGCAATGTCCTGCAACTGCCTGGGATGAGGCATTGAAGAGAGCATCCTGGATGCCTGCAGGACAGAGGTAACAAAACCTGATGTGCCCTCCCTGATTGCGCCAGCTGCATCCTGGTGCTCCCGGAGGGAGAGAAGTCAGCACATATCAAGACCACGCCAATGTGTGAGCTAACAGCTAATAGCCAAGTAGCCTAGATGGCCAGCAGTCAGGCTTGTTCCCTAGCCCTGCGTTATTTGGCAGCACAGACACAGCCTGTGACAACTTGATCTTTGCTTTGAGAGCAAGCACCAGGCTGACGGAAATGTCCATGGGGTGTAACGTGACTGTGGCTCTTGGATCTGCCAGTGCAATCCAGGCGTGACACGGCCTGCAGTCCCCTACGCTGCTGCCTGTCGCTTTCCAGGAGTCCACACTGACACTTGTGGTAATTTGTGTCTAATCCTGGGGTTGCTCAAGAGATGAACAAAAGGATGAAATCATCTTATTTGGCAGCTTTATATAAAACTGTGAGGAAAAACCCCCAAACTCAAGTCCCTTTTCTTGCCTTTAATATGAAGCAACTATTAGGACCATTTACAGATCTATACATTTAGGTTCTTATTGCTTTGGTTAATTATTTGATTTAAATGGCATCAAAGGTTCTACCAACTCTGCACTGTTGATTATGTGGTCAATAACTAGATAGAATTATTATGCCAAAATACATTCTTATATTAATGCTGATGTGAAGGCATTTCAAAATATAAAGCAGCAGTGGATGTGTTGTGACTCAGAGCAGAGAATCAAAGTCACAGCATGGGATGGCAATAAAGAAAAGAACACAGTAATGAGGAGAAAAGTCTAAGAGAGAAAAAAAGGCAGCACTTGACAGACTCTTTGCAAGTTAGAAAACAAGCAGTTCTGAGCGCCGCATCATTAATGAAGCCTAGTTTACTATGAAGCTGTGTCCTATATTCCTGTTTCAGTCCTCCCCGCCAGCCATCCCAAATCCTCACCATGTTCCCTCTGGCCTCAATACCCTCCCACAGCATCCTCCCGTCATTGCCTTGTCCTCTCCCAATGCTGCCATCTCTCTGCCATTCCCCATGCCTCCTGAGCGACAGCGTGTGCCCTGGCCAGTCCCATGGGATGAGGGTGCCGGCTGTCTGGCCAGCGAGCACCTCCTGCTTGGCCAACTAGCAACCAAACCCCGCAGGTAACTGCAAGGCTCAGGCTCCTGCCACTGAGCTCCTCCCTGAGGAAATCTCCAGCACAGCATTGCCTTGGATCCTTCTTCCCTTTGCAGATGCTGCTTTTCACAGTTTCTAATAAACTCACATGTCTGAGAGCTGTCAGTAAAACTTGTTTACATCAATCATCAGTGGATTAAAGAAATTATGAGCAATTGGATGGGATGGAATGAGGCATGGAGTTTTAGGAAGCAGGGTTTAAGTCTTTTTTTTCTTGTGAAACTGGAAAGCTGTATCAGAATTCCTGTCCTGTATATACTTTTCCAAACAAGAGCTAAAACAACCAGCTGTGAGTGAAAGTCTCAGTTACAGCCTTTCAAGTGCTCATTTTTCCTTTAAAGAGATATCCAGATTAGCTGCATTCTGGCATAATATAAAGTCCACATAAATAGAGACCAACAACTAGAACAGCCTCGGTTTCTCTCAGCCATTGGTATGCCATGGAAAAAGTAATGCCACATTCTAAAAAAACTGCAGCTTCATGTGTAACTCAGTTCAAGCCTTGGCTTGTAGCCACATTCCTCATTTTAACTGTGACTTTGGAGTCAGGAGGCTCCCATTCTTTCATCACACAATGTTTGGGGATAACTGAGGCAAACATGATGCGAGAAGTAATCAGGAGGTTTCAGCAATCATGGCAACCCAGGATTCTGCATAGGACTGCTTGATGATAAAATTAGAAGTCTAAGTCAGAGACCAGAATTAAAGTTCAGGTGCCACTTTTACCCTTTTTTGCTGCCTTTGGACCTTTAATTTTGCTGTGTTAATAATCTTCTAAGACAATTTCTGTGGATATTTTTTTATTTCTTTAAAGTGACAGGAATAGATCTACTGTGCCACATACATAGATTTGTTAGCACCAGGAGGTACAACCTGAGATTGAATGTTCCGCCTCACTTTAATGTAAAATTTCCTGAGTTCTATGGATACATTTCCTGAGTTGTATGGGTAGAACTTGGACACTAGCATTGACAAGCATCTCTCTGGCAGCTTATTGTAGGGATTTCCATACAACTCCAATGGCCATTGAGAAGAGAAAAGCAGGGTGTGATTTATATACTCCTACATTAGGCATTCCCACAGAATGACTAGGCTGTGATCACAGCACAGTATTAAATGCAGAGAGCATGACAAAAAAAAGGATATTTTAAAAAAATGCTTGTCATTTTTTCAAATCACAGCTAATTTCCATCAGCTGACAGGAAGCACATTTTGCTCTCCTACACATCCTCTTCCTCAAAAATGTCCAATTTATGTTTGCTTTGACAAATTTGGTCTCATTTTAAAAAGTATTAGGTTTTTATTAGGTTTTAAAAATGCCTAAGCCAACTAACTTTACAAATAAATGGATAAATAAATAAATACAGAACGGAGAAAATGCTGACTGTTGCAAAGAAGGAGGTAAAGACTAACAAATTAAAATCAGGTGAGAAGGTGAACATGGCTATATGGTCCTAACTGCAGGCATTGCATATAGTTTTGTTTATGAACATGTTCAACATACATACGTATCACACATTTAGGGTAATGACAGCCATATGGCAGAGTGTGGAACTGCGAGGAATGACAATATGACTAAATCATGCCTGTGTATTTGACCACCTCATTGACTCCCTGACCATTCATCCATCTCTGCTGAAGCTCTTGAGATGTTCCAAACCTCTACACAGAAAAAGGCTTTTCTTCTAAAGTAATTTACTAGATCATTTCTTTTGTATTTCCTGCTCAAGGATCAGGACAGATGCTTTATATCACTGGGAAGGAAACCTCTCCTTCCCAAAGACATAGGGGTTACTGGAGTCACAGAGGAGGCTGAGGCTCCCTCTGAGCCTGGGAGGAATGTGAAAGAATGAACTTTCAATGCAGTACAATTTTATGTGCTAAAAATCTATTGTGGGCCATTTTAAGCAGCTTTTATGCCTTTCTCTGGGTTGAGGATCCGTATTACTTCCTTCCTGGCAAAAATATTGTTCAAGGTTATGGATCCACACTGAAGTTTAATAGTTACTTCAACATCAGAAATATTTGTTTGACCTGTATCTCCCAATGTCATAGAAGTTCAAACACTGCTGCAGCAATACTTTAAGGGAGAAAACCAAGTTAAAAATTTGAGGCCAATAGGTCAAATATTCTATCATTAAAAAAAAAAAAAGAAGGGAAGTTGAGCATCTATTTCTCAAAAGATGTTCAGAAGACCACCAGATCTTATGCAGAAATTTGCTCTTAGAAGATGTGTGTTTTAAAAATGCAAAAGAAGACTCTTTATCAAAGTAAGCTCAGTTCATTCCCTTTCCCCCCCCAACTTTGAAAGAAAATAAAATATGAAAATTCGGATTGAAGAGTGTCTGTGAGACACTGGAAGATGCTACCCAAGGGTGTTCACTGTAGAGGAGGATAGCTGTATTAAAATGAATAATTTTGTGGGGAAAGGATAGAGTTGTTGCTGTAAGAAAAAAATCTTTTTGATTGACATGAGAAATTGCTGCCACATGAAACAGTTCAACTTCTTTGAAGGGCTCTTTTGTCAGTGAGGTCAGGTCAAAGAGGTTTGAAAGGTCCTCATCAAAGGAAGTTGCCCTTCTAGGCCCAATGCATTCCCTTGCTGGAGTGGTCTTGGCTTCAGGAACTGTATGGAGATGTGGGAAGCCAGGGGATGGCAGCTGCATAGCTAAGCAACCGGGGCTGGCTGAGCCGTGAATCAACACTGTCACCTGCTGTGGGCAAGATAACCTCCTCCTCACCCCGGCTGGTGGATAACTGCTGCACACAGGCGAGTGTTCCACAGTCTCTGGCTGTCCATAACACAGTCCTGCCTGGTTCGTGAATGTAGGGACAGAGCAGGAGGGAGTCCCTGGGCTCACCACCCTGCACACCAGAGCCAGAATTTGGGTTTGCAGTTGAAATAGCAATGTAAGCCATGTAACACGTATGAAAAAACAGAATTCCCTTTTCCCACCTTTCCTGTCTCAGTGCTCAGTGTCCCTTGAACACCCTCAGTTATCCGGGAGTGGGAGGGTCCCAGTTTTTCCTCAGTGAAGGAGCACTGCCCTGGGGAGGGCATGACACATCTCTGCAATGTGAAGAAGCAAAAAATGTTCAATTCTAGCCCTAACCCTCTAGTCCAGCATGTCTAGTCCAACATGTCTCTGACCCAATGTCATTCGCTGCCAGTCACTAGTTTTGTGGGTGTGCCCCGTCACCTGACTTGATCATAGAGATGTTGAACTAACCAAACTGAGGACCGAGGATCTCAGTGTCACACCCAACTGATCAGCCAGGCACTGTGCCCACTGGGCTCAGCTGAACCATGCCAATTCTGCTGCAGCCTGAGTGTCCCACTCCTCACTTCCATCCTGCTCTGTGGTGGTTTAGTTTTCTTGGTTTTGGTTTAGGCTTTCCTTGGTAGCAAGGTTGTAACTAAGGAAGTATTCCACACCATTCCTTCACNTGCTCCCACAGTCTCCTGCTCTGGCAGGACCTGGTGTCTCCCTGCAAAAAGAGGGAATGGGAATTAGCATCTCATTGAGATGAGAGATGCAGCTCACAATTCTGCCAGTGATGTGCAGAGCCCAGCCCTGGTAAAGGTCAGGGGTTTTTTTTCTTTTCTTTTTTTTCTTTTTTTTTTTTTGAGTTATTTTTAGGAAGGCTCTTAAGAAGGCTCAAAGTTTTGGGGGCATCTCTGTGCTCTCTAAAATAGGCAGCTGCCCTTCCAGTATAATTGTGCAACTCCAGCAATTCCTGCTTCCTTGAGAGGAATTTCAGATGCTCAGTGCCTTAAAGCCTCACTCAGCTGATTGCAGGCAGTTTTCACCACCACTCACTCAGCCACATCTCAAGTTATGTGAAAAATCACCTCTGCTGATTAGGACAGGGCTTTCCTTCCTGATTGCATTGCCTTGTTTACTGTCATTGAATTCTTGAATCAGGAGGACGTTTTATTTGTTTCTCAAATTTTAATTGCTGTATGACTTTCTTCTTCTTCTCTAACCTGCTTTTACATTTTAGCAAACATTCCAAGGTAATTGCTGAATTCATATATTCATGGAAACCCAGCAGATATGTACAATAATAGCACAATTTGATATTTATGAAGTGCCACTTTTCTATAAAGGTAGAATTTCAGTTAATTATCACCAGGCTGTTTATTAACACTTGGAAATGGAAAAATAATGAATGGGCACATCGTTTATTCATTAAAATGCTGATGATAAGTTGCCCCATTCATAAATTAGCCTTGCATTTCCCTTCAGCAAAGCACTGCCTGCGCTGGTGGATTTTGAAGGTCAATTGTACTTTAACCCACGGCTTCCTGCAAAGGGGGAATATGTTGCCTTGGACTGTGATCACAGTGATTCTTGTCAACCAAACAGAGTTATTCTGTGAGCAGTTTGACTGGCAGGGTGTGTAGGCAAAGAGAGAGAGCTGCAGCAAGCACCGCTGTTCAGGGCATAATTCTCTTTCATTTGGAAGCAGTGCGTCTATCTCTCTGAGACACTGAGGATTGATGCACTGGGCTGGGAAGGCATTCCTGTGGACATCCTGATACATCTTCTGAAGTCAATGCCCTTCCCTCCCACAGCCAAAACCCGAGCTGTTTTGGGGGAAAGTGCTGCTTCACTGCTGTCCCTTTGATGAGAAATCATACCCTCCCAACTGGCAGAGTAGGTGGGCAGGGCATTTTAATATAGGCACAGGTGACAGAGGAATTCAGAGCAAGTATCTGAATATTTTGGACCACCTATTTACCCTTTTTCCATGGGAAACCCCTTTCCCATCATTGGGAGGACTGTGTCAGGGCATGCAGAGGCCTGTGGGAGGAGAGGGGCAGCAGGGGTAGAGCTGGTAGGAGAGGCTGGGCAGAGGACACCTCCTCACAGCTGTTTGCTATTCAGGGCAGAATTGAGAAGATGCTACACTAAAATGAGATCTAATAGAGAGACTTTTTCCTGAATTGCTACAGTCATTAAAATTATCAAGAATTTCTTCCCAGAATAATGTTAGCCCCGGGGTCAATATAAAATTGCATATTTCATTCTGCCCATCTCTAGCCTCCCTGCAGCACAGGCTGGATGCTGCCTGGTGCAGTTGAGGAGCCACTGATAACTGCTGACCTGAGGGCAGGTGGACATTTTCCACAAAGCTCACTGGATCCTTGGTGCAGGGGTGCCTTAGAAATGTCAGCTGTTACGAGGGCAACAATTTTGCCAGATATTTTAAACAAGATGGAGATGAGAAAGTAGGTGCTGAAATATTCTATGGTGGTTAAATGGAAGGAACTGCCTGTGAAGCTGTCTTGATCCGATGCCTGTTTCCAGTAGGTTTGGAGTAATCCACAACACAGCTGGAGTTTGAGAGACCTGAGGTTTGAAATGACACAATGAATAACTAATAGTGACCATTTCCTGGACAAAACACATGCCAATATCAGGAGTGAAGCAAGTACTGCTGGCTGTGGGCTCTGCTACCGGCTGTAAGCAGTTCTCTCTTCTGAGAAAAAAGGCCTGTATTGCTTAGAGAAGGAAAGCTAATGCAGCTTAGCACTGTAGCTCCAGGTCTGAAGAGGAGCCTTCCTTTCACATGTCTGGGAAAAGCTCTGCTAGCAGCCCCAGGTATACATCCAGTTCCCTGGGCATGGTCAGCAGTGATGTTACCTAGGTGCTCAGCCACTAAAGCATTTTCAGAGGAGGCTCTTCCTTTCTGATAGCATAATCACTACTTGCTCAGATAAGAAGGAATAAGACACTTGCTTTAGCAATGATGGCAAAGCAAAAGAGTGAACCCCAAGGGCCACAGAAGGACAGATGTTATCTAAATGTGAAACCACCTATAAGCAAGGTGGGTTTTCAGAAAAATAGGTCTACAGTGACCTTGAATAGGACCAATATCTCTCAAACATTCATGCTGCACAGAACTGTTCAGAGATAAGTCCAGGCTGCTAACATTGGTTACTAAGACTACATATAGGCTTATTTTTCAGTGGCATGTTCGAAAACAAGAATGCAAGTATCAGGATTTTTAGCTGTCTTTAAAAATGCATAAAGTTTTGCTTCAAGTGTCACTGTTGGAGTTTTACTATTATGCTAACAATCCAGGCTACCCGCTGAATGCAACGGGCTACAGGCTCCATTTGGGGATTTTGCCTACTGTGAGAATTTTTCCCTTTCTTTTAAAATAAAATACCACTCTCAAGTGCCCACCTTTCAGTGTTTTTTTTTCGTTTTTTTTTTAAATAAAAGGATGTTTAGAGAAATTATCTCTGCTTTCATACATGTTGCTTATAAAGTCAAAGGAAAGTGTTTCTGCATTGTTTTTTTCCTCATCAGCTACAACAAAAATGCAAAACCCACCAAACTTTTACCAGGTTAAGGTACACTTCATTCTTTTAAACACTGTGATCCTTCATGAAGTAACTAACTGAATTATAAAATACGTGTTGAATAAAATGACTAGCAAGGACAAACTAAAGTTAACATTTGACTTTTTCTTTTGAAGCACAACGGATTTTCTTGCAAAAGTACAGCATCAGTTCCTGCAAAGCACTTCTTTTGTTATTGATTGGAGAGATATAATATATAAAGCTGCTGCCTGTACCACTCTACAATAATTAAAAGTACTTAATCATGCAGCTTGGAGATTTATTTTAAATGCACAAAATATGTTCCTTATTGTGATTCACAGGAATTTACTGGTCTAATTTCTTTAGAGACCAGCAGGAATATATATTGACTCTGGTTTATTTATAAACCAGCTATTTAAATTACCAAGTTATTTACATTGTTATTGTCTCCATCATTTAGTCACCGTTTGCAAAAGTTTCCCATTGCTCTTAATTTGGCACTCCCTAGAACTAATAGTGCTTATGGGAGAAGGTGATTTAGAAGGTGGTCAAGCAAGTCATCTTGGTACAGGTAATCTTCTTGCTTGAGATGGGCTTATTCTCTTGGTGACCTCCTTTGAGAAGGGACAACAAACAGAACTGAGCCCTGGAGTATGTTGCACCTACTGTTAATACAGTACTTGTTAATACAGTACCAGAAGGAAATAAGGCACATTGCAAGAAACTGTAAATCCAGGAGGTTCAGTTACCCTCAAAGTCTGGATTAAGGAACATCTGACCAGATGTTTATAATATTGCCCAGCTGTAAATTGGTCTGTTGGGGAGAACAGGGACCACCGGGGAGGACTGAAGTCCCCTGAGATCCCGGCATTGTTCTGAGATAACGTGATGGAAGGAACAGGCTTTGGGTGGACTGGTCTGACCCTGTTCCATTTTAGTCCACCAGAAATACATATAAAACATCAAGACCACTAGGCTCTGAAATTGCTGTAAGAGTAGCTGAGGAAACTAGTTATTAAAGGAATATTTCATTCCTGAGGGTAAGGACATTACCTACTCATTATTTTCATTTCTAACAGCATTTTTTTTGTAAAAGTCTTAAAGCACACAGAACACTACTCATTTTCACAGCACTCGCTCTCCCTTTCTTCTTTTCTTTTCTGCCTTAAACTCGGTGTGTAGAGGATTGAGAATAACAGCTATTATTTAACATGTGGCTTTTATCCCATGGCTGGGTCCTGCGCTGAAGGGCCTCCCTGAGTACCTCCAGTCGAGAGACAACTGTTGAACAGACCATGATGAAGAACAACCCGAGCAGCCCTGTGAGGAGGAGGGCAGCTGGTGCCCCAGCCATGAGTACACCATGCTTTTGGAGGCTGAGGAAGGTAGCAGTGAAGTGCCCTGGTGAGCCAGCCAGCCCCTGCATGATGACAGACCTGCCAGGCACTGGCGGGACCAGGAGACACCATCTGACATTGTGCCAAAAGCCTTTCAGTGTGGATGAAAGGGATTGCAACACAAGTGTTTGCACTGGCTTGCTTTTGGTCAGCTTTAGGATGATTGTCCCCAGGGTGAGCCTGGAGAGGCAAGTCGTGTTTTAGCTTAGGTTGACCTCAGTGCTGTGGGCACTGGGAGCTGTGTACAATTATATAACTTTTTCCTTTCCAGTAGCAAAAATGAATGGATTCAAAACACCCAAGGGGGAAAAAAACACAGAACTTTGCAAGCACTAAGGTTTTATTTCCTTTCAGATACTTCAAGGATTCTTAGAGGGATGAGCACTGTGAGTGCCACACCAACCAAATGTAAGGGCAGCATGGGAGATGCCTTTGGCTTCAGGGCAAAGTTGTCCAAAACTCACCCTAAAAGCAGGATTTGGTGCGGTGCCAAACCAAGGTGCCCACCAGTCCTGATACCTGCCACCCCATTGTTTTGTTCTGACTGCTGCTGGGATGAAATAGCCAGCAAATACAAATAAACTCTCGGAAAGAATGTGGTCTCTTCTACAAGGAGATGATTATTTCTTTCTTAAGGAGAAAATTACTGAAATGCATGCTGCTTTGTTGCTTTGTATTTCTAAATAGCCCATTCCACATAAGCAATTAATCCCTTGCCTGCAGGCAGATTCAGAGCACATTTTGAAATGAGGAGAATTTTTTTTCCAGTGGTCTTTGGATTGTAGCAATGGTATTTTCGCATTCAGAACAGTTTAAAGGAACTGAAAAAGTTTCAGAGGTATGGGTCCGTTCCCAAGTCAAGAGATGCTGATCCAGAAATTTTACAACACTGTACTTTCTCTCAAGATATCCGAAATGCCATGAATTATGTATCCAACCTTGAAATGTTGTTAAAAATATAATAGAAAGTCACACATTGTGCATATTTGGGTTTTTTTCAATACTCATACTTCATAGTTTTGAGCCAGATTCCTTCTCCTCACTGACATTTGTCCACACCAACAACTGAGTCCAAAATATGCTTAAAGGCAATTGAAAGTTGTTTGGAATTTTTTCTGATTCAAAGCATTTACTTACAGAGCAAGCTGCCAAAAATCCAAACAATTTAAAAACACTGGGCACCTCATTTTCAGTTTTTCTCAGCAGTCATCCCATTTATTTCTTAATATTATTACAGGTTTTATTTAATTTTCACATCATGCATTTCAAGTTCATTTTTGTAGAGTGCCTTTAATAGATATTGTTTTAATTCCCAGCATACAGATCTTCATTGTTATTTATTGTTAATGTTTCATCTTGGACTAAGCCCAAGAAACTGAAGAACTTGGCTCCAGAACATGGCAGACACATAGAGGGATTGCTCTGACAAGAGAATTTGGGATTTAATTGGCTTGTACCACTAGATGCTGGGTTTGAAATGTATTGACAGAAAAGGACTGAAAGAGAAGCCTTGAACAGTGCAAGTATTATTATGCTGATAAAATGGAGAGCAAACTGAGTAGCAACATTCCTCTTTTCTGGTTGTTATCAGCCATCCAGTCTCCCCCAAAGCAGCAGAAAAGCTGTCCTGTAAATGTTCAGCTGGCGTAAAACAATCTTCTCTTCAAGTCAGGGCAGGTATGCCATTTTATACCACCTCTGCATGTTTGCTGCCACCTTTGCAGAGGAAAAACAATAGTCAGATAGATATAGGGGCTGCATCTGGCAACAAAAGTGAGCCTCTAAACCATAATGACTGATTTGAAAAGAAGTATAAAGCAGCTTCATTTCAATCCACATGGGCCGCAGATAAAGTCCTTCACGTACAAGTAGGACAGAGGATAAAGCCTCCCCATTCTCTGAACTCCATATACTGAACTCTGCAGAAAGATAAAAATGGTTAAAAAAAAGACAAACACACCCCCCCAAGAAAAAAAAATCTTTGACATTTTAGGGGAAATTCCAGAAAAATCTGTGCTTAGAGCACCAGTTGCTGTCAAGGATTCCGGTATTCATCCATCTTCCCTTTAAAAACCTTTTGTTATCAATAATAAAGATAATTCAAACATGGATAGATTCTACTTTACACTGAGAAGAGCTAACTATGGTCAAGGGCGAGATGTGAAAAAATCTATTCTGAATTTTCAAATCATGAGAAAAGGAGACCTTTTATCACACTAAAAAACCCTTCATTCGCATAGGTATTGAAATCCTAACCTTTCCTGCTCTGAACCATATTACTCAGATGGGAGGATGGAGGGAGCGAGAGAGGGGCAGAAGATGAGAGGAGCAGATTGCCTTATGTTGCCAATTTGTGCATTGTAGATGAAATTAGAATACATATTTTTATGACACTAAGTGCTAATTCTTCACATCTTAATTGATGCAGAGGGGAATTTACTTGATTAAAGACAGTAAAACCCAAACCAGCAGAGATTTCTGCTTAAAAGGAGCATGCATGTTATGGTCTGTAAAGGAACCTGAAAACTGGAAAATTAAATACACTACTATATTTCTTAGAGGAGATAAGCTTATTCCTACTAGGAATGTATGTAATTATTACCAAATCCATTTTCTCTGAAACTCTAAGTTTCAATAACCTTTCACAGTGAAACAATACCTACTTGAAAGAGTCCTAATGCAGTGTGTGTTCTGGTGCAGCAAAAGGGAGTGCTGCAAACCTCTCTCAGATTTAGCAAATGACTTATTTGTTCTCCCCCTTCTAAGCCAAATTGATGTGCAGCATTTCTGAGAAAGATATTTTGTGTACTGGATTAATATAGGTGTACAGAGCAGATTGCCTGTGTCAAATATGAGGTAGCTGAAAAAGCAGCTTTTATTTCTGCTACAGGTAGTATTTACCAGTCTGCTTTATGCGAACTTTTCAATTCACTTACACAGTTGGTAGTAGCATCCAGATCACCTGCTACTGCTGTTTATTATCGCTTTATTTTTTTCTTAGTCTTTCTTCTGGCTCTCCACATAGGTCATATGGTATGTACTTATGTGGCTACACATGCAATTCAGTTGTGATTATACAACATAATGGACTAAAATTTTGCAGATTTGGAGATGTTTTGTTCAGTGGCTAGTGAGGCAAGCAAGGCAGGTACTGGCTTTGCAGTGATTCTTTGTCCTGCAGGCGTTGGTCAGTACAGCAGATGGATCAGTCCTTAAGCAGAGACACTTGATAAATCCTAGTGCTGATCTAGGTGTCAGTGGGGAATGCAGAGTTACTGTTATGCTTGGAATTTAGGATTATATTAGAGAGGAACATAATACATTTTTTTCATCTGTCTGAAATTTCATATCCATAACTCAATATGTAAGTGCAAAAAATGAAAAGCTGCTCCTGGAAAACCCTTCCCATTGGCTTTAATATGTGTGCAATTTTTCAGAAACCTGGGTCCTTAAAATCATGCTGTTTCACTAATTAGCTGCCCATTGCATTGCAAATAAGAAGCTGACATTCCCATAGGAAAAAGTAAGGGTGCAAGTGCACAGGGATGGTGCCAGTCTGCCTCCATTTCCCACACCAAGAAACCTCCCTTTCACAGCCCTAGGAAGGGACTTTGTGTGCCATTCACTACTCTGTTGAGTCAACAAGCAGCAGTGCTGGTCCAGGCTTCAGCCTTTGTAGTGAAGACATTTTCTCCTGAAAGAGGAGTATATTTATTTCAAGCAGAATTCTAAATAGTCTTTATCTTATAAAGTCATGGCATGCCAGGGACAGATTTGAACTAGTAACCTACCTGGAAAAAGGCTTTATATCATGTGTTTTTTCCCCTAGCAAATAAGTCACCTATAGCCCAAACATTGATCCTTGGATTTAAAAATACTTCACTGCATATTCATAATCTGCTTGTTGTATATTTATGTGTCTAATATTTGTAAATTCTTATTATGCATCCCTCTCCCACTCTTAATCATCACCTACCAAAGAAAACTAGTTATCTTTCCCCTTGTAAATGAATTCACTCCATGCCCCTAATTATTTCTGTAGGTCTCGTTTCTCCTGTAAGACAGAATCGTATGATTAAGGAAGTGCCTCAGATGAATTCATTTTTCCTGAATTATATCTTCAACAAAATCCTTCTGAAGGGTCTGAGACTTTCTTTTTACTTCAAACACTGCTCCACGGTATATTCAGTTTTAGATTCTAGAGGCATTTTTATTCTCAATTTCATAGCTAAGTTCCCTTTTGCCATTTCTGGTAGTTCTGTTTCATTGCCATTTCTTCCTGATTTTTCTGCTTTTCAGAGTATCTGGATTATGGATAATTTTTCATTATCAATTTTTTTCCAAATCATATATATGTAACAATTAGGGAAATATGTCTTTGTGCAGCTTACAAATTTTTGGATTGTAAGGACTTTGAGCAACCTGGTCTAGTAAAAGATGTCCCTGCCCATGGCTGGGGGATTGGAACAAAATTATCTTTGAAGTCCCTTCCAGCTCAAACTGTTCTATGATTCTGTGATTCTTTGTGTATCTGTGTCAGACAGAAAACTCTCAGACTAGAAAAGGGAGTTTGTTTGGCTTCTCTTCTGTCTTTCGCATCTTGGTGAGCTAAAACTTATACAAGTGACAAGAATCACTCTTGCACCTAACTCAACTTGGTCTCCTCTTACAAATGAAGTTTTGGAAAGGATTTGCAGAGCCAGAACAAGCCCCAGATCTCCTGTGAGAAAGCACAGTGCCTGGAAATACAATATTTGGCTCACTGGATACATGGCATATATAACAAAAATGGCACACCAGAGCTATGACATTCCCATGGCAATACAGATTCTGAACATAGGACTTTTCAGAAAGGTGGTTGTTGCATTCTGTCCTTTCTCTTAATCATTGAGTGACTCAATACTGGAATATGAGAAACAAATGGTTACAGAAAATCCTGCCACTAGGATTAATCTAACTCTGAAGCAGTTTTTCTGGGCATACAGCAAATCCCTAGAGTGTTGTGATTATTTGAAAGACTTAAGCGAAAAAAAGAAAAATCCCATGTTTCTTTATGTGAGGAAGAAATGTGTTGTGGTTAGTTCTGCTGACTTACAAAACAAATGCATGAAGGCGTGGAACATTTCCACAAGGAAGTAAGTTTAAAAATGAAGGAATCTACTGGAGAACTGACACAACTTTTGGCATATAATTCTTGTCCTCTGAAGGTTGTCACCATAATCCTTCTTGGGCTGGTACAGTCACAGCCTTTCTCGTGCATGTGTTCTTGTGTACAACCCACACATGTGGGTGCTGAACAAGGAACTTCAAATAATTTTGAAGGAAAGCTCAGCTGTCCCTTATCACACAGACATCCTAAGATTTTGCTGTCCCAGCGAAGCAAAATATTATCTTCCCCAAAACAAAGGTGTCACGTTGCCACTCACTGCTATTCGCTCCAGTCTTCTTCCATGAAGCAACCTGACATATTTTCCAATTAGTTTATAGATCCAGTAGCTACAGTCCCATTTCCATGTGTTGCACTCCATTTGTTGCTTTAATGAAAGGCCCTACAGGGACTACAGGCCTGAGGAACGACTGGCACTCAAAACAAAACATGTTTAGATAAAGATTGAAGGAACAGTGATGAAGGAAACACAGGCAATGGTAGGAAAGAATAAAAGATTAGGACAAGTGAGAAACAGAGATATGGCACCTGATTTCATGATTTAAATTTATTTTTTATTCAATTGTGGTTTACATGGATTATTACTGGCAACTGCATGAGAAATATTTACAGGAATTTTGATGCTCAACTGTTACAGTAATATGAAAGAACATTGATCCAAAACTGCTATCCTGCTTCAATAGATTCAATCTAAACCTTCTACTTCACATCAGCCAGGAAATTTAAATTGTGATAGGGTCAATTATATTCATCAACTCTTGCTTTGGCTTCTGAGAGTGATTTGGGGTTTATAAACCTACATGAAAGGTAACAGCAGTCCTATGGTACCTTCTCCTTTGTATGTTTGTACAAAGTCATCTTTATTCCACTGTGTTTTGTACTCCCACATTCAAGTCTGTATTTTTCTTGTAAAAGCATAAGGAAAGGTTATGACTTTGTCAAAACATTTACTTTCTCAAACATTTACAATGTTGATTTCCTCCTTGGTAGAGCATTTTCTGGAAAAGGCAAACAGAATCCCATCAACATTTTTAGATAGGTAAAAGTGAAAGCATTTTAAGCTTTTAGAAGGCTTATGGTAACTCCACCTGTTCTTTGGTGCCTTGATAATACCAAAAAACACTGACATCTGAACTGCAATTGGCATGCTCCCTAATGCTTACCAAGGAACCTGTTCTTTCATACACTTAAAAACAGACTATTCAATGAATTTAGGCCATGTGAGTACATACCATATTGATTCTTCCAAAAGAAAAGTGTATATATGTCTGAAACGAGTTAAAAAGTTAACTGAAAGGCAACCTTTTTATTTAAATTTGCTCGTTGCTATAGACCAGAAAGGAAAGTAAGAGGAGAACCATTAACACCTGTGGAATCTTCAAATAAAAACAAAAAAATACATTTATTAATTAAAAATTATTACAAATTACAATTTTTACCATTTTTTCACCCAGCATCTGAGTGGGGTGCATGCTCAGCTACAGGATGTAAACAGTGTAAACAGGTAAAAGAAAAATCACGAAGAAGTCTATAGCAAGGATGTATACAGAAGAAGTTTTAATTAGTCAGAGTTTTAATGGGATGAAGAAGAGAACCAAAAATTGGTAATGAGGCAGGTATTAAACTATATCAGTTATAAACCCTTGATCCCCAGGGTGAGAAAATACAGGAAGAAGAGAGAGATTAGGCTGAGTGGTGAACAGAAAGAAATTACAATGAAAGCAAGGCAATTATGATTATTGAATGTACTCAAAATACTTGCAAACGTGCAATTGAGACCAATCCTGCATTTCCTATGGTTAGATGAGTTGAGATACATATTTCATCTTGGATAGCTACCTGCCACACACCAGAACTGAAACAAGCATTTTCCAGAGAGGCTGATATTCCCCACACTCAATTTATGTGGATTAGATGAAATTTCCTCTTTCTTTTCAGCAATTTTGGCAGACCACTGTACATTACCAAGGGCTGCCATTATCTTCCTCTGAACACCAGCAAAATGGTTTGTAATTTTATCTCAATATTACCAAAGAAACCTGTAATCTCTAGATACATTATTTTAAATAATGCAGCCCAGCAATAACATCAACAAGCAGAATCCTCACAAATTAGGAAGTTTTTGTCTGAAAGAAAACAACAATATTTATTTGCTATCACTTGCCTTCCAAATAAAATCACTGGGGTGACTTAAGACTGTAAACAACGAGTGTAAACTCTATTCTTTTCTCCTTTTTTTCCACTGAGGAATTTCATTGGATAGATACAAAGAGCCTTGTATTAAAAGTAATGCGTTTTGGTAGAACTGGTGTAAATGTACTTGTGTTCAGCACAAGCAATATGCTGTAATATGTCATTACGCACTGGACTGCTGTCAAAATGCCTTCTGATAACTGGACATCTAGATAGATATTTACTAGATTTAATTTCCTTCACTAGTAGAGGTTAGGAATGCAGTAAATTTGGTCGACAGTTCTAAACAAGGCTATTGACTGATATTAGTTTCAGCAGAAAACTCTGCAACCTAGATATATGTCATTTTTTTCTGTAAATATATACTTTTTTCCAGAAAAAAATCTGGTTTCCATTGCAAAACAGTATGGTAGTTTGAATTAACCCATTCTGAGCACATCCTGCAAGATTTTTCCAGGATGCTAGAAAAGGCAAAGGATTGAAATGCTAAGGAAGGTATGAGTTTATGGGAAGATGAGTGTATTAGATGGCAGTCCATTAGTATTAGATACTCAAATCAATACTTTTTAATAAACAGTAAGTAAAAAATATTAGAAGGCTTTATCAGATGTGAACATTTTAACGTCAACACTTTAGTGGGTTACAGTAGTACACTAAAAATAAGACTGTACTGTTATCTCATGATATGACATAATGAGCTCTGTGAACTAATGAATCCTAAATCCGTTCAGGGCCAGTCTTATTTTCACTGACACAGAGAATTCCTACCTTTTAATGTGCATGTGTGTACATGTGCCCATGTCATTATAGATTGTGCTTATTATTTCTGCTCGCCACCTTAATGATGGAGCCACTTCAGCATTTCAATACAGTCAACAAGAACACTCAGGAAAGTGGAGGGAGGTTTTTCATACCTGTAAAAATATATATATCACTGACCTTTCCCTTACTTAACATTAGTGTGATGTTTCAGTTTCCACAGATGACCTGCAGGCGCTGAAGATAATTTTTCCTTTCCTCAGCATACAGTTTGGCTTCTGGCAGGCTTTTTTCTGCTTTACTCTGAACGGCCTTAGACTGGCTGTATCTGGACGAAACACTGTGCTGGATGCATCCATCACCTTAGAGGTTTGGTGCACCACATCAAAATGGCAGAAACTCAAGAAAACCAGGGAACCAACCTGTCTATGCCACGTAAGAGTGATCCACATCTTACAGTTGCTGAGAAGATTCCGTGTAATACCCTCACTGTTGCAGGGCTTCAGATACAGGCTGTGCCTTTCAATGTCACAGCTCTCTTCTGGTACTTTGCAGCTTTCTTGAATCTGGTATTAAATGGTCTGAAGGGGTTTTGTGACTTGCAGCTACTGTGGCACGTGAATTAGGTGCTCTTTTCACCCATCCTCCTGGACACAAATCTGTCACCTGGCTGCTTACCACTAGGCACTTGTTAACCTGTTATTTGTAAGCAGTAAGTGGGAGCACAAGAGAATTGTTTGCAAATTCAACATATTTATACTGAAAATAGCTCAAATCTAGGCATTTGCAAACTCTCAAGCATTTTCTTCATAGGAAAATTAATTGCTTTGGGAGGGAAAACCATATAGAAGTACAAGGTCCTGTTAGTAAACTTTCCTTACCATTCTTCTCTGGGTAGGAACATAGATAATATGGGTTGGCTAATTATTTCCAAGGAGTGCAGCTGTACTAATAACGAGATATATACACTCAGGCTGGGATCCTTCTTGGTTCCTGTGATTGCTCTCCTCTACCCAAGGCATTTTATAAAATATGGTAATTAACGCAGCACCTTCTGACAGTCTAAATTTATTGCAATATATATGTTCAGTAGTGTTGGTAAAAGGCCAATGCTGGCATTTCTTTAACTAATAATTATTGTGTTTTATTGTTGTTGTTCTCTAACACATTAACGAGCAAGGACCCAGCTTTATTAGAATTCACTTGGCCCCACTCTTCCATGCATATTTATTATGCGAGAGAATAGGATTCTCTTCCTCTAGCCTTCACTAATTTAAAAGAAGATATCCTCAATGAAATGTATTCAAATATTTTGACATTTTGCTTCACCTCACTTACAGAGCAGAAATTGTTTCTGACAGTTATTATACAGTACGGGAATCCTGCTGTTTCACTCTGCTGAAGCGCAGGTTGAAAAGACACAGCAATTGCATTTTGTTCAAAGAGTGATTCTCTGGCCTAGAAATAGCAACACTGTCAGCTGTGATTCACTGGAAGTTTAGATAATATCCACTCTGTACCTCTCCACCAAGAACATGGAATATTTTTTTCTCCTCTTCTACTTCTTAAAACAGAAGAAAAATGAATCAAAGTGTCGGGTTGGAAGGGAAATTTAGTTCCTCCAACTTTGGGATCTGAAGTAGAGGAATGTGTAGATTTTGAAATGTATGCAGAAACTGGGAGAAATGGGAGTGAGGGAAGTTGAGTGGGAATTTTTTCCTTCTTTCAGATACTTTCAGTTGTGTATTGTAAACAGACCTATTTACAGGAAAAATTAGAAGAGGTAACAATTATAAATATGTGGGTATTTTCAAAGATTAAAAATTACTGAAATAATTATAGGCAGCACTTGCCTGACTATTCTTTTGTATTACACTTCCAGTCATTTTATATGTGATAACATCTCTTAACATAATATCTAAATATAAAAATATATGTAAATTTAAATATAGATTTTATATAAATATAGAAATATGTAATGCTTGATGGCAGATTTCTCAGTTAATGCTCACAAAATTTCCTTGTAACATGAAAACCTCATCTTTCCTTCCCTTTCTAGAATGCATTTTCATGCATATGTATCTTGAATATATATAGCTTGAAAAAGAAATTTTACCTTTAGATCAATACAATCAACTCTGAGCAAAGTTAAGAAGGGTTGTAGTAGCATATTTATCACTTTAATCTAGCCCAAAGTTTCAAAAAGGTTGTTTATTCAATGGAAAGTAGAAGAACACTTGGAAAATCTAAAGCGGGAGGAGGAGCATGGAAGAATACAAGGAAAAACCTGTGAAAGGCTCTCCCAGATGCTTTGCTGCTCCCTTTACTGTTCATGTTATGCAGATCTTATATCAGAACTCTTTTCAGAATAAGAAAGAGGAAACCAAGTGCACGGTGAAAAGAAATCACAATAGTGGTATTTAATCCAGTTCTTTAAGATTTCAGAAACTGAGTTTCTGTCAAAACCACAGAATATCGCAGAAGGGGGTAGGAGACAGTGATAATAGGGCCTGTTCTTGTAAAAGGGGATTGTTCAGCTGTAATCTCTGTTCATGCTCCTGTCGTATCATGAGAGAATCTGACTGTTACATTGATGAGAAAATAATGAATATAATATCTGAGAAAATCACATGGCTTGAGGTGTTTCCTAACTTTTCCATAAAAATAAAAAAAAGCTTCCCATACAGAGACAGACATTGTTAACTGGAGTGAAATAATGAGAGTGGCTGCAGGATGTGTCCCTCCTAGTCCTGGAGGTGCAAGTCTGGACTGTCAGATGCAATGAGCAGGATGGCATGCAAGCTCATATCACACCCTAGTCTATTAAAGCAAGTGAGTGGAAGCTGTAAATCAGATTTCGGTTTCTGCCACTTTGTCAGGGGGCTGGAGGAAATAGGATGCGTGTGAAGAGTTCCCTAGAAGGCTTTGAAGAGAGCGACATGCTGCAACTCTTTTCTGCTAGTCACTCAGGCATGAGGCACGCTCAGCCTTACAGAGCTGCACAGAGATAGGATGGTTCAGAGCAGAGCCCTGCAAGAGCAATCGCCTGTTAAGGAACCACCCCAGTTTTGAGCACGGGGATTGCTGACTGTCCAGGGTGTCTGTTCTCCCCTCATCAGAGCTGCATCCAGCACTCCTCCAGGCACAGAAGGTTTCTCAGGCCCCCAGCTTTCTCAAAAGACATGAGCCTGTACGCATTCCTGACCAAGTCCAGCTCCTGGCCTCTGCTGTCCCTCAAGAAGAGATCTTCTTGAACACCTTACCCTGCAGAAATAGTCATCAAACACATAGACATAACAGGATGTCAAAGTCTGGGATAAATGGGTTGATCTTAATTGCATGGCCTGCTTTTGAGACTTCTGATTCCACATCATATTCCTAGAGAATCACACTTTATACATGATAAAATCTCTCAGGGAACAGTTGCTGGGAGAACAGGGTGTCTTCTGGAAACATGACTTGCCTAATTTCATAGTCAAAAAAACCCTTGTATTGCCTTTGATCGCCCTATTTATATGAAATGTCAGCTGATATTTATGCAACTATATGTGCCAGCTTGTGCAGTAGATGACACCATTGGAATGGATGATATAAGGGCCATTGAGCATGAGGGCTTATAGAAAGATACAGTACATCTGTACAGTGTCTGGCATCATGCAGATATGTAATTAATCAACTATATGTACTGCCTAGGCTCAGCCCTCATAATGGGATATGCCGCTCTTGTTTTCACAGTGCCTGAAAACATTCCTCTCTACTCCTTTGTGCTCTTTTGACTGTTCTCCTACACTCTTACTAAGCTTAGGACTGGCACAAGAAGCAAGGTAACCCACTTTCAGACAGGATTTAATGAGCACTATCCACACATTGTAGTTCTCTGTAGCTCAAGAAAATAAACAATGATGGAATTAAGATTTGTTCGATACCAGCACAATCCTGGTATAAAGCAAAGATTGATTATGTAAAAAAAAAAATTCAAGTCTAATAAATGCAAGCTAATAGAATGAAAGTGTAAGGAAGCATAAGGAAAAAAAAACCCAAACAACTGGTGTGCATTAATAAATACACTTTTGAAGCCCAAATAAACACTACACACAGAGTCCCAGCAGCTGGTGCGGTCTGTGCTCCACAGCATTAGCTGCCATGGAGGCAGCATGTGCTGGGACCAGGCACAAATCACAAGCAGCAATTGCCAGGGCTTCTCTACTCACCTGAGGCATTGGTACCCAGAGAAAGTGTGCGCAGTGACAGAGCTGAGGTCCCAGGGGCTCGAGCTGCCCCCCTCCTGGTCCCTTAGTGAGAGAAGGGGTGCCACGAGATTTCAGTGTGTCTCAGCACAGGAAGCACATCTGGTCACTTGACTCAGTGACTCAGTGGTAGCATACAGAAGAGCTTAGAAGTATGGAAAGGGAGAAATGCAGGCTATGGTAACAAGTCATAATGTTTGTACCTTCTGTTCTGCTGGTTTAAAAATTATATTCATTTGTAGTATCCCCTGCAATAAGATTTCCAGCCAGTGTCTCTCGACCATCTGTTTCCACAGCTGACCTTTAGAGACAGGAACACTAGTGGAGTATGTAATTCCTCCTTAAATCTCAAGCAAATTCTGCTGCACATATTTTAGCACTGACTTCTCCATAAATGACAGTGCTAACAGTCTTACTCTTTCAGGCTTGTGACTGTTCAGGTGCAACATTTTCCATTCATATAAATTGGCACTGAGTTTATTTAAACACATTATGAGAGGTCTCAGAGATTACTCCTATTTTGTAAACCTTTGGGTAGTAAAGGCAACTGAATGTATCAAAGAATTCTACTCCCTAATTACAAAATCTGCAGATTTTCTCATTTAAGCAGAATAAAATCCATTACAGCTCAGGTTTACTCCTACTTAGTAAGTTAGAACTGTGGCCTTTTCTTATTTTAATTTAGCAGAGGGCAATTAAGTACCTCCCAATACCTTTACCAGCTGTTTCCCTAAGAGATCTATCTGGGTATTTATATGATTCCTATCATCACAGTGTTTCTGCTAATCCCAAGGACTATATTCATAGATTTCTGTTTGCAAAATCCCTATGGGATGGGAGAGCACCATTATCTCCACTCTACAAATAAGGAACACACACACAAATTGATGAAGGGCTCCCAGCTGGGAGAGAAGGGCCAGATTCCCTTGGGATTAGTGTAATGAAAGGCTTGGTATCCCAGCAATCCCTCCAACCACATAAGTCTGCAATGCAGATGCTCTACCTGTGTACAAAGGAAGACTAGAGAAATCTAGTAACAGAAAAGTAGGGACCTCTGTCAAGGTACCTGGGGGCTGAGAAAGGTATCCTTGTCCCAGTGGGCCAGGCTCCCTCAGTACAGAACAAAAACAATGAGCAATTCCAAAAATTGTGCTATTTTGCTTTACCTAGAAAGCCAGGTGGGGTGAATCTTTCTGCATAGACCAGAATCTGTTGCTTAGATGAGCCATGGCAAAATGAGACCAACTTCAACTGGGGTTAATGTACCCGTTTATGGATTTGGTCCTGTGATTAGTCAGGGTCATATATGAAATCTGTGAGGCTGGCAAGGCACCAAATTCAGATATCCTAATCGATGTGCAGTTTCCTAATTGCTGAGTAGTCTATGTTTTCAAGCTTCCAGACTCCATATTAACGTAAAGTCCTAGCATCAGTTGCAGCCCTTCTTAATGGAATAGCACTTAGAGCAAAATTGATGCCTCTTTAAGAGAAAGTTGGTCCTGAAACAACACGTTTCTGCCAGATCTTGGGCATGTTCTTGGAAAGCTGTGCACTCACTGGCTGTCATAACCAGGAAGCTGTCAAAGTCACTGCAACAAATGCTGATTTAGTCACTGTGTCTTCTCTGAGGTACGCCAGACTAGGGTCCCACCTGTGTAAGGGGTTCAGGATTGGGCTCAAAAGTAATAAAAAAGAAAACTGAATTCCCTATATATCTCACTTTCAAATGCTAAAAAGCATTTTTTTCTCCCAGATAATTAAAAGAGGCCTCACTAGTTTACAAAAAATTTCATGTTCTCCTTTTAGCTAATGGGGAATTGGCAGCACATGAGTTGAACTTTTTGCCTGGGTCACGAAGGAGAAGTTATCAGCAGGCTTTGGCCTGGACTCCAGACCTCTGCAGAATGGTAACTACCTGAATAAAAGCACATTGTTAATAATATAAGACTGCAGCAAGACAGTCTATGAGTACGTTAAAGTCTAGGATATGAAAAGCAGCTCACTGGGCTTCTTCACTGAAAGTTTCAAGTACTTTTTGGTTGCACCTACACTAGTCAGCAGTGCAGACCATGGTGAAAACCTATAGACAGTAGAGGGGGACAGGTGGTTCAGAGAACCTGATGTCAGCCCCATGTAAGTTTTTGAATACTGATTTGTGGCTGAGGTGCTTTCCTAATGCAGATACTCTCTTAATGCACATTTTAAGCCTGATCGTACAGTGTTGCCATTTGTTCTCAATTTGTCCTAAGTGTTTATAGGCTGGCAGTGTCTCTTGGTTCATAACTCTGCCATAGTTGCTTTGTCTTAAAAGTTTGGGACCATGCTGTGCCACTGATTACTGAGACCAGAAGTCTTGCAGCACTACATACCTCAGACATTTAAAACACCTTCTTTTCAGTCTAGTAGAGCATTAATTCTGTATGGCACATAGCCCTGCATCAGTTTCAACTTTGATCTTGAGAAACCATTCAAAGAAGAGATTAGTATTTAAATCTTATGCCCTTCTTAGTTCATTCTTGTTCACCTTCCAAATTAAATGTCTTGTAGACTTTCATACCAAATATTGAGATGCCAGTGGTGTGGATATGGACTGATGTGTACTATCATCCACAGATAACAGCAAACACAATGACCTTGATTTGAACATAGGCACCTTAGGTGACAGACCTATGCTATAGGGCAGTCAGCTCTCACATTGTCATTTCAAAGTGTGTATTCAGTGTAACTTTTTAGAAAACAAGATGAAATATAATTCTTTAGCTTCAAAGGAGTCTTTTTGAAAGTTGTGATATTTCAACAAAAGATGACAACGTGCCACCACAGAATAACTTGTGAATGCAAATACAGCTCACCTCATTGTTCCTGGCTTTCTTCAGAAGCTCTACATCTTACTTTTCTAAAAAATGTAGGCTGGAGAACTAACAGAATTTAAAAGAACTACCTTTCAGTGTGAAGAGTTGTAAGAGTTTTAGTTCTACAAGTCTTTAAGGAAATCCAATTATAAGTTTCTTTATATTCATGCTCCTTACCAAAAGAACTTTTTTCTCCATGGGTGTCATATTCTCAGTGGGGACTCCACTGTGATATTGGTGCTGAGTTTCAGTGCCTTTCTCATTAGGAGACAACTGTCATCAATTCCCAAGAGACTGGGGTGGGACCCAGCCACGCTGCCCTATCCAGCAGCATGTTGTAAAAGGGGCTTAATGTTCACAATCTGTGCACAAAGGTTCTCTAATGCAACTGGCTTCAAATTTTTAAATGTGTACTCTACTAACAAAGGCAAAGTCTCAAAGTAATTGTTCCCATATTGTACTGTGAACCTCTGGGCAAAATGCTTTCACTTCCCCTCCATTTACAACAGTACATAATCACAAGTGGTTACTATAATCATTATTTTTATTATCATTATTATTTTACCCTAAACAGCTTAAAACAGGTGTCAGTTTACCAGACTTTCAATGAAATACAAGCATTACACTGATAATTTCTGTTGCAATGTTGTAATGCCTACAGTTTTACAGGCAACAGTACATATAGGGAAATCTGAAGTTACAAAAGACCAAGAGATTAACAGAAGGAGTGTTAGTTGAATCTACTGTATGTCAGTCTTATGAAAGACTCTTTTAACACTGACAAGAAATCACGACACTTTCAAATTAAGAACTGCCTATCTCCTCTGCCAATCACATTTGCTGCAGTATTTCTGGTAACAATCCTTTACTGATAGGCCCTGGTGTTGTGATGTCAAATTCCACAACATGTGGCCAGAGCAGATTTTCTCTACAGGAACTACACTTGATGAACACACTTCTCCAGCACTGTGCTCATTTGCTCCATGGCACTAGACCTGATAATGCCCTCCAGACATGTATAGGGTGAATAGAAGGGTTTGGCACCAACTGAGTCATGTCACCTACCTGCTTCTACCAGGCAGCCATGCTGCCTATTGGTGCAGACAGAGCAGAGGAGGGAACTGGGGTGAAATCTGTGACTGCTGCCATCAGTTACTGGCTCCACAAGCATTACATGCCCTTTAAACATCAGAAATGTACGAAATGTTTCCTCTGTGGCTGTTTATACAAAGTGTCTGGACAACCCAGAGCTGTTCCATCAGATGACTCTCATAGTCTTCATAAATCCACTAAGCCAATACTCTACTTCAATGCATTTAAAAAATCTATTATGCTGCCACTGCGCACCTTAGCCGCAGATTGCATGCTATTATTATTAGAGATTTCCTTTTAAATAAGTAAGGACATTTCCTCAGGCTTCTCTAAGATCTACAGTTGGTAGCACTAAAGTTAAAACTTTTACATCAATATATCAGGGACACACTGGATGTGGCTTAAGCAGAGGAGAGAACATCACGCTCAAAGAACAGGAAGGAAGTGGGAGACTCTAAAGCACTCTTCTGGATCAGCTGGAGCCATGGACCACCATGGACCACCACCAGCACATCAAAGTAGCTGTCAACAACAGTGCTGAACAGGAGCAGGCAGAACAGCCTGCCTGGACACTCTGCCACCTCCAGAGTGGTCCCATTAGAAAATGGACACCCTAAAGCCACGTTTTGCCTCTTATATTTTCAGAAAGCCAGACAAAAATTAGCTTTTTATAATTCATATGAAAGGTTTACATGTTTGGCATCTTGTGGTAAAGCCTTTTAGGTAATTGCTCATGGGTTTTAGAATCTAATGCTTTGTTGCTCAATCACCTAATAAAAATTTCTCGGCTTGGACAATGGATATTCGTAGGAAGGACCAAGCCTCATTTATCACTCTCTTATGGGTACAGTTTTATTACTGTGGTCAAAATTCTCAGTCAGGTATCCGTGACCACTCTATTGGAAACAGCCATCTTGGCCTCAGCAACTCATAGAAACAGGACCTCTCTCCAGGCAACCTTGGCACACATGCCCAGCATTCAGCTCTTCATTGCAGGCACCTCTTAAATGTGCAGGGCTGAGGTCTCACTGCTGGGAGCTGATCAAGACCACTAATGGCAGCTTTAGATCTCGCCCATAGCTTAAAGGCTGGAATAGAAAAGCATTACTCTTAAAAACAAAGTAAATGCAGTAAAGTTCAGGAAAAGAAACAGAGAGACACCCACTAAAGACCTGCTATTATATTTTAGATCTCATAGTTGCGTATACAATATTTAGGATGGGAAGGGAAAGTACAGAGAAAACCTCTTTGAATGGGAACAGGATATTTTCAAAGAATTAGCAAAGTTATGTGCTTAGCAAGGATCCTGTAACTTTTCTGATAATCCTGCTCCAAAGCCCAAGAGGCCTGAACTGTGATGGCAATAAGTGTCATCTTCAGCAGCAATCTCTTCAGCCTCTACAATAAGTAAGAAGCATTTGCTGCTCCAGCTCCATAGCCTTCCTGGGAAACCCCATAAAGTTGACATAACCATACTGGAAGCTGAGGGGTGGGACCCAGAGCCAGAGGAGCAGCCAAGGAGCAGCAGACCCTGTCAGCAGCCATTTCTCAGTCAGGCCCCAAATCGGCCACAAGTTTTTACAGTCAAATTGTGTCCAAATTGGACCGAGCCACTCCTGGTGCCCCTGCCACCAGCAAATCTGACTGCATGAGAATGACCAGTCCCTGCTCGGCACTGTCCTAACAGGTATCTAAAAACAAGCAAATAGAGCCAGAGAAAGTAATGTGAACATCTGCTTCACTTTGGAAGCCAGCTGAAGTGTAGCTAACAAGTTTAATGGACATTTTCACTTCTGAAGGTGAGATACTTTGTTGAAGCAGATATATGGATAGATAAATTCCTGCAGTCAATATTCAGCACTAGCAGAAACAATACTGATGATGCTGAAATGTTTCCTGTGCCATCTACCTTTGCTCAAAGGAGTAAGACATGTACTTGTTTTCAAAGTATTCATCTGCCTGGTTCCAGCTTTTCTGGATCTCCATTTCAGTGGAAACCTTTGTTCTTATACCACAGGAATATAAAACAAACTAGAGAGTGTGAGCAATCCTAGGAAGGCACCATTTGTGATGAGGTCTGACATCGTCACCATATTACACTAAATTCAAAAACACATTTAAAAAAGTGTTGACCTAGTAAAAACTTGGTTTATCTCTCTCTTCCTCCTGCACATAACCTAGAACTTTCTGAATAATCATCAAATGTTAAAGAGACTGATTTTGATTCTTTTAACTATTACATGTGGCTTTTGCTTACCATTCAGATATTTTCAGGGGCCCAGGTTTTAGGACATGTACCCTCTCTCAGCTTGGAATTACTTCAATGACTTACTTCGCATTGTTTTACAACTGCATAATGAGTAAAAAAATCTTAATATGTGAGTATTTAACACTGCAGATGCACAGTACCAATGTTTCTGCTTTGTTTATTGTTTCGTAGGGTTTCAAATTATGTGCTTTTCCCTAAGAAGGTTGTGTCCAAATTTGGCCCACTGGTGTAAGCCTTGAGTATTCTCACTACCTGGGAGCAGAGCCCTGTCTACAGTATTTATAGCAAGCAGCATTCTTGCTGCATTATTTTATATGGTGGGTTCTGTGGAATAATCTTAATGATCAGTGCTAGGGTTAACAAGTTAAAGGAAGCCATGTCAACACCTAGTCATGAGCTTGCCACCTTCTTGGGAACATACTAACTGTTAATGAAATGGCAAAGAAAACACTAAACTCAAATGGTCTTGGCTCTTTTATTTGAAGAGACACTCAGAACAGCCTGTGTACTTGTGTCCTTCCTTTTGGAAGCCAGTAGTTAAAGCACAAGTGTACAGACTGTCCTCTGAGCACTGTGCCAGCCTGGGGACACTGCTCATGCCAGCTCTGACGCTGCTCCTGCAGCTCAGCAACTCCTCCAGCCCATGATCTGAAATGTCCCCATTCCTGCTGTCTCTTCTGCAGCACAAAACACTGCTTGTTTCCAGAGACAATGGAGACCAGAGATGGGTGTTCCTCATCTGAATGTGGCAGGATCTACAGACAGTGAGAGCGCTGTGTGATGCTGGCAGGTAGTCCCTGTGAAAACACCCACACCCTGGGGAGAAGGAGGGGATCCAGCTCCACTTTAGAGAGGGCAGCATGAGAGGGGACACTGAATTCAGTGAAAGTTCAATCTCTGTTCTCCCAGAGGAAAGTTTGCCCCATGCAGGCAAGAGATCTCCCTACTCATGGGGGATAGTGGAGGAATGGAGCAGTAGCTGCTGCCCCAGCTGCCCAACAGCATCTTGCCCTCATGTCAGGCACCCTTTCTCTCTGTGTGACCACTGATATGTCATCAAAAAATTGGATCAGTGTCAGCAGCCTCTGCCCTACACCATACTGACTAAGGTAGATAGCCAGCTAAGTTTGGAAGCTCTCAAAACTTGCACCAGGTTGCAACTGCACGGAGACCAGTCCCAGTTCTATGTTGATTTGTACTCACGTACTTCAATGTGCTAATGAGAGCCAGGCAGCCCAGACCAACAAGGCTGGTTTCTCTCAACACTTTCTGGCAAAACCTTCATCAGCAGCATTTGAGAGCCGGTCAGCCCAAGGTCTCGAGTGCATATGTTTTATGCTCTCTACAAACCATGGGGGCTGGGGTTTTTTATGGTTCTATGCCATTTTCCATATGTTTAAAGACAATTTCCATTTGGCAGCCAAGGTAACCTTAGCTCTGGTTTGTTGGCATTCACTGCATGTGTTCATCAGCTATGAGGATGTCAAGTTAATGAAAGCACTGCAGTGGATTACAGTTTTCTCTGATACATCAAGCTGTAAAACTGCTAAAGAGAACTCAGTTTGGTAACATCGAGTTTCAATTCTGCCCCAACCGCCATTTGTGAGTTGGGGGTTTTGTTGCTTTATTATTATTATTATTTTTGACAAAAAGAATTTTAATTGCCCAGCAGCTGAGCATTCTTAACACCTGCCAGTTTTATTTATCCTGGTCTCTTTTGAAAGCCCTAGGCTTCTCTATAACTCTAACATTAAAACAACAATATTTGGTATGCTTTCCATAAAGTAATGGAAATTATTTCCTCAGTTTTCCTCTAAGGGTGTTCCTTTAAAGTGTCCAAGCCACTAGGACATCCACTATCAGGAAGGTCAAAAGTCAGACCTGAGCATTGGCTACAGGAAGCCCCTTGAATAGTTCTGGCCTTAAGCAAATCATCCTCACGTGTCCAGCCCCACGCAGTGCATGCACCACGTGCAGTGCATTGCACTGGTGTGAGTACTGAAGCTGAACCCTTTTCCCTTCCAGCATCTACAAAACAGATATTTCAGCTACGTTACTCGGTGTCTGAATCCAAGAGCAGGAGCACATGGGGGTGTCAGAGCAAGGTGAGACCTGAACTGCTGTGTATCACTTCCCTGCTTCTTGGTAAGAGCCCAGTATGAGTGCCTCTTCTGCCCAGTTTAGTTTATGTCTGCAGAATGTACACAGTACAAATTCCCTAGTGTAGGAAGACTAATTCTGACAGAAAAGTGCAACTCCAGCAGTCTAATTATACTGGCAGTACTGGGGAAAACTCCCATGTAGATATTCCCATGATAAAAGTATAAATAGAAAACATCTATAATCAAAAAATAAATCTATTTTCATTGCCAAAATTAAGGTAAATGTTATGAGTTCCTGGCTTTTATATGTCATGCAAATGTAAGGGTCAATTTTCTACTTCTTATTTCAGAGATACTGTCCTAAAAGGGCATTTTGTACTTTTGACTTTCTAATTTTCTTCCTCTTGGGTGCTCCTCTATAGCACTTGTTCATGTTTTTAGTTACTTTCCTTTGCCTATTTAGCTTTGCATTAGTACTATGGGCAGTGGTTCTGCACAGCAGATGATAAACCCTCACTGCTATGCACAGTGCTTTCATCCATCTGTAACATCAACAGCATGAGAAGTACAGCATCTTCCAGCATCTTATGCTGCTGTAGAAGAGCAGTTTTGAGAGACAGCCCATGTATGTAGTGTTTTTCTTGATCATTTTTTCCTATCAGCTTTTATGTTTGACAAACACTCCTTCTTTATATGAGCTCATTTACCTTTCCTTTATGTATTCACATTTACTGCATCAGAAAAGGGTAGCAGTAAGAGGAGATCTTTGAATATCAGGAAGTGAAGTGGAGATTCAGGAGCATCCCTCAAAGATGCTATGCTGCCTTACTTAAAGATGCAGGGCATGAAGAGTGGGCAGAAGGTAAATGGTCATGCATCCAGGAAGAAAAAGACTGGAACCGGCCTTTTCCTCCTTTTTCTTTTGTAGCTTTGTTTTTTTGTGTTTAGTTGGGTGGGATTTTTCTGTTTGGTTGGTTTGTTTTGATTTTTTTTTAATGAGGGAGAACCACAGCTCTTGTCTTTGTGGAACCGGAAATGGGAAAACAGGGATGGAGCGGAGAACAAAGGGCTGTTCTCTGTCAGGGAGAGAGGGAACAGAAGCAGAGACTACCTTTGGTGTTGCCAGCAATTAGACAGAGGATGCCTCCATTTTAAATGTGTTGCTCTGCCTCCATTGTTTTTACTTGCAAGGCTTCTCAAGTATTTATTTTCTTTTTTTCCCCTCTTCTTTTAGAGCAACTTGCAATCTTGTAATAAAGGCAAAAGGTAAATGTAACAAATATGCAATGCCACCAGTGCTCAAGAGCTGCAACTCCAAGGGCGATGCAACATATCACTAGCCTCCCATCCTCTTGCCCCATCCGCCAGATCCCTGCTCCCACTCAGCAGGGCCTGGGCACACTGACAGGGAGTGAATGGTATAGGCAAAGGGTTAAGAATGAGCTAACAGATCTCATGTTGTTTACCAACTTCTCTTGGATCTCAAGGATCTTTGTGGTGTCTGAGGCACAGACGGAACAGAAATCCTTGCTTTAGGGGCAGCTTTGAGAGGTGAAACACAAGTGTTAAAAGCCCACCTGGGGACTCTGCCCACCTTTCCTGCCCCTCCACCACCTCCCTGGCCATGTGTGGAAGGAGCTAACTACTATTTCCCTGACCCTCACCTTGTCTGTCCAAGGAAGGGAGCAGCACTTGTGTTGCCCTTTCCCACCCATTCTGCAGGAAGAGGGCTCAGAGCACTGATGTGTTAAACATCACCCCCAGAAAGGTCTCAGCAGAACGCTGCTGCTAGCAAGGCGTCAAATTGTGTATGAGAGTGAAGGAGAGGGATACATTTGCATTGAGCTCTCCATTTTACGAGGACCATCAGCAGCACCATCTCGTGCTGCTCCCCACCAGCTTCCTTCCCTGACTCACAGCAGCTTGCTTACTGCTGAACAAGATACAAAATGAAGACCCAAGTTTCTAGCCCATGATAAAAAGAAGGTCACACTGGACAGCATACCTTGGAAGACAGCTACTGGCATCCTCATATTTATTAAAGTGATGCTGGCAAATAAATCTGACTGTGGTCACTTTATCTGCTGGTAACCTTCTGTACAGCCTGTAACAAAGAGACTAGGGGGGTGATGGAGGGATATATTGGGTTGACTCTGCCTAGTCTGTGCCTTTGAAAGCATGCAGGTTGGAATTGATGTGCTGAGGATGAACCTGCACATAATTATTTACCCAGGGGCTGATTAGAAATGGCAATGGATAGGCAGGTGTTGGGCCATCCCAGGGATAGATTTCAGCCAAAATGCTGGCAAATAAGACAGCTAAAAATACAGGGTCTCTAGTCTTGCTTTCTTCTCTGTGGCTTCATGAGCATGTATGTGTTACTCCTTTCTTGCTGCTGCGTGCCTGCATGTATGCATGGCCCAGCAGGCTCCTATCCTGCCCCTTGTTGCTCCCCATAGGGCGGTGACAACAGCCCAGGCAGACCTGGGTAGGGCGTCCTTCAGTGAGGTGAGCCCTGCTACACTACCATGCAAATGGACAGGGTCACAGGAGGACCAGTGCTGGAACCCACTCGTACCAAGTAGTTCTTGTACTGCTGATGGAGGCAATCCAGCTCCCCCCAAGGATGGCTTCTCACAGCAGCAATCTTTCCTCCCTGAGACAAGCTACACCCATGAGTAATGGTATGTGGATGCAGCAAGAAAAACCTGCTCTGCCAGGCAGGGCAGGGGCTCTATTGCACTGCTCAACAGCGATGACAGTGACAAAACCTGGTACTAAATTATTTGTATTGAACACCGAATCCATCGTGGTAGCAGTCAGAGTCAGGCAGAAATTGTAACTGTAGCATCTCTGCCTCCTGGCTTTATTTTTATCACTGAGACCTGAAACCTGGAAAAAAAGTGTTTACCCCAGGACCTGAGTGGGTTTGTCTTTGGCCTCAGTACATAAGATGCTGCTTACACACCCATTGTTTCTTCACCGCTTCTGATCCCATTGGCCACAGCAGAGAGATTTTGCAAAGATATGGTATCCCAACAAGCTTTGTGAAAATCCGCGGCTGGATAAAGGAGAGAGACAGAAGTTCCAGTCAAATGTTGTGTGGCCTCAGTTCCATTATGGATTTGCAGGTGCTTGCCACTGGCCAGGGGCACTATGGCTAGCCCCAAATCCCAGCAGCTGGTGGCTGACCTGGTACTGGGAGGGCTGGAGGACACAAGAAGGAGCAGTGGTAACACAACTCAGTGACATGAGGAGAGACATGCAAGAGAGTTACCACTGCAGAGGGAAGCAAGACATTCATAGCAAAACCACCTTTGCTAGGGATAACTGTCTTTCCAGGGTCTATGGTCATGGAAAGAAGCTGGAAACATTATGTCAGAGCACCTTAAAACTGCAAACTATTTGAAAATAAGTCCCTAACCTGTGAATTTTTAAAATCTCAATATTCTTAAGCCAACTTCATTATTCTGGGCACACAGGTTTAATTTCTGGGTACTTCACAACTAGCCAGGCCTTTACATGAATGTCAGTGCATGTGACAGCTTTCAGGTATCTCCCCCAGATGACAGCTGAAACACTGCACCCTGCAAGTTCCTCTTCTTTTTCATCAGCCCAGTCTGGAGTGGCTGCCTTGGCCACAGACATCTGAGGATATTTAAAGCCAGGCTATATCACTCCTCTCAGTTCTTTCCAAAGCCCTCCAGGTATTAACATCTGTTTGGACACAGTCAAATTTCCAGCCTACTGGCCACATTGCAGAAGTGTCCCCTCAGCTTATCTGAGTCCTGTGCTGGATCAGGTTTCCAAGGGATAGTACCCTGAAAGTTCAGGGCAGCAGGTTACAATTTGCAGGACTGCAATTTCTGGGCTCAAAGGTACATTCTGGCTCCACTGGAGGTGTTGGATCCCAGGGGTGAAATCTGTGGGGGACCACAGCCATTTAAAACTTCATCAATGTATGCCAAGACTGTTCTTTGCCTGATTTTATTATTCGAGGCTTCAAGCACTCCAGTGAATGCACACCAAAGAGGGAAGTGCCAGCATGGAACCCTGCTTTACACCAAACCCTCTGCCTTACATTTTGTGCAGCTCATAAGGTAAAAAACCCTTGCCTCTGATCAAATTGGAATACGTTTCATACACTGCTTATGTCTATCCACCATTCCCACCAGGCACAATTTTCATAGCACTGCCATAAGCTATTGAGGGTCTTTATACCTTCCTGTAATCATTCCTGACACCTTTTTCAACAACATAAAGACTATGAAGATAGCTAGGAGTGGGTGGTATTCCTGTTTTTATGCTGAACAGAGGAAGGAGTTTGTTTATTCTAGGTTTCCAGTCTCAAGTGGCACTGGTTGTTTTATTGTATTGGGGTTTTTTTCTGACAAGTTATTTTGAATAAACAGAGCTGCTGTTATTGCTGTTTAGGGTGGCACTTGCTACATCCTCAGCTTACAGCCTCCTTAGGCTCTTTTGATGTCCCTCGTGGCTGTTTCTCCATTCCTTCTTCCTTTTGAGATACCTCTGGGTCCTTGTTTCATTATGTTGAGTCACGCATAAGACAGACCGATGTGCTTGTGGTGCAATGATGAGGCTGGTACTGAGCCTGCACTGTCTGTAGTAGTTTATTATTGCTGCCAGTGAAAAAGAAATCTAAACCTGGCAGCTCAGCCTGCTGTGAATCAATATTTTACAGGTAGTGTACTTTGAAGAGATGACACAAAGACAGACTTGAAGGAGAAGAGCTGGGGGGGAGGGGAAGAAAGCAAGGAAGAGAAGAATTTACCTTGACATCCGTTGACATACTTTTCCACCAAAAGTGAGGGAAAACAAGCACCAGGCACTGGTGCTGAGGGTCTCTCACATAACAGGACTCTGCAACCTTCACAGGAGCAGTTACTCCCTGCTTGTCTTCCCTGCTATTGCTGTGCTGCAAACTGGATAAAACCCAGCAGTAATCAACTTAGCAGAGACAGAAACTGCACTTTGGGATGTACAGAGAACAGAGAGGTACCCACTGGGGGGATCTACAGAGCCACAGCCTCGGCGTAGTAAAGGACCTGGGAGGGAGGGGACCTCCAGTGATTCACCAGCCTGTGCCTTTTCCTACTTCTGTGTTAAGGCAAAGTTTGATATTTTTCTTTTTTTTACCCCTTCTTTTTAGACTGCTCTGGTTTGGCAATTTTGAGTTCTTTCTCACTGTACAATGAAGAAGCTTTCTAAGGTACCATATGGTAATAAAGCCTTTCATTACTTTGTGCTGGCCACCCATTTTCTACCTGGTGAAAATGAAGATATCAGTTACAATCTGCTAAGGCCTAAATGGCCCGACTCCAGATTATCTGAGAAATGATCTCTCCCTACCCGCCTCATTTTTACATCTGCTGTTAAATAGGACACTTTGGATGTTTAACTCAAAGGTAAAGCTGGCAGAAGCCAGACTCAGGCAGCCCCTCAAACTCTGCAATTCTCTGACCCTGGATAAAAGCTTGAATTTTCATTTAAAGTACATCATAACGGTTTCTCTTGTTTGCCCTACACTGTTATAACATGCATAACGCTTAAATATCCTCTTGGCTGACACATGGCACCTAGAATTCAGCAGTCTGACCAGCTGTGGGCTTCAGCCTCAAGAGTCTGCTCATCCACTATCAGAGGGCTGCAGAATCCCACGGGGGACCCCAGAGTGGAAGCCTTATCAAAAATATGCAAGGTATAACATCACAGTGACAGATGCATCTCATAAGCACATATAAAAATGTCAGTCTTGCATTGAAATGAATATAGTGCTTAAAATTACAAAATAGATTGTATTTTACAGGATTTAGATCAACATGTGAATGGAAGGAGGAGTGAAAACTCTACACCTTGATATTCATTAGCACAGGGCCAATAAATTAGGAAATTTTGACTACCACACCAACAGTTACTATGTTTTATGTTGAAATCTGAATAAAGTAAAGCTTTCTAGAAGAAGCTAGAATCATATTTCTCCACCTGTGCAGAATGATGTCCCAAATGAGAAACATAGCTGTGAGATTTACTGCAGCAAGAAATCCCTAGAGACAGAGACATAACTTTACAAAGATTAAGAAGTTTATCCACAGTTTTAGCAAAAAAATAAGGCTAAAGCTTAAATTCGCACTTTTCCACAGTAGTTTAGAAATTCTGCATTCTTACTTTGAGACAATAGGTATCAAAATTAGAAAGAAAATTGTCAATCAAATACCAGGTCATCTGATTTTTAAAGTTGGCTGTTATCCTTACCAAGAGAAGCCAGTAAGATTAAATCAGACCAAAGGGTTGTCTGCAGCAAAAGGAGGAGGCTGGGATCATGGAGGTACCATGACCTGTTTCTGGACTTGAAGGCTAATTTGCAGTTTGCAAGACATCCCAGTATTGGACAGCTGCTTATGCGCCACCTGAAAAGTACCTGTGTTTCAAGGAATCCATCAAAAAGAGACATCAGATCACTAGTTCTAACACTCTCATTATAAAATAGTGTATAACATAATGCCTAATGGTTCAAAGACACATTGTGATGATAATTATTAGCAGTAGCACATGAACCCTACAAAGCAATTTTGGTCAGGTATAAAAGGATTATTTGATCTGATCATAGAGAGTTACAAACCAAATTACTTCTGATACAAGAGATGTTATTAGTGATCTCCATGGCCTCCCCAACTCATCTAAAAATTATTTTACAAATTTGAATAATGGAAAGTGAAACAATATAGATTTTCACTCCCCTTTCCCAAACTGTGTAGATGAAAAGACCCTTAATCCATATGTGTGTACCTAGAATAATGACTGATCCAGGCTTACTTTTAAGTCTGCACTCCCTGATGAGGTTGATAATGAGCTGACATGAATTAAAGTAAATAAGACTCTTGAGACCTATAACCTGGAACCTCTGTGTCTTGGAATTGAGGTTCTGATAGTTGCTTAACTTACAACACCGTATCATTTTAAATACTGAATTACAAACTATTTGAGAAAATGCTATGCTGTGCCCATGACATAACAGGTGTGAAGTCTTATATGCAAAAATGAATGCATTCCTGGTGCAGGTTAGTTTGACTCAATCCTTCAAACAAGACGAACATGCTTTCCATATGAAATGTGTGACTGGCATTATAAAGTCTTCAGGGCTGCTCTCACAGTAACCCCTGTGCCCACAGACAAGTGCGTTGTCCCAGGTGCACCAAGCGCCTGCTGACGGAGGCTCCCACCCTCCAGCCCCCCTCGGCCCCGCAAATGGCCAGGCAGGGGACAAGGCCTCAGACACCTGATGCTGGAAAACAAACTGAGTTCACCAGTGTGTCAGTGACCCACAAGAGAAGCAGAGGCAGCTTCCTTTCAGTCCTTCAGGGTCATCATTAATAACAGATGGAATAAATCCAGGGCTGATGCGGTGCTGCTCACCAGCAGACCTCAGGGTGCTGTGCAGTAGTGCTGGCCCCAGGCTGCAGGCAGGGACATTGTCTGAGGCACCCAGGCTTACTCAGGGGCTGAGAAGAGCTTTTGGGCTCCAGAACATGGTCCACTTTTTGATGCAGTGCCCTCTCCTTATGCCCCCAGCTGATAGGATAAAAATTTGAATGGAAAGAGAGATATTAAAGGGCTTGGAGGAAAACAGAGTAGGACAAACTAGTGAAATAAAGTTTATATCTCTAAACCTAGTAGTTATGCTGCACAAAGACTTTACACAGGCAGACTTCATACGAAGTGGATGAACACAGCACTTTGAACATTGTTACCTTTGTGCATGGCGCAGACATAGCTAAAGCATTTTCCTTCATGCCCAAATTTTTCAGTGATGGGGCCATCAAATAAATTTTCCCATCCTGTTTGACACACAAACCATCATCCACCCTATTTTTTAATCTTTTAGTAGCATGAGAACGTCTCGCATATCAGCATCCTCTATATTTTCCTCTGCCCTCCTATGCTGTCCCTGTTTATAGGCTTCTAGTCCCCATCTCAGCAAACCTTGCAAACTTCTGGCTACTCATAAGACACAGCAGCTATTCTCTATCCCAAAAAAATCTCTTGGGTTTTGGAACTGAAGCCCAGCCCTTACACATGCTCTTAGCTGACCATTAATCACTTGTGTTTCCATTACAGTTATTTGTTTACCTAGTGTGAAAACCTAGTATCTCAGTGCAATTACTGGGCATACACTGGATACTCAATATGTCCAGTTCATACATTATTGAGGACAAAGTCTTTCCCTTCAGCCTGTCCTACTGAAACAATGGCTGCTTTTAGAGGTTACCACTAAAACTTTGGTAGTTTTATAATTAAATCTCAATTGTGGGAGTCAAAAGTTGCATACCAAATTATGAAAAACACATTAGAAGTTTCATATGCAGGATAATAAGAGGGATCTATTCCTCAGCTACAGTTCATAATCTACTATTTTTTCCTTATGTTTTCATCACTGTAATCAAATTCAAATTTGTGAGTATTTTGGGTGCAATCTTTTGGGCCCCAAGAGTTGAAACTGCTGTATATTTTAATATTAGTGTAGCAAAAAGTCCAGAAAACTTTTCGTTTCCCTCTTTACCTGTATTTTCACAAACTCACTGCTTCAGTTACCTTGACTGCTGCTTCCTTGTGTGAGCAGAGGTGGACATCAGAGCCCTCACAAAAGCCTTCCAGGTCTCAATAGCCAGCCCAGTGCCAGCAGGACAGGAAAGGGGCAGAGCTCATGCTGCACCCCTCTGGAAGCAGCCACCCATAAGCAGCCCTTCACCATACATTGGCTTCACAACATGACAAGACAGCGGTCCCATCTTTTTAAATGCTTCAAGCCAGGAGTGATGATAATCAAGAGCAACCTCACTGAAATACCTTGTGTTAAGGGAAAAGGATAAGGCCCCAAGCCTATAATCACAACCTACTTTAATTGCTATTAGACAGTATTCCCCCACTAAAACCAATTACAACTTTGGTGCAAAGACAAAATTAGATGTACCAGAAAGCTCTAAAACTATGCTACCCCTCACCTCATATGCTTATGTGAAACAAGAGGAAAAGGTGTTCCCTGTAGTCTCATTCACCTGGGCTGGCTTGTTGAAGGACATTTTTGGCTCTTGGTTTATGCAGTCCTTGTAAATTTTAGGAAAAGTTTTGTTTACATGTGATTTCCCCTTTAAAATCAAAACAACTATGCTGGAAATGCAAAAGTTGTATCTTCATGAATAACATTGTTATGTTGCATGATTTAGCCTTCACACTGAGAAAAACAACTATTTAAAAACAAGAGCTGAAATAATTGCATTTCACAAGAGTAACATTATATTACACTGAGCTCTGAAGCTCACATCACTGTTGTACTTAACTCTACCCTTCACGGTAGTTGTAAACACATCAATGTATCTGCTCAGCTGTAAGATGTTGAATAGAAAGCGTGGTTTGGAATTTGAAAGGAATCAACTTTTAAATAGCCAGAACAATTTTATGACTCCTTTTTTGCCTTCAAGAAGAGGAGATACATAAGCTGTTCTCGTTCTTACACCTGCATTCTCCAAATGTGAACAAGCAGTTTCTTTTCAATAGACTGATGGCTGCTCTCTAGGTTGGAGTCTTTTGGGCGCAAGATAGGAAACACATCTGCAGTGCTGCTGTCAAATGCAGTAAAGGCAGATGTCAGAATGACACTTTTCATGCTTTAAAGCCAATGACCAGTTACAAGGCTTACAAATATTGCAAAAGAGCAATTTACCCAATTCCTGCTTACAAACCCAACAAACTCAACAAAAAAACATGTCCAGGCACTCTGCCAATGCATCTGAATGAGAGTCCCGGCTTCAGTGAAGCACTGTGATATAACAGTAGCACAGTCATTATGGACCAAGCACCAGCTATTTTTCAACCCCTCTGTAATCATCAGACTTCCATCAGACAAAAATTGAAAATCTGATACATACAGATGTGGAAGAAAATCCATCCCTTCCCCCACACAAGAGGTTTTCCCTGGATTTTGCTTCAGGAGGAAGACTGGGTGCATGGATGAGTGTTACTTTATATATTCCTTATGCTGTATTTATTGTGTTTATAGCAGCCAGGGTAGTAGACAGCCAATGAATTAACATAACAGCTTACAAAGCTGGTGTGAAATATGATTTTATATACAAAAATCTATCTGAGATCAAAGATACAGCATCAAGCCCTATGAGGCTGCTGGTTGGAAACTCAGTTGATAAAGGGCATAGGAAACAGCTAGCGATACTACATTTAAAGAGAAACTCAGCCTCCAAGTGAGCCAAGCAGGTATAAACTCCCTTGCTGAGAACTGCAGATCTAATCTAATCTGCCCACCCATTTATAGGATGCTACACTTGCAGCATTTAAGCACCTTACAAAGATAATCACAGACATAAAATAGGCACATGCATGTGGTCTTCTAATCCAAACAGTCCCCATTTCCTTTCATTCCAGCATCAAAATACCTGCAATAATATACATACACCATCAGGACACAAGGCTATATGCAGGTATGTTGGAAAAGAGGCTGGTTTTTTGCTATGATGAAAGCGAGAAATATCTACATTCATTTTGTATTTATGTCTTCTTCTGCCCTGCAGTTTGCTATCTAGTTTCAAAGTGTTGGCTGCTATCAGAGTTGCCACACACTGCAGAAAAGCCTTCAATGACTTTAGAGAGCGCAGCAGCTGATATTCAGCCAAAACCCTGGTATTAAGTTTGGTCCTGATCAAACTGGGGACAAACACTCCTAAGGCAGGGTTGTGTCCCACAGTTTGACAAGCTCAGGAAGATGACTGAGCACTAGACATAGTGCTAGTAAAAGTAATCCCAGAAATGGACCAATCAGTGATAAATCAGGCTAATTCATGTCACAAGGGAAATGGCAGACTGCAAGCCAGGCACAGGCAATACAGGTTGTTTCCTTTGACACTGGCTGCTATATATAAAATAAATAATGCTATGGCGTGATGATGGTGATTTGAGTCACTACAGCTTATTGTGAGCACTCTGCTATGGGGATGCAAACACAACAGACCTCACAAAGCTGCACATTTGCAAAGAGGAGGAGGAGCCAACCAGCAAGAGGGAGCCATGTCAGGGGTCCCTGGTCTGTGAGGGCAGCTGCAGAGAGAAGAAGCAAAGTGCTCACAAGAGGTAGATAGAGGTTCAGGGCACAACTCACTCTCCAGTGGTGTTCCCCTTCTTGTCACCCATTCATTTTCTACCTCTCATCACCTTAGCATTGGCACAAGACAGTCCATCTTCTTCTCTGACATCTTTTAAAAACAGATTGCAACTCTTCTGCACTAGAAAGATATATAACTGCATCTTTGCAGGATGCAAAATCAAAGAAAACACGTGTATCTCCAATACAGAGTATTCTGATCTGGAAGTCACAAAACCCTAGCAAAAAAGAAACCAATTCCTGCAAAGGAATATTGGAGGAAAGCAATCAGCCAGTGCTCAGCTGGCTATCCTGCTTCACCTGCCAACAGATGATATGTAGGCTGTCAGGAGTCAAATAATTTTCCCATTAAATTTAATGATAAAAACTACACAGACTGCAGTGTGTTCATCCTGACCACACAAACCTCCCACAAGGAACCAAAAATTAGGTTCCCTCACAATTTAGAATCCAGAAGTTAACACTTTACTCCCCAATCTGTGCTCAGGCCCCTCAGGTTTATTTTGTCTGTCAATCCCTGCAGTGCTGCCTGCTCCTCAGAACAGCCTTTTCTCCCTAGGATGCCTCGTAGTTCACAGGGGACCTCTGTGAAACCATCAACACCAGCCTGTAGTAAAACAGTTTAAAAAGAACACTTAAATTGCTTGTACCAAAGCAAGTACATAAGATACAGGTAAGATACATGGCTATGGTACCCCAGATATCAGTTTTCCATAGCTGTTTGTTCCTCATTAGTAAACATTTTCTTTAAATTATCTTGAATACTCATTAAATATTATCAGCTACTTAGAACCAAAGGATAATTATGAGTTTAATGAAGCGTGTACCAGCTTGCTGAAGTCTAACGTTTGTTTCTCTGCTGGGACTCCATTTTACTTTGCACTTATCCTTCAGCAAAGCTCCTCTACAAAGTCACTTTGGCAATAAGAAGTATTTAATTAGATTAATGAATTTTTATCACCTCTCCTAGGGATTAGGCTTGTTAAATCCTGGCGACTAAAGAACAACAGATTTTTTATTACTAAATGTTTAGGGATGCATTGGTTGTATTGCTGTGGCAGTCCTCATAAGTCAGGCTGCTTTGGGCAGTTCTACCTTGTATATCCCTTGGTAGGTGAGGGATATTTGGCAGTTACAACCTGTGCCTTCAGTTAAATCACAGAAATCAAAATGCAAATTAGGGCGTGCAGACTCCAGACAGGGTTTCCAGCAGCTGACTTTATTTGAAAGTTTTCTAACTATCTCTGTGGGAAGATTAATGAAACCACTCATCACAGGGTCCTCTCAGGAAAAAAAAAAAAAAAGGGAGGGCTGACAGTCTGTATTTAGCTTTCCTCATGAGTTAGAGAGGACAACTACTGCCTGTGCCTCTTTTGGCTGCTTTTTGTCACAATCCTAGTTACATTTCGAGAAACTGGTTTTAGATGCTGCACTGAGACACAAAAGAAGCGTGAGCCCTCCGTCCCAAGGAGTTTCCTGGTAAAGAACTCATTGTATCATGTCACAGAGGATGACATGAAGGACATTTCTTACATAACACCACTCAGTGATGAGCCAGTGGGCTCCTGAGATGCAGCCTGGAAAAAAATTTGGGCTCCTCCTCACCAGTGCAATGGATGCACTTAATATCCTGATCACACACACTTTCATCATCCTGGTCATTTGGACTTTCAAAGCACAGTTGCACTTTTATAGAGATGTGCTGAAGCAACCTCACAACATAAGTAGCCAAGCTCTTAGATCTGGACAGCTAAGTCTCCCTCAACACCACTGAATATTTGAAGGTAGTTATGAGACTTTACAGTGAGTGTCTCTAGTCACAAACACAACATGTAGAGAATTTGCGCGATTCATGTAACTCCAGCCTTGTACCAGCTGCACAAAAGTGATAGTTATTACAGTCGCTCAAGTAAGACACCACAAAAAAGGTCATTTACAAAATGCCACAAATTTTAAATCGTGGCAAATGGGCCAAGAGACATAAACCATAAAGCTAATATAATTTCTGTTCCTAATCTCCACCTTGATGACCTGCCAAACTTGAAGGACCGTCTTCATATTAGTGTTGGGACCAGAATGGCAGAAGTCCTGCCTGTCACTGCAGGGATCAGTATAGAGCTACCAACTTTCTGGATTTCTCCTTAAATATGAAACACTCTACACAGCCCAAAATCTTTGCATCCAGCATCTAGGTCCCCCTCCTAAACTGGGCTCTGCAGACACTGATGGTAGCCTTGCTGGCTTCACTGTTCATGAGCAGGCAATGTTGCCTCCCATACAAGCAGCTTCAGAGACTTTGCACAAAGGAGAGAAACTAGTGGCAGCAAAAGAGACAGCAATAACATCAATTTAGAAAGGCTGTTGCAAAGCAGTAGAGAAGGGTGAACATTATTTGCTGCAAACAGATGGCTTTTTTAAAAAGTTGTGTCTGCGTGATTGCACCTCTGCACAGGTCTTATGCATGTGCCCAAGCCTACGGGGTTGTGCAGGATTTTGTGTGCACCCTCATGTGACATTGTATGCCTCCAGCTGAAGGCATCAGAACAGCATGGGGTCACCAGGACTCTGCACATGGTCTGTAGGCTCAGGCATTTCCCAGGTGTCTGCATGCGAACCATGCAGCTGTCGGCCCTCCCATCCACGGAACGGCTACATCCAGCCTCACCCGCTAATGAATGCACACTTCTGTGCCCATCTGTCTTCAATAATCTGTCCCGCAGGACCAGGAGAAAGAAGGAATAATTAAGCTGTTCCGTTAAGGAAAGAGGATGTTTTTGACCAGAGAAACTTATCTGTTTAGCTCACCTTATGGACTGAGTAAAATATGCACTCGTTGACCACTGATGCTGCAAGTATGTAGTGATTTGAACTTGTTAATAAAGATAACTCTCTGTGCTGGGAGTACTAGAAGAGGACAGAGGATTAGAGGGTAGCACTGAAGTTTATCTGTATTCTGCAGAGTGTATCTGAGTAATAAAAGTCACCTTCCTCAGAAACCTTTGCCCAAGAGTGAACTCAATTCCTCACAGCATGTTTAAAAGAGTCCTGTAAGACACCTGCATGAATAATATTGAGTAGGGCATGCTCATGCTCACTGAACTTCCTGGGATGCTGGATTCAAAGAGAAAAGAAAAGATGGTGAGAAGCAGAAAGAATAGGAGGAAAGAGAAAGGGAGAGGACCAGGATATGACTGAAAAACTGAAGCTGTAAACAAAGTTTACTGATGATTTACCAAGGGGACAATGGAAAAGACAAAACTAGGATACAAGAAGTTAATGGCATTATCTCATATATTTGTTGTTGAAAATACAATGGAACCCTTTCTCTGAAAAATCTGTCTTGAAATATATTGAGAGAAGCATCTTTCAATTACCAGCACATTAAACTCCAAACACCATGGTGTCAAAGTAAACAGAGAGGGGGGAATGATGCTTAGGGGAAATGAGTGATTAGGACTCCAGCCACATCCCAGCTGCGACAGGATGTGTTTTCACAACACATCAACTGTTTAAATCATTATATCTTCTTATTGTCTGACAGAGCATATTAAATATGCAATCTGCTTTCATGAGGCTTCCTGGTTCAAACCCTGCAACTTTCCTTTTTTTTTTGTAAATCTGCTTTTTAAGTTAATTAGAGCTCATCTTACAAATCCTGTAGCAGTGATCCATGGGTGATCCTGGGTGAAAACCTACCAACTTGTGGAGTAAAAGGCTTTTTATAGCTGTCTGTGCTCAGGAGGCTGAGGGCACAGAGCAGCCCGTGGCTGCCAGCAGGCTCTGGGGCTTTGCTGTGACCCAGACAATCAGTTGTGCTCACAGGCAAGGGAAAACACACGCTTGCTGACCACAGGGCTGCCTTCCCTGCACTGCCTGTCTCAGGAGAGGATGGGCCCTGTGGAGGTGGATGAAGCAGGGTAGGGATATGGAAAGGGGGTTGAAAATCACACAAGGGGTTAAGAGTGAAAATGGGGGAAAACGGAGCGAAGTGTTTGGCAGACTGGGATACTGGACAGAAGGTGCTGCCGAGGCTCTGACAGAAACCAAGAGGCATTCAAACACCAAAATATGTCTAGGAGGAGCAAAGGCAGGAGGACTCACAGGCATGCTAGCACAGACTTTGAACACAAGGTGCAGTTCACAAAATTTAAACGTCAGAAGTCATCACATTCTTCTAGGCAAGTGGCAGTGAGGGACACAACTTTCCTTGAAGGCAATGGACAGAGAGGTGTACAGCAATAAGTGCATCCAACAGACCCAAGCTGCCCTTTCCAGATGGAGAACCAATTCTAACCTGGAGGTAGTCTTGATTTCCCAGTGCAACACCAGAGAGCAAAGGTTGGCATCTGAAGCCATTGGTTTATGTTGAAAATGAGAGGCCGGGAATTCACACCTAGGGCAAGCAAAAGGCTCAGTGCCATGTGACCTGGCTTCTATCCCAAGGCCTTTTGACCCACCAAAGCATTCTGCTGTAGCTACCAGGAGATGAACAGGACAAAGGCGAATTAATTCGACACAGCACACTGTGATACTGCATACATATGTATTATATATATATTATATATATATGAACAAGATAGATCATTTGACATATAGGGGAGGACCGGAGGACCACGATTTTATCATGTGTTTATAAAGCAATTAGCTTAAGGAGGGCTGCAGTTTTTGCTGCACATCCATGTTGCATCTTAGATATTGCAGTTTAAACAATAATAATTAATGCATGATAACACTCCTTTTAGTGAAGGTGCTTCAATCAGGTGACATTTGTTTACATTGAATTCAAGACCAGTTTAGCACAGACTACTCAAAGTTTCCAACAATATTTTATGTTCCTATTAGCATAAAAATGTCAATTTTCAGGCCAAAGTAAGTATCCTAGCCACTGCTACAGGAGACCAAAAAGTGGTATCCAATTGCCACTTTAACTATGCTGCTGTGATTATACAAGGGTATTTAATTCTTCCTAGCAGACTGTAGTTTGCAGAATAATTACTTTACAATAACCAAATAGAATTCACTAACAATGCTCAAGACTGCTACATGGCAGTACTGCCGAGAATATACCATGGCTAAAAGTGTGTCATTGCTGTGTGTGAGGCAGCTGAGTAGATCACACAATGATTTTGCTTTGTACCTTAAAGCAGGATCCACTGTGTTATGCTGCGTAACATATTTCACTCCAGAGCATGGCAGGAGGTACAAGAGACTGCACTGTGCAGACCTTACTACTTTCAAAAAGCTTTTGAAAAATATGTGCAGCTTAATTCAATATTGCCAGCCTCTGGTACTGACAGGAACTGAAATAGTTCCTGCCTTATAAATCTCTCCATTTATCTGCAAGTGCAGAGATAGAGAGGCATGATGGATACATCTTAATACTATCTTTGTTGTTGCATATAGGTTTTAATTTAATTTTACATTATATGGCATTTACTTTATCTTCCCTGATTAAACTAATTCTTCAAGGAACACAAGGAAGGTGACTGAAGGTGATACTGGCAGTCTCCTGTGGTCTGGCTCTGCATAGGCAGCCCCTTCTAGCCAGCCACAACTGGAGCCACCGGAGAATGTGATTAGAGGGAGAGCAGTGTCTTCGATGCTGGGCATTGGAAGAGATTTAAAAACTAAGAGAAAGTGAAGGTAAAACTATAATCTAATTTTGAAAAATGAGGATTAAAGGTTCCATTACTCATGCTGTTTCCACTGTATATATGGAGGTAACAATATGTGGTTTTGCTGGATAAAAATATTGGCCCCATGCAGCTAGTGTGGTGCAAGTAAATCCCTACTGTGTTTGTAATGAGGGAAGGTTAGGATCATGCAGATGTGTGACTGTAAGCCGGTTTAGTATTCGAGCAGGCATAATAGGAAGAGATTGTTCCTTGACTTACTGGAAGTCTGGATATTCTCCACCATGTTGCGACAACAACAACAAAACCACTAGGAGACCACCATGGCTCCGCACCACATCTCCCTGCTTATCACTCTCTAATGCACAAATTGAGTGCCAGCAGGGGGACTCCCCACCTGGGGTGCTCCAGGCTTTCTTTCCCGTGAGGCTGCTTTAATTTCATATATTTGGTAAGCATCTATTTTTACAGGGCTAGCACAATGTCTAGAAGTGCGGACGAAAATACTGTTGCTGATAATTTCTCAGTAGTCAGAGAGTTCTGCCATAGTACTCCAGGGACATCCCAGGCGCAAGGCTGCCTGCCCAGATGAGATTACAATTTAAACTGAGAATAACAGCACCAGGGACAGTGGTGTGTGAAGGTGAGGGAAAAGGAGGACTTCCTTGGTAGACAAGGAAGTCACTTCACCTGTTTATCCAACATCCACGTAGGTTAGTGCAAAAGGAGTAGATGGAGGTAAGAGGAGTGAGCTATCTCAATTAGGAATGCTTTGGAGAAATGGCAGGAAAAGCTGTTTGAGGTTACCTGATGCACAGGGACATCACTTTTCTGCACCACTGCAGAGGGACTGCAATTTTGGCTGATGCAAGCAGAACCATAGAGAGGTGTAAGAGAAATTAGAGATGGAACAGCAGCTGTAAGAGGTACAGAAGAGAAGGAAGCTGGTAAGAAAAGAGAGAAGAGTGGGTGATCATGAAGGGGAAGCAGAAAGCAAGAGTCATGGATAAAGTGCTGAGGAAAATGAGTGTCTTTGCTGTGCGGCTTTGTGTACTGACTGAGTACTCAGAGCCTGACTCTGAGCTCTGTGGAAGGTGAGGAGCTACGTGCTGGTGCGCGGGGCTGGGGGCATTTGCAAAGGCAAAAGAAATTATATATCACTCTAATCTGCAGCACGTTCATTGTTGTCTGGGAATATATATGTCAGCTGGGGACATACTTGTGCAGGTTACTGAAATTAGTTGTATTTTTACATCTCCCTTGCTTTACCACTCACCTCCCACAGATGCACACACACAAATTTCTATACGTATAAATGTAACAGTGAAGTTTCATTATGATTAGAAGCATCACTTGTCTCAAACCATCATGCTCCCATATGAACATTTTTCTATTCCATGCCTCAGCTGATTCTCCAGGAAGCTTTCTAAATGTCTATATTTTGGATCACCAAGAATTTCCTGAAACTTCTTATGTGGCTCAGTAGATCTGGATGACTGAGATTAAAATTTGTTTCTTCATCATTGTTTTACTGCTGTTAAAATTTTTCTCACCTGTGCATCACAATAGATTCATCATGCCTGGGAGATAACTAAGCAGGGGCCCATTCACTGAGGTTGACCCAAAACCCAGAAAAAGTCTGATGGGAAGAAGATAAACCAGAAGATCCTGTGCCCAACACACATGTAGGTCCCAGATGCTGGTGTGAATTGGGTCCAAAGTAGTATTTTTATTGCTCTATAACAAGCAATTCAATGGATGGGAGAGAGAAATTGCATTGATAATGTATCTCTAAACGAACAAAGTATATATGAAACAGGGAGGCATGTATTTCTGTGAATGTGCCTGATCTTTATTTAACACATTAGTATATTGAATTCTATATTAAAAGACACAATACTTGTTCCCCAGAGTTTATAATTTAAATCATGATTATATTACAGTATAAGAAGGTGTATCAAAATCAACTCTCGGCATGGTTAACTGTGTCAGCACATTGACCTGCAATGTTGCTGCCACACTGGTTTTTCCTGCAGGTTTCAAGTGAAACCACTGAGCTCCAGTGCTCTCACAGGAGTTTTGCCCTCACTTTGGCAGTGGTAGGGTTTCATTTGGAAGCTGTTGCAATGTCCCTACCTTGTTCATTCATCTTCTGCACATCTGCTTCATCTTCCACTCTAGAAAGGCATTCTCGTCATTTTCTTGTAACAGTAGCCAGCACAGACTAGGTTTCATCCAAAATAGAAATGCTGTAGTGTTGGAATAAATGACCATATAGTACTGGGCTGAAAGACTATGTCAGTGTGACTACGTAAATGTCATGGGACAAGGAAACGCTTTGCCTTCCAGGTCTGCCAGCCAAGAAGTTGCAATGTGCACTTGTTCTCCATCACCCTCCTCAGCCTCCTGGTCCCTGTGGGCAAGAACCCTGCTGGGTTGGCTGGCGGGGGGACACACTTTACACCAAGGCTCCTGGATTTGCCACAGGGCAGCCCAGGATCTTCATCTAGGCAGGGTGCAGGGGACCCAAATGACAGCACCCAGTGTACAGTACCATCTTTCATATACCAAGGTATTCTGGAGGGTTTCCTCCCTTGAAGTGGAGCCATAAATTGTCACTAACTAAAGCTGTGGATGTTAATGGTTGTTAAAAAATGCCAATTTTACCAATATTATGGATATTGAAAAATGCCAACTATGCTAATATGATGGATATTAAAAAATCTGGAATGTTTTTGTGAACAAGGATTTTTGGCTCCCCTTTTTTAACTCCTCTTGAGTCTTTAAGATTTCTATTTTCCATTTTTCCTGAAAGATATGAGATCTGAAAACCCTTTCTATTGGCCTTTGTTCTTTTATGTTTCTTTTCAAATTAATAAAAGCTGAGACTTCTGCATTATTATAGCACAAACATTCAGATCTGAAGAAGAAATCTACATATTTTAACACATGATGGGCAATATTAAGTTATCAACACTAATTTAAAATTGTATATAATAATAAATACATAGCTTGCATTTCAATGAATTCATTGGACAGCTACCTTCCATTTACTAACCAGGTAAATGCTGCCTTTAAAGCAGTCATATTATTTCTCACCATCAGTGTAAACTAGTTGCAAACAGTTCTTGTAAATTGCTAATATTGTGTTTTCCTCTGCTTTGTCACTACCAAATGAACTAGCACAGATTATTTTACACTGTTTAAATGGTACTTAGGGCATGCACACAGAGCACGTCATCCATGTTGCTTTTTCCCAGTACTGATCACTGTATTTTCTCTTTATTGGACAGAGACTTTACTCTCCCTCCTTCAAGAGAAAGATTGTGGAGACATCTCAAGACATATTACTCAATGGAGATCTCACACAGGGGTACTTTTATAAATGACCCTGGCAGAATTAAATTCAAGAAATCAGTGTTAAAGGGTATGTGGCCACATGAAATATTTCCACATTTTTTCTTATATTGCAGGATTTGAATTTTGTCTATTTGGTCAATAAGATTATTTCTGTGTGGTCACCTGAAATGATAAGGGACTATTACCCCTGGATCTCAGATCTAAGGTTAGCCTAGGCATACTTCAATTATCACCGTAAAATTAGTCAGCAATTTTAGTACCCTCTTCATTGTCAAAAAATATTTAACTTAATGGTTTACATTTTTGCCACACAGGAGAGTGATGAAGAAATGAACAAGATTGCCCTGTATTGTGAGTCATCTTAACACAGAGAAAACAAGGCAGGTAGCAACTGACGCTTGTGACAAAGAAAAGCAAGACAACATGAAGAAAATGTGTACTACAGCCACCAGATCCATCCCATTCCTATTGTTCTTCATGGCTCTGCCACCTTGGGACAGACTGTGGTCACTGCCAGCCCTTGCTGTGTGGCCTTTCATCCTGGTCTTGTTCCACCCTTGTGGAGCAATGTGCAGGCTATATTGATGCGAACAAATTCAGAATTTCATTGATAGTTTAGTACCTGTTCTGACAAGACACAAAAGATATCCATCTCCCAGACTATCACCATAGCAAGCAGTGTGAACAATAAATTCAGAAAATGTTATATTTTGAACAACCATTTTTGTGTTTTCATGCAGTTCCCAAATGAAAAGCTCTAATGTTTTCTGAAGACTGATTTTTTATTAATTAATAACCTAATGTGCCAGGACAATGCAGTCCTAGAGTCACACAAGTTTACTACATATACTGTGAAACATATGAAGATTTATACAGTGATCAGCTGCTTCAGCGTCCTGGATCATTCCAAAGATGGATTGTCTATAAATAGGAAACTTGAGGAAGCAGAAAATATAGGTAAGAAAGTGCAATTCTTCTAACAAGCAAAAACCTTTAAAGTAGGGGTGATCTTCAGTATTCAAAAGCATTTAAAACTGGCAGTTTTCCGTACAAAGACATACTGATGATGCAGGACAAGTCAGAGAAAATGTAGCTGCTGAATAAAACATGTCACAGCAAACCTCTGACACATGGGAGGATCCAGACCACAGGAGAGGACCCTTTACCCTCATGCTCCTTCCTACCAGTGCACAGGCAGCAGGGCCCCTAAGAGGGCAGGGGAACAATTCTGCCTTTAGTGCTTCTCACACAGATTTGCCTCCTCCTTCCAATAGAACCTCCTTCAAGGGCAGACCTCTTGAGGATACAGGGACAAGTGATGGCTGTGACAGAAGTGCCACTACATCCAAAGACCCCCCAGAGGGAGGGTGGTAGGCAGGGACACAAACAAAATGACGACTCCTCATTTTTAAGAGCAACATCAGTGCATGCCTTAGGGCAAGACTTGAAGGCAGCACCTTGGTTTACCATTAGCAGAGCAATGCCCCACTTAGTGTTAGGCCTGTGGGGGCTGAGTTGAGAAGGAGCACATGTTGTTCACGTGCTTGTTCATGCCACCTGCTATAAGTGCATTAGCAGCAAAGTGCTGCAGCCTTGGTGTTTCAAAGATACCTGTTTCTGGGTAGATTTTTTTTAACTTGAATATATTGGCTCCAAGGAGCTGGAGAAGTCTAGAATATTACTTCATCAAGAAGAATAAGAAGAGTTTTCAAGAGTCACCTTCAGGAAAATTCACAGGTAAAATGAAGCAAGTAGAAAATGTTCTTTGCAGATATCACAGGCCACCAGTCCCTTCCCACAACTGCTGGTGGGACAACAGCCTGCAACATCTTCCATGAGAGCTTGGACCTGTGCATCTTCATTTACCTATGGTAAATGAGTGCAGAACATTTCCAAATGGCTGTATGCACAGGGCTGAGCATTTGGAGAGGCATCTCAGGCCTGCCTGAGCTGGCAATTAAGAAGCACATCTGCCATAGGAGTCTTAAAGTGGGCATAGCATCCCTGTAACCTTGCCTAATGAAGGCATCAAAAGTATATAGCAGGACCTTGGAACATTTGAGAATCAGGCCTTTAAACTCACATGGACTTTTATGCCCTCCAGAATCTGGCCACCTGAAACTGCAAGAGTCTTCAAGCCAAGCACCTCAGAGACAGGAAAGTATAATCTGCTAAAAATGCACCTCACAGAATCCTGCAAGGACATATTGGCTCAAGTAGACCACTCTTCACTTTACCCTGTGCCTTTCCTAGGCAGAAGTTATATCTCCTACCTTTTTTGTACAGCAAATGTAAGAAGTGAATCTAGTTTGTATGAGCTTCCCAGGCCCCAAAAGTTGACCCACTGTGTTTACTTTCAAAGGCAGAATTTATAAAGCCTGTGTTGCATTTCAGCCTTGAGTTTGGACTGACATTTGTCTCCTTCCCCAAATGAGTTGCCTGGTTACATTTCAAGCAGACTCCTGAAAGTATACAAATGTAGTTCTAAAACTGATAATCATCTTCCAGGGGGAAGTCTTATATCCTGTTTTTGCTGATGAGAAGGCCCCCAGGCACCCTGATTTAAAAAATGATCTGACAAGAAGCAAAGACTCAAATGTTCCTTGACACATATACATCTGACACCTCAGATAATCAGCATAGTTTCATGGAATTAGCTGAAACTTCATCCTCACCCCACATCCCCCATTTGTCATCTCACAGCAGAAAACATGCTGAATAACAGTGCATCACACCAGGCCCAGGCTTTTATGATGTTTTCAATCCAGCAGGAAAAAAAAAAAAGAAAATATTCTTTTTTTCTTACTGTTTCTTTTCCATCAACAGAGCTATTCTTTCCTTGATGCTATATCAAATGTTTAAAAATTTTCCACAGTTCAGTTTTAAAAGCAGTACATGAATCCAAGGAAGGAAAAAGGGAAAAGAAGACAAAATGGAGCTGTTTGAGCTTGGCTTTCAAACAAAGAAGCCTGACCAGGACCTCTGTACTCCAAAGCTGAAAGCCCCAGCCTGCCTTCAGACAAATGCCTTCACTTCTCACCAATTTCAGTGACATATTCACTGTGTGGTGATGGGCCCATCTTGCTTCAAAAACTATCTGTGCAAAATTCTGGTCATAAAAGAGAACTTCAAGGATGTGTGAGTCATGAAAAAGCATGTGGATTTCGAAAAGGAGCACTTCACAGTGTAGGGGAGTATAATAAAGCCTCACTCCCGCTTACCTGAAGTATTTCTGCACCACATATATTTACAAGATTGCTTCTTTTTTTTCATCTGCTTTGATCTATCTAGTTCCTTTGATGCATGCAAATGATCCGTCCCCATGACTTTCCTCCCAAGACTTTCAGACAGTCTGTGCCCTACTCTCATGACTGTAGTGAGTATCTACTGCATTTGGTGGCTCCTCTTCTTGCTCCTGCACCCTTCTACTGCTTCCACTGGTCAAATTTCCCAAAGTCTTTGCCCATAGCTATCTTCTTCTTCTTTGGCATCAACAACCTTAGTTCTCCTCACAAGTGACATTGATAGAAAAATTACCTGTAATCCTCGCTCAGTCCTGCCCAGATCTGCTTGGTTTCTGAGGATACTGGTGTGAGACATAAAAGGGCAACTCCATATAGTTAGGCACACAGCAGTTTGCTTCCATTCTTTCATCTCCACTTTTAAATGCAGCATGACAAAACCTGATTTCCTTCATTCTTTCTGGAAATTTTGTTCTTACTGATGATCACGGTTGCTGGTCCTGCAGTCCTGTGTCTATCTGTACCTATGTGTCTCCTTATCCTTTTTCTATGTATCTTAGTTGAGGACTGGAACTCTCTTACTCTCTTTTTCTTCAGTGCTTTTGTAGTCTCTGGAACCACAATGTCCCAGCCTATGTCTGGATCTCCCAGCAGCTTGCGTCAGGCTGTGTTACTGATGCAATACTGTAGACAAAAGGTTTGGATTTCTAGACATATTTTCCTTTAATTTTTTTTTCAATTTTTTTTTCCTTTTTGGCAGTGGGCTGTTAGTAGTGTCTAAAGAATGAAATCTTTACCCAGACTCTGATTACCTTGCATCTCACTGGAGGTAGTTTTTCTACCAGCCTTCCAAGTTCTCACCTAAACTGAACCAAACACAGTTTCTTCCTCAGATTTTGCTTTAGCTCAGAAAGATTTGAACTGGAGGAAAAAGTTCATGTCCTCATAATAAGAGTAGAAAAATCACAGCTCACATCATGTTTTGGCTGCATATCTGATGTCTCTGAGCTACAACGGTTTCCACCAGCTTCAAATATGGATGCTCAGCAGCTTTGGAGAAAAGTAGGTCATTAATTTCAACACATTTTATTTTTAAAAACTGATATAAAACTGTTCTGTTTAGAAATTCCCAGCAGTTTCAGCTTCTAAAAGGCGAGGTATACTTGAAAAGATGGTCTCTGCCACCATACTTTAGAGTTGCAGATGCCAACAAACACCAGAAAACACAGGTAAGCTGGGGCAAGGAAGACAGTGGGGGATTGATGCTTTGACAAGTTTGGCAAGGAAAGTAAAAAAGTCACCACAGTAAAAGGACAGAAAATATGCAGTAAATAGATAAGTTCACTAGCCTTACAGCATTCATAGATAAAGAGTTTCCAATCTAGCCTTATTGTACTCATGGAAGGAGTATTTTGTAAAAGCTCTGGCATCCAGCTATACACATTACTGCACAAGTGTTACTATTAACAGGGTCAAGGCTTTCGTTTATTATGTTGGACAAAGATAGTAACTGTGATAATTGAGACTGCAAATACTGCCCACTTTAACCCTTTTTATAATCACTTTAATTTTTCAGATGTCATTTTCCATGCTCATTTCAATACTTGGTCCCATGCCCATGCTGGACAAAAAAAAAGCTTTTCAGTCAGCTCATTGCAGTAAACATTAAGTATAAGAATGTTAATTTCAATAATCAATTATAAAATATATCTGTAAATGATGCAGCTGTCTTCACTCCACTACATACTCAAATACAGAATTCTACATGTAATTTTGTGCGTTTGCATGCAATCATCCCTCTATTTCAAGGACTGCCCTGGGCTCTCTTCTGTTACAAAGTGTCTCTAGTTTGTGGTATTTGGAATCACCTGGCATTTTACAGTAAAGTCAAGGACATATATGCCTTATAAATAACAAATGCAGAAAACAGTTGCGGCTGTAGCCCCTGTATTAAGGTTTCAATGTGCACTCTTGCAGGTAAGAGAGATCATCTGTGGACAAAGCTTGCTTCCCTGTCCAGGGCAATTCTGTGTCAGACGGAGGGCATGGCCACAGCCCGAGCAGTGTGCATCTCACAGAGCAGGAGCGTGCTCAGCCTTCTGAGATTTACGTCGTGATCAATGCTTCAACATCCTGAATTACTCCAGAGATGGTTTGTTAGCAAGGGGCCTTAGGGAGCAAGAAATAAAAGCAGAGGGTAGATTCACAGTTAAAAGAAGAATTGGTGCAAGGCAATTTATATGTGAAAATTCAGATTCCCCTTCTGATTTCCTAAAAGCTTGAGATGTTTGAGTCCAGGGCTTTGCTCTGGGCCCTTCTCTAGAACTGATGCACAAGTAAATCAGGCTCCTGTATGAAATCTCTCTTGAATGTGTAAGGCACCATCAATCAAAAGGTGTAATCAGCTTTCCTCTGCTCAGTCCCTGCAGAGCTATTCTTGGCATGCTGTTGGAAAAAAGCAAAGGCAGAGAGATGTTCTTTTTTTCCCTCTGAACGTGGTCCCAGTGAGACGGCTGCCCTGCATAACGAATGCAGTCTGTATTCCCTGTCTGTAAGTCGAGTTTCACAGTGTGTCATCGCCTCCTCTGCCAAGGTGATCGATTCCCAGTGTCTAGGACTGTCAGGTCGGTGTCTGGTCCACACTTATCCACAGATATTTCTACCTCATTTGACTGCCAAAATTTCCTTCTCATTGCTGGAATGTCTGCGTTACCCAGACATGCCCTAAAATTTCATGAGCAAACTACAGACCAGATCCTGCCTCCTCTTTCATGTACATTCAGCTCCTCATTGCCTCAGAGCAACATGAAAGCAGAGCAAAAAGCGACACATCCCCCTAAATTTATGGCTGGGAAGCAGGACTTGAGAACCACTATGCAGGACTTTTGGATACCCTCACAATTAACAACAGTAGAAATCCTCAGTGTGTTACTGCCAGCCTCTGAGCTGGGATGCAGCTGCAGAGTTTTGCTGCACCTGAATTCCTCTGAAACAGGAATTTTACGCTGGACATCAGGAACCCTTCCTTATATGTGCACACACAGAGACATTTCAGTTGTAGATTTGCGTTTTGAAATTATTTAAAGGGTGTTTGCAGAACCAGGAGAAGATATAAAGGCAGAAGAGCCTCACAGGAAAAAAAGGGGGAAGGGGGGGAAGAAGGAGTGCTGGGAATTATCATACCTGTGCCTGCAGCACTAGATCTATCCCTTCGGTCCTCCTTGGCACATTGCAGGATTTTATGTCAGTTTCCCACACTGACGTTAACCCTCAGTCCACACATCAGTGGCTGTGCTCCTGCTGGGGTGGTTCAGGAGACTGCCAAACGAAGCCTTTCAGCTAAGAGCACAGCAGTGAGATCAAATTGATCTCTGAAATTTTCTTCTTTCTGTTTTTTTTTTATTATACAAATGTCTTGCATAAGGGTAACTGCATATTTTGCAATGTCAAGATGCATATCATTCACATATAGAGGTTACACAAGTAACACTGGGAGAATCTATCCCTTCAAGAATTGTTCTAATTAGTGACTTGAGCTTTCATTTAATTACACTCTTTAATACACATCTTGGAATTACAGAGGTGGGTGTAATTTAATTAGCCAAAAAGAAAAAAAAAAAAGAGGAAGACACGTTTACATTCCCTTAAAATATAGGTTACACTTTAGACATGACGGGCATGACACAGATTTTTCCCTGGGAGTGAGGTCTGTACACCCTCACCTTGAGGTATGTTCAGATGCAGCCCTGGGCATGAGAGCGTGAGCGTGGCTGGAGGCTGACAGCTGCTCATTACAGTCTGCCGGGGGTCTCAGCCTGGCTCCTGGCGGACAGGTGGCCACATGACAAACGAAACCCCTCACAATTAGCACTAATTGACACTCTTGTGGCTGGTCTCCAACAAGAGGTCAGGGAGTGGGAGAGCTCGGAGGCTGAGCATCCAGTCCTGGCAGGGAGGGTCTGTGGAAGGGCGCCCTGCCACCACCACTGCTGCCACCACCACATTGCTGCGTGCAAGCACGAGACTCAGTGCCAATATTTTGACAGCCCTGGTGTTCACCAAGGCCTCCTGTGTCCCCTGACTAAAACTATTCTGGTTTTAGCTCTGCTGTGAATGCCTCAGCCTGGCCTCTTACCCACACCGGCTTTGGGAAGTTGCCCCATCCTCCCTCCCCTTCATCCCCTCCCCATGGAGGCACTGGCTTTCTGGAGAGCAGATGCAAGAGTCTGAGTTTGCTACTACCTCCCACATTTCATTTTTTTCATTTAGAAACATTTCCACATTAAAAATGTGCAGCAAACTGACCAGCTGCCACCCCTTGATGCTTAATCCTCTCTAATCTGGTCTGGGAACACTGAAATATACAACTTTTGCTTATTATGCAGCTTCCAAAAATAATTGAATGAAGCAAGTAGAGAGGGTAGCAAGTGAGAAGAAAAGGAAACTAACCCCTCAGCTATTTATTTATAATTTTCTAAGGGCCTGCATGGCACACTCACAGCGCCGTGAGCGATGTTCACCTCCTTAGAGAGCACATACAAGTACTTAAGCCGTGTACTGAAAAATGCCCCTTGTCCAACACAGGCCCTCTCCATCCAGGAAAGAGATAGCCCACACCCCACAGACCTTGCAATCTAACAGCAAACAACATGGTCCTCAGGGATGGCACTAATTGGAGTTTGGCTTTTATACTGGTTGGCTTGATTGACTTCATCGGAGGCCTCACAAAAGCAGTAAGTCTTTCAGAGGGGCTCCCTATAAATTTATGGCTCACAAGGCAGGAAAAAAAATCTCATGTAAATTATACCCTTTGAAAATGGTCACGAGGTATCTAGATGGCCCAGGGGACTGGGGAGGAAGCCTGAAGTTTCATCTCTGGCTCATTTAGCATAGGTAAGTAGCAATAACTCATTGTTATTCTCTTGAAGTAATGTAAAAGCTTAGGAAAAACAAGGTAGTTTATCAGTTTACTTATACCATGCCCAAACACACTGCTGTCTACAACCAGATATCTACAAGGCTTTCTCCAGGAAAACTAGCAGGTATCAGGACTGACTGGTGAGTAACCACAGGGCCTTTTCCCCTTTTGCTGGGAAGCCAGTCATACCCAGCCGCTTTTGTAAAATGATAATGCCACATGGGGAGTGGTTGAAAGTGCATCTGACAGAGCCACTGGCATGCTGTTTCACACTGATCCCCATGACCCTAGTTTATCTGGAGCCCCACAGTCTCATTTTCAACAACTTCCCTGGTTTCTAATCCAAATGTCTAACATGACCCTTTCTTATGGTGCCAACAGCTTTTTCCCCAGCATATAGCTCTTCCTGACAGAAACATAAAGCCTTATCATAGAATCATAGAATATCTTGAGTTGGAAGGGATCCATAAATATCATTGAATCCCACTCCCTGCTCCTCACAGGACTACCTAAAACTAAATCATATGACTAGAAGTGCCATCCAGATGCTTCTGCTTCTTGAACTCTGACAGAAGTGCCATCCAGATGCTTCTTGAACTCTGACAGACAATGCCATGACCACTTCTCTGGGGAGTCTGTTCCAATGACAGATGACTGTCTTGATGAACAACCTTATTCTAACATCCAATCTGAACTTCCCCTGAGGAGCTTAATTTAATTTTCTCAATTCTTTGGAGAAAGAACTTCACTGAGGATCTGACTGTCTAACCCGTATGAAAGAGAGGCACCTATAGAAAGTGAAGTATTCAGTAAAATTCAGCTTTAAAAAATTATTTTAAGTGTACCTCTATCCTCCTTATCCCAGCTCTGAGAAGTATTGAGTCTTTGCATTTACTTGTTCTGTGAAAAGTCTTTTAAAAAACAATATAGAAAGCTCTGGAGGTCCGGGTCCTATCTCAATCATCTGCAAACCATCTAACAAAGTTGTCAGTTCTTCACAAAGTGCAATATTAAGAGCATATTGTTTCACACATGCTGCTTATCATTTTCCACTTTGAAATAAGCAACTACAAGCTCTACTAGAGGAGCATTTTATTTCTAGCAAAGACAATCAACTTGGAAAAAGTGACTGATTGCTACAGCACTAGTTTGCATTTCATGTCACCTTGCTTTCAAGTTCTCATTAATTACATTACATTAATTAATTAATCCTGATAGCACACCTGTTGTTAAGAATTATCCACACTTTATAGTTAGAGACACCAAAAGAGAGCTATTAGAAGGCTTGCTTAAGGTCTATATTAAAATTGAAGACTCTAGTCCAGTCTTATATGGGACCCAGGTTATATCTGTGTAAATATATGGTCTCACTCTATTGTTTCCAGTTGTACCCAAGACTTCTTAACTTCTAAAACTAGATGCAGTGCCAAAGGAGTCACGCTCTCCTTTCACAGTATGCAGGAGAAAGCTTCACTCATTTATGTGTGTGAGAAAATTATTGCAAAAAGGTGACAATTGTAAAAACTCTTCCATTTGCAAGACTTTTCTGCTCACCCTACCTGGGGCAGGCTGCAGGAGCTGGCCTTGACTTCTATCTGGGGTTAAGGCAGAGCCAGTGCAGGTGGCTCAGCCCCCAATGAAGGGTTTACTGGATGATGGGTACAGCTGGATCAGCCCCAGGCACCAGTGGGAAGGGCAACAATTGGAGGCTGCAAGTGGCCAAATCCTCACCTGGCCTTTCCTTTTCGCAGTGCTGGGGGTGCGGGGAGTCAGGTTGGGCTCACCTTTCCCTGGCTCCCATGCTTGTGGTTGTCAAGGCTGGAGAATACCAGCCACTCCTCTACCCATCCACCCAACACAGATCAGCCCCGCCCGTGCCCTGGGAAGCCCTGCTGGGGGTTATGGCACTTTGTGCCATAGAGGAATGTCATTTCCTTCCCAGAGAGGGCACAACCAAGCATCAAGATGATGGGGTCACAGACCACCATATCCCAGTCCCAGCCTGACAGGACCAATATCCTGGTAATTCCCTTCAGGCAAAAATGGTTTGCCAGCAATATCCGGATGAGTCCAAAACTACTCTTGGCTATGGCTCACCTCAGTCTTGGGGTCTGTGTCCTCAAATAAGGGCCACACAGACCTTTGCATGGCTTCCTCACAAACAAAAAGAAACAACCCAGGTAAACAAAGACTGCTTGCTGCTAGGTTGGGTGCTAAAGGGTGTTCTCACAACTCATGAAACTCCAACAGCTCAGCTGCACCCTTTTCCTTATCTCTTATTCCATCTCCTTTGGTCACACATGAGGAGGAATTGGGTCATCCCATGCAGTCCTGTTGCCCAGGTATCTCCTCAAAGGCAGAAAGGAGGTAAGCAAAGGCCAGTGCCAGCACTAGCACTAGCCTGGGCACCATGTTCCTGGACCCTCCTTCCTCTCCAGCATTGCTCTGATCCCAGAAACTGAGTACTTCCCAGAGAGTTAATCTGTGAAAAGAACAGTATCAATTCAAGGGGTGTGCTGCAATAATTCTGTCATTCAGCTTCAACTGCACAGTCACACTTCATTTTCAGTCTCCAAACAATAAATAAAGATAAAATGAACATAAGCCTAAATAGCATTTAACAGGCATGAGTTCCCTAAGAACAGCATGAAAGCAGGAACCATTGCTGCTTTTCCCTTATGTGAATCAATAGGAAATGCTGAATGACTTAAGAAAAGCAGAGGAAAAGAAAAACAGAGATTACTGTTAGAACAGGGAGCTTTCTGCACTGCTTGTGCTGTATATCCATGATCCTTTTGTGTCCCTCTTTATCCTTCCCTGGAACTGAATTAGCTTTCAGCCTTTCCATTTTTTTTTTATTTTTTTTTTTTAAATTTGATCTTATTTAAATCAGCCCCTTAGCAGGTTGGCTGAATTCTTGAAAGCCTAACACAGCCTGCAGATGTCTGTCTGTGCAGCCACATGGCAGAACCAGGCTTTGGGAGTCCCCAGAGCATCACACGGGACCAGGAACTTCTTGGTGCTGGTTCCAAAAATCCATATCCCTTTCCAGTTCATTACAAACACCTATTGTTTGCCATATTTATCTGCCATCACTGCTGTTTGTTAGCAAATGGAAAAAGAAATGCCAGGACTAAATTTCAGCCTGCCCTTAGAATAGTGGAAAGGGGCTACAGGAATTGAATGACAGATGGTCTTTGAATGATATACAGAACCTCTGCCCTTGGGCCTGCTTTGGAGGAGCTGTTTTGGATTGTTGCTCAGAAGAGTGGGAGGTTGTTGTGTGATATGTGATTATTCCATAATAATTTTAATTATTTTGCCTGTTTTCAAACAATAGTCTCAGCCTTTTTTAATTTTTACACTCACTGAGTTGTGACACGAGCATTCTTTCCTCTGTGTTAGCAGGGATTAAAATCAAACCCTGTATCCCTTCCCATTTTTTTTTTTCAAATAATCCATGTTTAAATAAATTACCTCAGCCTGGAAAAGTGAGTTACAGGGCATTCTCCTGACGTGTGTGGCAGAGAGAAAAGCGAAGGGCTGGGGAGTGGGAATGGGGGGATGGGGAAGGCTTTATTGTGTTTTGCAGGATGAGATTGTCACTGTAACAAGTTTCAAGAAGAGCTGCTCTTTAACTCCTCTTCCTCTGCACGGAGAGCGCAGCTCTGGGAACCTCATTTACATGCATATGGGTATCTGATTGGATCTGTTCAAAGGTACAGTAGGAGTCAGTCAGATTGCATATGATGTGCATATAAATGAAGTTCCCAAAGTGGGGTGTGATGCTTCAGGAAAGACAGGAAAAATATGCTGTCTCTTCTTCATCCAAAGACCAATAGAAACTTGGGGGTTTTATTTTTTTAAACTGTGAGATAAGCAGGAGTGCAAGCCAAAAATAAATACATATATATGTACATATATATATATGTACATATATATGTATGTATGTATTTCCCCCTTCCTCATTTTCTGGATTTACATTTTAGACCAAACTCAGCTCATCACTTAAACACCATAAATCACATTAGCTCTGTTATCAGAACACATGTTTTTGGCCTTGCAGGACAACTGCACACACATCCCTCTGCACAGGGCAGACTTGCAGGGTTCACCTCCTTTGCAGCACACACACCACGCTTGCATCTGTCCCTCCACTGACAAGCAGAGATACAAGGACAGCTGTTGAGTTTTATGTACAAGGAAAGGTGTTGAGTTTTGCTAGGTTTTGGTCTTTCTTTCAGTAGGTCTTGCTCAGTCAAAGGCCCAGCTCACATTTTTTTTGGGTAGCCAGGGAGCATAGCAGCATGTGTCTTTGGCTGAGCTTCATGCTTGGGTGCAGGCGGCAAGTGTGGGGAATACAGGAGGCAGGTTACAAGTGTCAGGCAAGAATGTTGCTTAGGAGGAGGTTTGGTCCACCCTCAGGAGCCAGTGCATTCCAAACAGGGTAGGAATTCTCAGAAAAATGTAGAAACAGAACATGGCAAAGGACAAAGGGGAACTTTTCTCCCAGCAAAATAGTCATTAACAAAGGATACATTTCTGGATAAGACAAAATTTAAGTAATACTGCAGTGTTAACCCAGGACACGAAACAACACTGTACCTACAAGGCAGGACCCATTGGTTTGTAGGGCCTTCAAACCTCGCCAGTGTGGCAGGGTGCATGAGTGCCCTCTGACCCTCTGGGAAAGTGCATAGTCCCAAGATGTCCCACCCCTGTCTGCACAGCTGGGATAACAGCAGTCCCTGCCTCCTCCCCAGAGCTGGCTGCAAGGAGGAGCACATGGAGACTGAAAGGTGCCCAGCGTCCCTAAGGATGGGTGCTTTGCCTGAACCTGACTCCTACTCTGAGACGTTGCACCCATGGGTGTGGGGAGGGGGCTGTGAAGACAATGCAAGCTGTAGTCCAAGGGATCCTGCATCTCATCCAGGACACGCCCTGTAATATCTGCAGTTTTATTCTCATCACATCTCTGCCTGTCCCTCCACAGTGATGTCTCACTTGGACAGCAAGTTTCAGGTAAACTCACTTTCTATTAATGCCCAGCTGAAATTCAGATTACTCAGATCCCACCAGCCAGGAGGGGATACACGTCGAATACACATCAGTGGGTGAAATCTAACAGGGCATCTTTGTGCCACAAACAGCAAATCCAGCAAGTATATATCTACCTATGGAAATAAAAATATTATGTATTCCTGTCTCCTCAGTGCTATAGGAAGACCAAAAGAAATGGCTTGCACACTGATGAGGATGCTCTGGCAAACATCAAGAGTACCTTGAAGCTAGATGCTCAGGTTTGAAAATCTTAAAGCCACAATACACATCTCTAAGAGAAATGTTTCCAAAGCAATCTGAAAAACTGAACTTAAAAGCTCTGGGGTTTTTTTCTTTTTCTTTTTTTTTAACCTTCCAAAACTTGTGTCCTGGTTTAGGTGTTTCTCATAAAACATTAGATGATATCAAACACTTCAAGCCATCATTAAAAGGAATTTACTGTACGGCTTTAGGGATACTACCAGACATAAAAAGACCCAAACAGAACACTGGGCACAGGTGAATACAACAGAGAGACATTTTCACTCCTGCTGCTTAAAAAATATTTGTTTCTGTAACTTTGGGCTGCTTGCTATTTGTGGTTCAGAATCTAAACAGCTTTGCTTTGCCTTTACTTTAAAGCTGTGCTTTGAAGTCCTTTAGAAAGAACTTACAACGAGCAGAGCAGGTATCAAGTCTTAATAAGAGGGCTTAAATGCCTGTGTTTTTGGGGAAATACAAATGATGCTACAAGAGAGGGCTCACAGGCAGGAGCCCATTTCACTTCTTATCAACAACTCTGATGACAAAATGAAATCTTGTAAAACTCACCAATGATGCCAAGATTGGTGGAGTGGTAAACAAGGAGAGCAGCTTATTGTTTCAGGCTGACAGAGATTGCCTGTATGGATGGTCACAAGTCAGAAACATGCATTTTACGATAGGTGAACGCTGCATAATTCAGGTGATACACTAGGGTTCGGAGACCAGGCTCTGCCTGGGACCACAAGGTCTCAGAAAAGGATTTAGAACCACTGAAGACAAGAGCTCCTACAGAAGCTCACACAGCAGTGATATTGCAGAAAGGACAGTGTGATCTTTGGATGTATAAGAGGGAATATTTGGTAGAAATCACAAACTATCTTGCCTCCACAATCTGAGATACTAATGTCCATCTTTGGAGAAGACCCTGAAGGGTCCATATACATATAAAGGGAATAAGAAGCAAGGCTGAGAAAGACTTGTCAGCTTCTCTGACAGGGGCAAAACACGGATGCTGAGCAAGAAGCAAGCCAAAGCACTAAGCCTCTATTAGATGTCTGGAGCCTTTTCAAAGATGAGGAAGCCCAAGTGTGTAATGTGCACAGGGAATTTGTGCAGTTTGAAAGAGTCTTTTATCATCTGTAAAGTCTCCCTCAGTCTGATTTGTGGCACCAGCAAATAAAAAGTTACAGTGGCTATTCAGTATCCACTTAATATTTATAATTGGCCTGGAGATCTCAGCGTCCAATCAGCCACTTGCCAAAGCCCTATGTCAGGTTGCTGGTAATCTGAGGTCATGGGCAATGAAGTGTGGGGCAGAAAGCCTCACTCTTATATTCCTTGGAGACAGACTCATATCTTTCCATGCTTCAGTCAGGGGACTGGACTAAATGACCTCTTGAGGTCCCTTTCAACCTGAATTATTCCATGATTCCATCATGATAACTTATAAAAAGTGAATATCAAGCCACAGATCTCAGCTTCAGACTTTGCAAGGCTTTGCTGTCCATCACCCTTGCAACTTCCCAGCTGGACAACAATTCTTACCACTGAAACACACTATAATTGTCTCTATGATAGATGGAATAGCATGTAAAGAAAACACAATTTTGGCTAGCTGGGATTGTTTTATAAACCTTTTTAGAGAAAAAAACCAGTACCCTTGGGAAATAATTGTTCTTCTGCATTTTTTCAACCTTCAGAAAGAGTTTTGCAAATAGTTATATGGAGTGTTTGTATAAAAAAAGTTAAACCCTAAGATACATATGTGATATGCATAATATCCCTTCCTCGAATTGGCTGAATGTAAGAGAGATTATAAGGTGAGAATATAAGTGGTTGCTTAAGTCAAAATTCATATGAAAGTTAGGGATCATTAAATATAGATCTTGCACCTAGCATTAGTAATAATAATAACGATTAAGTATACTCACAAGATTTTTACCAGTTTATCACATCTAAGGTTTAGATTTTAGTGATATGTAATGCTAATCCACATTGTTTAAATACCTCCTGCCCTTCAAAATATAATCTGCCTGGAACTACGAGAAAAACAAGGATCTGTAACCAGTGGTGCTATTAATTATCCTTCATGGATTAAATGCTTCACTTTCACTGAGTTATCACCCTATAACACCACTGCTCAGAAACTTTGCAGTATCTTTCCTTACCCAAACAAGCTGAATCACACAATTTTTTTCATAGTGCTGCTAGTATAGTTCAAGGCGTCATCTTCATAATGTTTCTGGGAGCCAGTGATTGAGAAAGAGCAAAATGTGTGTCCTGAGGGTTTCCACTGAAGGACTTAAATGAAATATAAAGTCAGTGGTCCTGAGAGGTCTCCTGATAGAGATTTTTTGCTGTGCCTTTGAGCACAGCCCCAAACTGCAAGAGAAGCAGAATACTGGATTTTTATTTTTTTTTCTGTTTAAGGAGCTCGGTCCAATTGAAGTTATTCAGACAGCTCTGATTTTGAAACAATATTTGCTGAGTGCCATAAATGCAGATTTAACTTATTACTTGTAATACTTTGGTTAAGATTCATTGACATTTCACTGGGAAACCAGAGGAAAAAAAACAGTATTACTTAGACCATATCCTGGACTTGATCCTGCATATTGAGGCAGTAGGGAGGTGGATTGTGTGAGGACTCCTGGAACAAGTCCTTAGTGGAATTAATCAGTATTACATATGCTAATATTTCTTGCAAGAAATTGACATGTTTCCTTGTGAATCAATTCAGAAACCAGCCACATTGAAATGACGCTCCTGACTCCTCTTTACTTTCTATCCAGGGTTGGTGATGTGGGGAACATACAGATCCTGCTAGCAGAAGACCAAGGCATTTTCCTAGCACTTTTCCAGGCACCCAGGGAGTCCTTCTCTCCCTCTGTTAGATCCCATCATCATCTCACCTCTTAATTTCCTTGACAAACACAAGCAGTGAGAGCTGGCACTGCAATAAAGTATATTCTTATACTGAATGCTGAACATCTGTATTTTTTTCATGAAGTCCTTTCCACCACAGACAAGGTACTGGGATACTATTCAATGAGTAAGATTTAACTGAGGGGTTAAGCAGGGTTCAGGGTCCATTTTCTGCTCTCTGCAGAACCTTTTTTTCTTCAGTGTTTGCTATTTCAGCTAGAACTGCTAAAAAGAGCTATCTTTTCCTGAGTATTTGCAAAACCATACACACATATATATACACAGAGAGAGAGAAATATGCAAACAGTCAAATTTATTATAACATATGTTCTCTTCCTTTATGAAACTGTGCCCAGTCTGTATTTTAAAAATAAGCTTATTAATCAGCGTGAACATTAAAATAAAAAAGTAAAAAATTCAGTATGTAAAAATGGGCTCTTCAGCAATTCCAGGAAGCTACAAAATAAATGGAAACAGTCATTTAATGCTTACTAAGTACAGTATCTATAGATGTAATCAATGCAAGAATACAAAGGATATGATTAAGATGCAGTATTTGTTATAAAAAGGTACAGAAGGCTAACTCTTGATACATATGACTCACCTTCACTAGAAGCAGAAATGGTCAGCAAATTTATTGCTTAGGAAAAGGTTGTTTTGACTGCAAAAAACTGCAGGTGAAATCATAGCCAGTTCAGTGAAATTTCTTTAAAAAAAAAGAAAAATCAGCATTTTGATGTAAGAATGTATTCTTAAAAATTTACATAAAAATTTTACTTTGTGGTTATTTGAATTTCATTTAAATGCAAATGTTTACTGTATTACATATTTACATAGTCAGAGTATGAATGTGTATTTTAATTATTATGATATTTTAATGGCAAATTGACATTTTTAAATGTCACATAAAAGCACAAATTAAAGAGGCTAGTTTAATACAATAAACATGATGTGTGACTGAGAACAGGTACTTTCAATTTTCTTCTGTTAGCCTAGTAATACTTAATTAAACTATTTTGGGGATTAATAAAACCGCTTCAAAACAGTTTATTAAAATACGCCAACAAAAGAGAGTTTGATCTAACAGAGGAAATTTGAATCTTAGCTAAGTAGGAAAAGGTAATCATTTCTCTTAAAAGTTTCCAACTTCACTCAATTCATGATTTTGTATGATAATCATTTAAATGAATAGCATAAAATTTATTTAAAATACAAATAAAATTTCAGGAATTTAACTTTCAGAGTGGAAGTGGCAAAAATTTGCAAAAGGTTCTTGATATAATTCCTATTTCATGGAGAAGTTGAAGATGTTTGATATGATTACAAGGAAGGCAATGCAGTGATGCTTTATTATCCTTAAGATATTGATGCGTTATATTGTAAATGGAAGAAAATTGCTTTGAACATCTTAGAGCCCACTCCCTGATTCCTTGTTGTGGACTGTGCCACAGTGCTCAGCTGCTCTTGGGGGCAGAAAACTCCTCTTCTCCATATCTAATACACATCTCCCTGACTTCTCTGATCTTAAAAGGACACATAGATAACTTGAACACCTCCCATTAATGCTTACCGTGCATTAAAATCTACCTATGTCCTTACTTTTTTTCTTCTTCAGATGAAAGATAACCCTGAGACTTTCCCTCCAAAGGCTGTGTTTGCTGGTGCCTATTCCTTCTGTCCTTCCCTGGCCACTCTTCTCTCCTGAATATATAGCACCTAACACTGGTCTCCAGGGCCGAGCTCCATGCTATTTGAATATCTGCATGCTAACATTGAATATGTAGCTCTAATTATTCTTATGTAATGCTCTGGACATACATTCATCACTGCAATCTCCAACTCCTCCGCTGCTAAACTGCTCCCTCGACAGTTATTCCCTTTCTTGCATTCCTGCAGTCAATCATGTTAGCAAAGTGTACGAGCTTGCATTTGTCAAAGTCTACTCCATTTTTGCAAATAAATTCCTAAAATATTCAATATAATTCTGAATTCTAGCCCTGGCCATGATAGCACTTGAATTGTTTCTCGATTTGGTATTTCTCTAAGTCTCTCTGAAAGTGTCCAAACCACAGAGGAGGAGCAATCAGTACAGACTTGTGGTCTAGCAGGGACGGGGTTGCTTGCTATTCTTTGGCCAGCTTTTCAGTTAGCCATTCACCCATCTGTCCACAGGTCATTTTTTCTAAATTTGCTCATGAACCTGTCATGACATTTAGCAATCAAAATCTGTCCCACACATCCTTTTTCCTTCCTCCTTGAGGTCTGTTACCCATTAATTGGTTACTTTGGCTTGATGTATTTCATTCTTGATGAGACCATTACTGGCTGTTAGGCATTTTATTGTTTATATCTGGATTGCCGATCCATAGGCATGCATAATTGAATAATTAAGTTAAAATTAGTCTAATTCCTGGAATGCCTCCTTCACTTTTTAAGAGACGATAGATTCCCAAGCTACTATCACCCACTCTTCTGAAGCTGCACACTCCCTTCCCAAAGTTCTGCTAATTCTCCAACTCCTTCAGTCAGCTCACAAACTGAACAGATTCAGCCCTGACATGTCTGGCTGTTTTGAAATGCCTCAATTTTCATGTAAATTTCTTTCTGATTTTAGTGGGAGTCCTTAGCTATCAGTTACTATTATTAATTGTTTTAACCATCTCATTTAATCCTTCATGAAATACAAAGAAATGCCCTTTGCCTTTCTTGGTCTCTGCCTTTTCACATTTTCCTTTCTGTTGAAGACTGTACTGATGCTTTTTCTGGTCTTCCTCTTACCAGTAGTATATTTTCAGAATCTTGCACCTTTCAAAATAAACTTTCCTTGCTGCACTTCCACTTAACTCAGTAAACACCTTGTAAAAATCATTTTTAAGAGGGACACACAAAAGAAAAATGCAATTGCTTTCCATAACATAATCAAATAGAGGTTTTTCAAAGTTACCATGTCATTTAAATATCCTGTATCAGTAGTGACATGGTGAATGCCAATGAAATACCACTTTCATATTATACCAGCACCATTCTGTTGGTAGATTTCCCCATATAGGCAAGTCCTTAGCAGTATTCCCCAGTGTTCTCCCATTGTGAGTGACATTTCATAGAGCTGAGCAGAATAACATTGAAATGACCCCAAACCGTGATGGAGCGTGGCAAAATTGTGAAAATGCTAAGGCTTTGAATAGGAATGATTTTAGATTTTAAACACATCTTTCTTCTATTAATCTGGTGGAATTAAGAAGCTATTAAATACAGGAGACCAAACAGAAAGAAGCCAGAAACTGTCACACAAAAAAATTATTCCAGTCAAAGTTAGACCACTAGGCTAACAAATCTCACTGCAAAACACCTACAAGGTTACTGCTATTTGTACACCTAGACCCTAGACGTATTATTCCATGTGGTGATAAATGCTAACTGCATGCTTTTTCTGGGAAATGGCCTTTAATGCTTATCATAATCGTATTTATGTAGTTTCTCAACTCTTGCCTGCCTGATGGTTTCTGTGCTTCCCATGACAAGCAGTGGCTTCCCAAGCTGGGAAGGGATCTGAGAACATGTTTGGCTTTCCCTCCTCCTCCAGAAACAATTGCAGAAAGTCAGTAAACTTAGCTGGGGAGGCAGCAAGTTGGGGTCTGGGTGTCTTTGTGTAGGGTGCCCTGTAGTAATGTCACCTCAGTTACAATGAGGTAGATTGCGTTAGCTCCCTTCAGGCAGTCTCAGCAAATATTCAGGATTACAACAAAACATCCCTCTTCCTTACTTTTGTTAATTCCAGTCGCAAAATGGCCAAACTGTCAAATGACGCATGTACAGAGAGAGGAAGATCTCAATCATAAATTAGCCATGCATCAAAGGACATCACATCTTAGATATCTGCTCACTGTCGAAACCTTCCAGTGCAAAAGTTTCTCCCCGCAAAACTGGAAACTTACCAGGGTAGGTGATAAACAAAGAGCAATAAGCACAGCTACATCCAGTTGGGTTTTGAATGCTTGCAAAGAGAAAGACTCCACATGCTCTCTGAGCAACCTGTACAAGTGCTCTGTCATGCTCATCATAAAAAAGCCTTTCCTGATGTTCAAGATGAACCCTCCTGTGTTTCAGTTTTATGCCCATGGTCCTGACTCTGGGTACCACTGAAAACAGCCTGGGTTTTTTACACACTCCCTTCTTTACACCCTCACTCTTTTTCAGGTTGCACAGTCCCAGCTCTAATTCTTTTGTACCAAAAGCTCCACTTTAAATTGCAGTCTTAAAAATAACTTCAATTAAGTGCTCATCTGGGTTCGGCCCTCTCCAGGATGCCTTTGAGCTACATCAACAGGCCACTAAAGAGAAAACTTGGCTATCGTGGGCTTTGTTATAGCTATTTGGGGTTTAAATGGGGGAGGCTTGTAGTTGCAACATCTTCCATCCAGCCTGGTTTAGAAGTGGCAAAATTCCATTTGTTTAAGAGGTTTGTCTCTGTACTTAATCATGTTCCTTGGTTGCTCTTCTATAATGCTTGTTTTGTTCTCATGTCTTCTTTTTTTTTGCATTATTTTAAAATGGGTATGGGCTACATAGTTCACAGAAAAAAAATTATATATATATATAAATATATATATATTAGCAGAGAGAGTTTCATGCAACTATAATTCCATTTAGATCACTGTCAGTGACAGGCAGAATTTACTTAAAGATATTTTCTGTGCTTTACGGTTACTCATTCATGCAAATAAAGATAGCCCTTGAAGCCAAGTCACCTTGCCCTCTCAATCATCCACCTTGCCCTCCAGAGCTCTGGGGGGAATGCTAAATTAAAATCTGTCTGCTCTGGCAGAGGTGGTTTTTTTGATATAAAGCCAGAATAATTATTCAGACATATGTTTACAGCTGCAAGGTTATATTTTGCTGAAGATTTTTTAAAGTGAAAATGTAACTTGGTTGCTAAAGGGTTTTCTGTTTAATCATTGCAGGGGTATGAAGACAGGGAAATTTGTGAATTCACCCTCTTTCATCTCACTCCTTGCAACTTCTGTTTGTTTAGCTTGCTTTATTTTTTTTTTATAACAAAATTTTGGAGGGTTGAAAACATTTCCAAGTCATATAATTTAAAGAGTTTCATTATTTTTTTGTGCATGGGAATGAAGTCACCGTTTCCCCCTTTTGGCCTTCTGTGATGATAACGAACACTGGTCAGACTGAAGTAGAACAGTACAAGAAAGGTTGTGTTAGTCATGTTAAGAAGAGTTCAATGAAGGGCTTCAAACAATATTTAAAGTTGTTTTGCAGCAGTGAAAATTAGCTTGAAGGATGACAAATGCAAATTGATAAATACCTAGTTGGAATTTACAAACTCTCCTGTAATGAAAAGAGATCCAAACTTTAATTTTGTAACTGTAGCAATCCTTGAAGCAACAAGAACAGAAGAAACTGAGGGGAAAAGTCTCAAAAGGAAGACAACTTTTACTTTGATGTTTTAATGGCACTCATGTTGCATACCCTTTCAGGAACAGGTAATATAATACAAAATAAAGCTTCCTCAAACGTGGTAGTATTTCACATCAGGTATTAAACTTTTGAGTAGATGCATCTAAAGAAACTGCCTGTCATTAGGCTAACTTAATGAGAGGCATGAAATACCTCTAGATGTTTGTCCTCACTTTTTATTTAGCTGGTGTCTTATTAAAGCTTGACCTTTCAAACAATCCGTGTTGCAAACCAGGTCTGGACAGTTTGACAGAATGTCCATTTTCACCTCAACAGCTGTGCAGTGAATGAGGTCCATAGGGTGTCCGAATTTCTGTCTCTCTCTTTCATTAGTGTGTTGTCTAGATTCTCTCAAAAGGAATACAGTTGTAGTTAGATCAGTGGTTTTCAGACATTCACATGCTTTGAACTTCCCAGTGCCTGGAACAATGCCTTGTGAAGCTGCAAAGTTGGGAAGTTGGTGGTCAGGAATGCCAAGGCTCCAAGCAAGTGGAAGACGAAAACACTAGAAAAGACTCAAGTCATACCAAACACTCAGAAAGTTTGTCTCACAGTAAAAAATTCCAGAATCTCAGTTTTTATCTATTTATCTATTAAATTATATAGTTTATATAATAAATACTATATAAATATACAAAATACTAATAATACTACATATTATTTAAACAAAAAATACTTTAAAAGCTATTGACTGCTACAAGCAGGCACCTTCATGAAAAATTGATCCCTGATGCTGCATGGCTTTTTGATTTAGCAGAAAAAGACATCTAGGTGTTAGAAGCCAATGCGAGAGAAAGAAGAAGAAACATATTTTTTTTTAAAGGAGCTTTAACATTTGAGAGAATTGCGGGGTGAAGTTTTGTGAATCCCCCAAAGCTTTCATTTCAAGACTGGATAGGTTTATAAAGATGTAGAAGCTCTCTGGGCATAAAGACCTGGCTTGTGTCCTGAGGGAGGTCACACAAGCTGATCACTAAGGTTCCTCTGTCCCTGTGGTCCCATGGAAAGAGACACCATGAAAATAGTTATGAAGCCTGAAGACACAGAGAGGTTACCTGGAGTCTAAGAATCCTTATTTGAAGCCAAGAATCACTTTTGATAAAATCTTTGAAACTAGCCCATACTTTACAGAGTGACAACAGGCAGAAGGAGGAAAAAAAATGCTGCTAATTCAGAGAAGGTCTGCTTGTTTATTTTCTTCCTCTGCCTGTCTCATAATACATTATATATGGTGGTGTTGAAGTTTTAAGTGTAATCTAATAATCAAGAAAGTTTGAGAAAAAAATTATGTACACAAAGAAACCTTTTCTCAGTTATAATCTCTAAGCCTGGATAATGACATTAGATTTTTTGAGTCACTGAGATCAACATTGCAACAGGACAATCCAAGACCTATCAGCTTTCATTAACACAGCTATTCATCCCTTCTTTAATCTTTCTTCCTAAACTAATCAAACTATGAATCGAAGAAAATGTCTGTATTCATATGGCTTAAGTTTTACCAAAGTCTGATATTTAGCTCTGAGTCACAAAAACATCTGCCTGCCAGTCTAGATTTGTACATCAATTTTCAGTTAAGACACCTCTCTTTAAAAGACCAGACTTCATAGTGGAATTTAACACTGAGTGTAGAAAAAAGCATACTGGCATTCAGTTCAGGGGCTTAATGAATCAAACCAAAATGATTCAGGCCTTATTAGCCTTGGTTATGTGCCATTTCATCTTTTGCCCCACCCATTTAATTTAAGAATAACCTTCTGTCATGGTCATTTCTTTAACACTGAGGACTCAGGTGACTGCAATTAAGGCCACTTTCGGATACAATATTTTCTACTGTAATAGTCCAAGTACTTTCTAGTCTTTCTGAAAGAAGCTCATAAAAGGCTTTCGTTTGAGGTTTTTTTAAAGGAGTAAATTTGCTCTTTCCAGATCTTGCAGGGGGTTGGTCTCCTGTGTAATTGAATAGAAGCCATATTAGATGGAGAAATTCCATCCCAAGGTTGACTCACTCTATTGCAGTCAGATTTACCTTCTTACCAAAGGCCCAAGATCTCTATGAATCCTTCCATTCCCTCAAGCAGCCTCTTGCCACTGATGCCCAGAGAAGATAAGAGAAGCTGGAGAGCCAAGTAGTGCCACGTGGACAGTTTGAGGTATAACCATGAGGGACATGGGCTGATGCGGGTGGAATTTGTTTCACAGATGCGCATTGGAGAGGCAGATTTCGAAGCTGCCTGATGTGTAAAGCTACCTTTTTGTCTCCCAGCACACTGCTATATGCTAGCAGCAGAGTTTTCATAGATATCTGGAGACAAAGAATCAAGACTTTTTTCCATCTCCCTTAATTACCACTGGAGCCCTTTGAGCAGATAATACCTCCACCTCCCTCCACTGCAACTGGCACTGCAGTGCTTGACAGATTGGCAAAACCATAGACAACTCAAGTTAATATCATCCCTAGGGATATATGGGACTTGCTTGTAACAGGTGTTATTTAGCTTTTGATGTTCCTGAAATTGCCCAGAAGTTAAGGATGAGAGAAGAAATTTGCACAAAATGTGTTTAAATACTTTTGGGGGTGCAGAGAAAAGAAAGATACTGAAACCAGTGCCTTGCAGACAATGCTAAAGCATTTAAATTTCAACATTTGAAGCTTCAGATTATCTGGTTATGGTCAAATTTTCAGTCTAAGAAGCTAAATAATCAGCTCTAAATGTGGACTTGGTGCAGTTAACCAGTTTATTTGAAAGCTAAAAAAGCACAGCTATTAAACATCTTCTGAAATGAGGTGAATGTGTGTGTTGAGTACTTACAGACTCTAGTAAGCTCCTGTAGTTTTAAGAGAGACACAGCACCTCGTCCTTAATCATTTATGTCTTAAACCAGTTTTTAAAGATGCCTCAGGTGAACTCTGTGGTCCTCAGAAGAAAATAAGCAGGACGTAGGTGTGAATTTTCAAGGTACATACACAATCTTGTGCTGCAAAAAAAGTCGACAGAAAATAGTATTAAACACAGGATTCCGTCTTATCAAGCGATACAGTGGTGGTGGTTTGTCTAAATTAGAATTGTAGCAGCCCTTGCAAAGGAATTATGTTTCCTATAACATATGGGAGAGAGAATTCATGCTCTGCATTGATGAAGTGTAGGTAAATAAAACCATAACCAGTAGACCACAAATTTATGGATGAATGAGACAAGACCTATTTTGAAGAGGAAATTTTTGTAACTAATTAAGGAGATACAGATAGCCATTAGAGTTGCCTCCAGTAACTGGGAGCAAATGACAATTGCTAAATGTGTCTTCACTCTTTGACAAAGAGCTTTTTTGGCAGAAACCAGGTAAGTGCTCTCATACCAGAGTATTGCCCTGCTCACCTGTTTCCCAAAGCCCATCCCTGAGGATGAATCCTAATTCAGCTGCATTAATCAATGTCCCACTATACATCAGTCCTCAAATACTCAAAACATGCCTTGTCTGGGTGGGACAGAAATGGTCTTGAAACTGCATGATGGCATTAAACATCTCACCATGCTCTTATGAGACAGAGCAGAATTTTGAAGATTCCAAGATGATAGACACCATTTGGACAAGGTACAATATTCCTCAAAGACAAATTCACACTGGATTCAAGTCCTCCACTTAGACTTGGGTAGACCAACCAGCAAAACTCATTAAATTCCTGGGCTATGTTTATCTGCAATCAGATGAGAGGATGACAAGAAAAATAAAGGGAGCTTAGGCAAGCAACCCCTGCCACTTCAAACTTTCATTTGAAAGCCTACTCTAAGTTTCCGGATTACTTTTTTAATTTACCTAATGAAACTTCTTCTTTTGTTCAGGACTGTGCAGAAACTTCAGTGCCTGAGGTATGCCAGCATACACAGACTCTCATAACTTCTCCTCCTCCTTCAGCTCCCTTCCTTAGCCAGTTTAAGATAAGGAAAGTTTCTTCAACTTTTTCAGCATTTCTGTTACAGCACCTGGCCAAGCCAGCTTGATCACGAAGAAAGAAAGTGACAGTGTTCATTGCCTCATCTGCTTTCCTCTCTCTGCATGGTATAACCAGCCTGGATAACACTGGAAGCCACCAGCCTGGTGTGCATCGGTCTGATATGAACCTTTACTGATCATGTTTATCCAGCACCTACTCGGTTTGATCTGCATACCGAGCCACATGAAAGCTGTGAGGCAGAAAGTGCATTTCAAAAATGTGATTTTCCTTTCAGATAAATGCATTTTACTCAAAGCAAGCTGAATTCTAACTTCTATCCCAGATTTTGCATTTTAAAATTGCTCTTGAAAGTTGAGCAGCTAAGCGTCCAAATCTATGGGGAAAGTTCCAGCCTTAGTCTGCAAGGCAGGAACTTTCCTCAACTCATGCCCTGTGTTTTCTGCTTCAGCTTTTGGCTTGTCTTGAATTTATTTAATTTTTATTGTTTTAGTCATAAGAGTTTTGGATGCTTTCAAATGCCCAGAGGATGGTTCATCAATTAATACAACTGCAGATACATCCACACAAGTCTATGGGGCTGGATGAGATCCACCCAAGGGTGCGGAGGGAGCTGGTGGAAGGGCTCACCAAGCTACTTTCATTTACCAGCAGTCCTGATTAGTGGGGGACGTCACAGTTGACTGGAGGTAAGCAAATGTGACACCCATCTACAAGAAAGGTCAGAAGGAGGATCAGCAAAGTTGTAGGGATAGATTCACAAGAAAAAGTGAGTCAAGAGTAATTGTGTCCTATAGATATACGCTGAAATATAAATACAAATATGTGGGAATAATAAAGGTCAGGTCCCACACATTTCAAACCTAAAAATAGCCTACCTGCAGCTCCTCCTTGCCTCCACTCTTCACCTGTAAGACAGAAATAGCACCATCACTACCCTCACTGGAGAGCCACAAAAACAAAACAAGGTTTCTGAAGCACCTCAAAACTATGGTGTTGGACAATATGGCAAAATTTCACACAACTTAACAGCTTCTGCCTGTCAACATGAGTTTGAATAGTAGGCAGAGACCACACACAGAATAAGTCAAAAACAAAGTGCTGAATAGTTGCCTCTTAAGTAAATATTGCCCCTTCCATGTACAGAATAAGGCCACAACTCCACGGGAAAAATATTGTGCAATGGTGTGTCTAAAGCTCGTTCTGCAGGGAGTAAATTAAAAGGTGTATAGAAAAACTTGAACTGTATTGGTACATTTCTTCTGAGTACTTATCCACATAACAATTTCCTTTGAAAGCATCTTTTAGTGGAATAGATATAATTGAGGGAAACCAAATTATTCAGAGCCATGTGAAGATCCAGAAAGAAATTAAATACTTGGTTTGTGTTCTTTGGTGGACTCTGAGAACAGTGTCCCTTGCATGGATTTCTCTGATTTCAGACCCTTTCTGTGAATTTTCCTAAAGGAAACAAAAATCCATAAATTTCTAGAAGCCAAAGCAAACAATTGGTTTGTTAAATTCAAGTTTCTTCCATTTACCTTTTTATACATCTCCACAACCAGTGGTAAGTAAATGTCTTTTTCTGACAGTGTATGTATAAAAGGCAAATACAGATGTTTGAGGATGGGGTTTTTTGGTTCACCAGATGGATTTGTGAAGAGCTTGACACAGAATTTTTGCTCAAGTTCAGGTTTATAATTATATGCTCTCAAATCCTGAGGCATCCTAGCAAAACCTCCCAGAACAGAAACCCTAAAATGTTTAGGATCTGTGTCTGTACCTCCATATCCATGAATCTCTACACATACCTGTATATAAAAGCATATGTGTATGTACCATATATACAATTACTTTTATATTTCTTTTTACATGTATTCATATAACCAAATATCCATATACTTATATATGGATTTAACAAGTGGTATTTCAAAGAGCCAGAGCCAAATATTGACTCCCCAGTGTGATACAGACCCAGCCCTCATGTCTGGAGAATGCAGCAGGGAAAGGTAAACCCCTTGTGTGCTGATGTGGCTGCAGCCTCACCCCATCCCACAGCCAGAAGAGTCTCCCTTGGCTTCTCCTGGTGCTCTCAGGGGAGCCAGCAAGGCTGGTGCTGGTGGAAGCAGCAGGACCAGAGCAGGACAGGGAATGGGATGGGGTCAGGGGAGGCAATGGTATCTGCCTTGACAGTGAGGTCCCAGTGATGGCACAGGTATCCCCTGCTGCAACTCAACCTTCCCAGGGAGAGGAGGAGAGACTTGGCTCCCCGATTAAATTTTATACATCCCTCCACTGTTTCTCAGGTTGCTTTCAGAATCAGAAAATCCAAGAAATATATTCACAGATGTTCCCTTGTTTATTTGTTGACTCTGTGTAATTTGTTTGCCCTAATTTGTTTTTGTCTATCATGGGACTTCCCTTTTTAATTTCCCTTTCTCTGTTTACCACTCTTTGTGGAGCAGCGGTCTGTTAAGCTGTGAGAGGCACATGCCAAATTAAAAAAAAAAAGGGGGGAGGGGGTGGGGGAGAGGAAAGGCACCGCAGATTGTTTTAAGCACTGGCTGCCCCTTTGGGCCTGAAGGCCTTGCTTGCAGCCTGCACCTGCTCCTCCTCTTGAGACACGGGGCTCCTGATCTTTATCCCCTGCCTTTAAGCTGCCTGATTCCTATTATCCAAACTCAAACAGCGTTCTCTACATTCACGCCTCCAGCACTTGGCATGAAATTAATAAGCCTGGCTGATATATTTCCCTGGAAGCCTGCCACTCTTTAACAGTGGTGTTAGATTAAAAATTTTGGCATGGTTAATGAACAGGGAAAAGCTGAAGCCAAAAGTTTCATGCAGCAATGCAAAGATTTGGGGGTTATGAAAAGAATACCAACTTTGTTCACATTTTCTGAATGCCATCCTAATTACAGGGTTAGATAACAGACACAACAAAATAGTCATGGCTAGAAGAAAGGACGTGTTCTCATCCTTCCCTCACATTTGATTTTATCTGTAGTCTTTTCAATCACATCCCATTCTGCTGTACTGTGAAACCCAAAATGCAGTGGTGCTCAATCGGGTTCAAAACTCTGCATTCATGCAATTAGCAATGAAAGTGGATTACAAACCTAGATATTGCCCCATTCCCCCACCCTCCCCAGGGCCTGGGAGCAGTGCAGTCCTCCTTCAGTCTCTCCTGGAGACTGGGAACAGCTTCTGCCCCAAAAACCAAAGTCCTGTGTGGATTGCAGGGGGCGATCAAGTCCCCAGATCATTCTGACTTTTGGCATTTCTGATCTTCATCCACCTCTGGTTTTAACAGATTTCATTTATAGGATGGTGTCAGCATGGTCAGGTTTTCTCATTAGAAAAAAATAATCCTAAAAAGAAATTCCATGTGCACATGCTTGTGTCATAAATACATATATATATATAATTGGACAAGTGTATGTGTATATGTGCAATGCAAGAAATGCTATTGAGTCCTTCAGGTGCAAGCATTTTACCCAAATGTGTGTGACAGCAGGCATTCACTGGCTTTCTGCTCGCCCACTTTGGAAAGGAATTATCTGAAAGTTTCCCCACAAGAGCCACTTTCTGCCTTTTGGTTACTATGTCATGACTATACCATTACTACCCAAGCTAAAAAATACTCTGAAACATACAGACTGCTAAACTGAATGAGACAGAAGAAAAGCTGGAGGTTAAGCATCTTTAGCATGTCACCTATGGGCCTGATTTAGAATGGGGAAGAACATGAGACCTGTCCCTTTTCCTGACGGCCATAGGCCACATAACTTCAAAGTCATGGTGTCTTGCTAGGGGCAGAAATGGTCTCCCCTTCCATTCCCTATGGACTCTGGGCTGTGTTCCTGGCAATCCCTTGAAGTACCTTACCAAGCAGCTGAGCTCTATACAAAGGGCCATCCTCTACTGCAAAGAGCCCCACTCTGAGGAGAGCTACAGCAATTGTTTTGCTCCTGAAAACTCTGCAACAGTGCTACTGACAACAGAAAAGAACAACTTCTCCAGCTCAGTACTCAGGGGAAACTTGGAGTGAAAGGACGTTGTATCGCCTTACTATTGTCCTACCTGCTTTCCCTCCCCTGCCCTTTTTATCCTCTGTTACAAACACAGATTTGTCACCAGGCCTTGACAAAAGTCCTTTAACATCCCCTGTCTCTTCTGCAGCTCACCATTGCCCCCTCTCCTTACCTTCTGCCTTCTGGGATGCATTTGTTTTCTGATTGTCAATATACCCTTTGGAACTATGTTTGTTTTACTGGTCTTTCCATGTAGCTTCCCTCCTTCAAAATTTCCTTTCCTATAGTCTGTAATGATTTCCAGCTGACTGAAAGGAACATCTCTTCCACATTAAAAGGTCTTGACCATTCTGCAGCCACTGAAACTGCCAAACTCCTTTCCCTTTAGAAAAATGGCCTGCTCTCAATACTATTTTTCTAAAAGTGAAATGAGTCCTTCCCTTGAATTCTGAACATGAGACACACCAGTTGAGTTGGCTGTTAGCTCTTCATCCACCACACTGTCTGGTATTGCTCAGAAGTGCCAGTATCACACAGCAGCCAATGCATTAAGGGCTAGCTTACACTACCACGTCAGCTGTGGTCTCAGTTGATATTACAGAAAAGTGTGAAACGATAAGGAAATTGCTAATCTGAGTGAGAGGGCATAGCTCTGTGTGCAACTCCTACCTTTCATAGCTGCTCTTTACACATCCATGCCCTTGGACAGCTTCCCAGGCTGCCTCACTCCAAGGCTCCTCCTCTGCATCTAGGGTCAAGTCATCTCCTCCTATGCTAGCACCAACAGCTGGAGGCCAATGACATATGAAGTGCATGCTGAACATAATAAGAGTTTACAATGCTAATAACTTAAGCAGGCAGCGTTTGACCCAGGCATAAGTGTGACATGGCAAAAAAGTGATATGGAAGCACAGCTTGTCAGGCTTTGCATCTTACAACTAGATGAAAGAGGGCATCTGCAAAGCATGACCTTTCCTAAAGTGTCCTGCGTGACCTACTGTGGAGTTATTTCTGGAGTCAGGAGGGACAGGCCCATGGAGAGCTGATTAGACAGTGGGAGCTTTTGTTCCAGAATTTTTGAGTTTTGCTGAGAATCTAGAAACCAGTTTTTTCCTTCAATTGTCTGCCAAAAGAGCAGCAGTCTATAGTTTTTATTTTACAAGCAACAGTTTCAAGGAAAATTCTTTTCCATCAAATTACTGATTTTCTATTTGAAGAAAACAAACTGAAAGAGATGTTTTTGGCCAGTCCCAGCCACCAAGCACCACTCTCTTCATTCTGCAATCCTTTTTTATGAGTCCTTTGTGCACTATTGAGCTTCACTTTTCCAGCCTACCTCACAGCCCCAGGCATAGCGAGTTTCTCTGTATAGCCAGACCAAGCTATGCCAAAATGTTATGCATTTCCATTTGATCATAAGGCAAGATAGCCCCAGCCATGCACTCCAAATATTTGCAAATTTGTGATGTTTTGAATGTCCAGCACACCTTTAATTTTTATTGAGGATTTGCACATTAGTTGATGGTTAGTAAAGCAGAATCAAAACTTATTAATTATGAGCTTATGTTTTATTAATCAGAATTGTCTGCTACTACTGAAAATAACAATTAGTCTATATTTTTACTGTGTGAAAAGCAGACAACTGGTCTAAACACGTGGTAAATCATCATTTAGCATTATGTGACTCCCACCATTCTGGTCTCTATTCTGTGTAAGAATGGCAAAATCAAAAAAGATGTAGAGCACAAGGATTTTGCTTGAACTACTGCTGGTAGAAATAGGAATGCAGAAATTATTTGTTCATGTGACATTTTGAAAAAAAAAATGTGACAAAAATGGGAAATATCTCTCTATATAATCTCACTGCATAAGCTGTTTCTAGTGTCTGAGTCAGCCATACTACGTGATACCACAAACTCTTCAGATTACATGAAGTTTGAGAAGTGCGGATAAACACAAATGTTATAATTGACAAAATAAAAGAGTGTTAAGACAGGGAGAATCCAACTTAAAGCCTAGCTTAAGAGACTGGATCCATCCTCTTTCTGAAACAGCTTCAGCTAAACACATTTAGAAATCTCCCTATAAATCTTTATCTGTAGCGGTGTTTATTTCCTCCATTCCCAGGAGGCAGCCTGTTGCCTCCATGCCTTACAACCCCTTCCTTATATTAATTTCCCCATCACTTACATTTTGGCTGATTAGAAAAAAATTTCCCCTTAACTTTATTACTTTTTGTGTTGATGTATGGAAACTAATGAACCTAAAGGGAAAAAAAATCTGTATTTAGACCAGCGTGCAGGAATAGGTGGCACAACAAAGAGTGGCTAGGATGCAGTTTGCAGTACTTTCCCAGGGGATGCTCTAAAGAAGGGTATGGACTAGTGATAGCTGCAGCTTAACAGTCTGCAAAACCCCACAGTGTTAGCCCCCATTTCAGATCTGTTCTGCCACACTTTTTTGTCTGTTCTCACTGTCCACCCTGTCTTCACGCCTCTTCCCCAAAGCCTGTGAAAGCAAGTCCCAGGCTAATGGTGACACACAGTGAGACATCAGCAGAACCACTGGTGCAGGTCAGCATTTAAGGCTGAATGAGCTGGGAATGTAAAGTCCAGTATAATATGGGGGCTGTGCTGAGAACTGGGGTTGTGGGGATTACTTAGTGAAACAGGGAAGGGGTGTACAAGAAATGGATGCTATGTTAGAGGTGTGCATGTGTTTTGGAGACCCACACAAAAGGTAGGTGACAGGGACAATATGCTAGAAAACATACACCAGAACTGGACCTGAAGACACCTGTCTGCTGTCACTCATTGCCCTGGCCTCTCCCAAATGGTGTCAGATAATCAGAAATCAGCTGTCAAGAAGCAAAGAACACAAACCTATGATGATGCAGGATCTTGAGAAGATCATCTGTTCTTCAGATGCCTTACTATCTCTTTATCTTCTGTGTTCACATGGCATTGGTTTGACTGCTTGTTCTGGCATTTCTCCAGAAATAACCCAGCTCTTCCTTTTGCCCCCCCATTTGTCTCCCAAGATTATACTTTGATTGTCCTAATTTCAAGATTTTCTCACATTATTTTTCCTAGTGGAAGGGGTGTCAGATGTTTCCTATGAGACCTATTCAGCTGGTGTCCCCTTACTCCCAATTTGCCACAAGGCACAGGTGCTGGACCACCACCTCTCCCACCCCCCAGTCTGTGTGACACCCCTCACTGTCAGTCACATATGGGTGCTGGAGAGATGTGGCACCAGCACAAGGCATGAGGAGCGCATCTCCTACAGTGTCCTGCTCCCCTAGTCTGTGATCTGGCACTTTTCGGGACACAGCTTTTGCATGATCAGTGCACATGACTACATCCATCACATGGTTCAGTATGCCAGGTTTCCACCCTAGTATGTGACATAAGAATCGCCATAATACATTTCACATTCACCTAATTCCAAATTACATCTCAGCAGTTCATATTTCATGTTTTTATGTGGGTTTTTTCTTTCTTTTCTTTCTCGCTTTCTTTCTCTCTCTCTTTCTTCCCCTCTCCTCTCCTCTCCCCCAGCAGTGGATGGTTGTCAAACATATTATCCGCACAGATCAGTCCCAGTCAAAGCTGGAACACATTGCTGGAGTTTTTCCCTGGGGTTGTCTGGGAACTGCATGCAGTGCTCTGTGGCAAGCTCTCCCTTGCCCTGCAACCAGCAAAAATATCTTAAACTACCTCAGGTGCCAGCTGCATCCTGCCAGATGGTCAGGGATTTTTCTCTTTTGGTTTCAGATTGACCCAGCAAAAATGGCACGCTCCCACCAACTCTACGTGACCCACCACAGAGCTATGTCCTTACTCTCAGTCAGCTTTGAATGGCTGCTCTCCCGTAAATGTGTTACCGTCACTTTTTTTAAGAGATCTGGGAGGGAAGGATCAATCTTCATTAATTTGTGAAACAGGGACCTTGCCGTTACTGAATGATTTGTTCTGTGGTGCCTGGAAGCCCACTGCTACCTCCAGCCCTGGAAAACCCTGGTTCCAGGCACCAGAGGCACCTGGTGCAGAACTCCGTGCCATGGGCTCACATCTTGCCACACATTTGCTGGAACGCCGAAGGCCAGATACACTGAAGGTGCCATGCGTTATCCTGGGGGCTCTGCTGACACCCTGCCAGAGTCAAGCTGGCAGGAGCTGCCGAGGCAGCTGCTTGCCCACGTCTCCCAGCAGAAGCGCAGCCGAGTAGTGACTATCCAGTAGAGGGGAAGAGGTACGAATGAAATCCTCAAAGTAAGAGCATGGTGTGCTTGTGAAATCTAATTCTTTCCTAATTATTTCACTTAGCATTCTTAATGCTGCCAATTATACAAGAGGGTGCAATTATTCATGCTATAGGAATTGCGACATGAGAGCAGGTCAGTGGACTTTTTATTATTAGATAAAGTTCATCTCCCCAGAAATATTCTCATGGGCCAGTCTGTGGCAGCCAAATGAACTCTCACAGGAGTGGTGAACCATTGCTAATTCCCCTCTGATCCATATGCAGAACACGTTTCACCATTCTTGTTGTCTTTAACACTATCAGCAAGGTACCTGTTAAAAAATCTGAAAGACCCTACAAAAAATGCCTCCACAGCTCTCTGCCCTGGGAAGAATACAAAATTTAAAAAATAATAAATTAATTCATTAAATAGACATTATTCTTTGTAGGTTAGGAGAAGCTTAGTATAGAGATTCTGAAGTTACTGTTGTTGTGATAGAATAGAGAGAATAGGATAGAGCAGAACAGAAGTTACTTCTTTGTCCAGATCAATTAGCCTATATTCTGGCAATTAGAAGTAGTTAAAATTGATGATGCAGTCAGCTATCTCTTTGAATCCCTTTTATTTATGGGCATGTATACAATGTCCTGTTTCCCTTGTCCCAGCTTTATACCTCTTCCAGCCCACTCTGTGCCCAGATAATTAGTTCTCTTCCTTATTTTTTTTTCTTTTGAGCATCAAGTCTCCTTTCTTTTTCTTTCCTGCCTCAGATTTTCTTGTTTGTGTAGTTCATCACACTCTTTCTATCCCCTAAGTTCATTTACAACCAGGTTTACAAGAAAGCTGCATTTTACGCAACTGTTGTATCTATTTTGGTTCTGAATGCTGTACAGTTGCCACACTCACAAGCTTTGATCAGGTTTTCCCTAATCTCCACCATAAAAATAGAAGAGTCAAATGACCAAATTCTGACGGTGTCCAGTGACAGATGGCTTGAAGAAAGATGCAAGAAGTCTTCATACAAATAATTAAGGAAAAAACTGCTCTTAAAGTGTGGGACTCTACACGGAGGAAGTGTCTGTTTAAATTCTGTCTCTTGACTAGTTCTTTATTCATTAGGGCAAAAAGATTTATATCCCTTTTGTATTTTTCATCCTATCTAATATGGCTGTAGACTTCTTAGTTACCTGCAATTGCCCTAGTAGTAAATCTCTAATCTACTTTTAATCCTGCTAACCAGTTCTATGATATTTAGCCACCATGAGCTTCACAAGTTTACTTCGTCTATGTTTAAAAAGCACTTCTTTGGTTTTTAAGTAGTAGTAGTGCTTTCTAGTTTAGATATTCATTTCACCTGGCATTACCAGAAAGAATATGCAATCTATTTACTTCCTCCGTTTTCAGTGTTATATATTCTGCCAATATGTTCCCACTTCCTTATCTTCTTTCCAAGCTAAGCAGTCTTAGTCATTTCAACCATAACTCAGATGGAATGGAAACACCTTCTATTTTAACAACCACCTCTGCTACTGAGATGGCAGCTTCTGCTTCATGCTTCTTTTTTGAGACAAAGAAAGCAGAACTTAGACCAGAGTTCTGGGTGATGTCATATGTTATGATTTGCGTCTTCTCATATTTTATGATTTGCGTCTTTGTGACATGTCAGGTATGACTAATGTGTTCTACATTCAGCTCCATTCCTTGCATAGCAAACCTTTCAATCCTTTCACCCATAGCTGCATATTGATCAGCCACTTCCACTGGCTACCCCAATTATTCTCCTAGTTATGCTGAACTGAGATCGCAACAATATTTATGAGTGGCTTAAATTATTCCTCCCAATGAACTGTATTAGACATAATAATTTAAGCTACCTTGTATTCACTGCAAAGAGAAATCAGTGCTTTATATGTCACAATCTATTAGGTAGTTTCTTTTCTTTTATAGGTCCTCTTTTCAAAACCTGATCACCAACACTGTAGTTTTCAGTATAATCTTTTCTCTCAGGTCACCAAATTTTTTGAAATTTGGTCTTCTTGAAAACTGGGACAATGTGGTCAGCTTCCAGTCAGCTGGGACATTCTGTATTCCCAGGTCTTAGTTTTCAGCAACACCCCTGTACTTCCTACCTGAGCTCTGCTCTAGGCCTGAGTTGACATGTCCACCCTCTCTTGTTTTTTCTTGGCATACAATATAGAAGTTGATTTCTCTTTCTCTCTATCATGAAAATGTTCATCCAAACAAGGAAAAGCTACATGCTTGGTAAGTAACACATCTTTGTGCTGATAATTCCTGATAATTGGACCTTGAGCTACTAGTTCAGTATGTCACTTTTTTTTTTCCTGTAGACACAAAGTCAAAAAATACGTTTTCAGTCTGGTTTCTTTTTCTTTAAGGCTAAAGTAAAGTTATATGGAACAAATTCTAACATTGCCACCAAGGGAGAAAGGGAGAGAGAGAAAGAAGCATGGCCTGCTGATGTAAGTAGGAATACGGCAAATCCTCTGCAGTAGGCAGAAGAATTTTTCTTTTTTTTCGTTTTTATAACCATAGACATCACAGTCCATGCATTAAGCTGTTCATAATGACAGGCCTTCAGCCTGGCTCTTCCAGAGTCTAAATTGATTATAACTACAGACCAGAAATACAATTATGCTTGGCCCCAAAGATCACATAGAATCACAGAATACGCAGAATTGGAAGGGACCCACAAGGATCAGTGAGTCCAACCCTTAGCCCTGTACAGGACCATCCCCAAGAGTCACACCATGTGCCTGAGAATATTGTCCAAACGTTTCTTGAATTCTGTTGGGCTTAGTGCTGTGACTACTACCCTGGGGAGCCTCTTCCAGTACCCAACTACCTTCTGAGTGAAGACTCTTTTCTTAATATCCAGTCTAAACCTTCCCTGACACAACTTCAGGCCATTCCCTCAGGTCCTGTCACTGTCACCACAGAGAAGAGATCAGTGCCTGCCCCTCCTCTTCCCCTCATGAGGAAATTGTAGACTGCAATGAGGTCTCCTCTCAGTCTTCTCCAGGCTGAACAGACCAAGTGATCTCAACAGCTCCCCTTCACCATCTTCATTGCCCTCCTTTGGACACTCTCTAATAGCTGAATACTTTTCATATATTGTAGTGTCGAAAACTGCACAAAATATTCAAGGTGAGGCCACCCCA
>WBMV01002149.1:362819-523271 GCA_013396655.1 Campylorhamphus procurvoides
GCACTGCTTTCCAGCATCTCATCCCCTAGTCTGTCCATACATCTGGAGTTGCCCCATCCCAGGTGCACAATCTGGCACTTTTCGTTGTTGAACTTCATATGGTTGGTGATTGCTCTAATTTCTTAAGGTCTCTCTGCAGGACCTCCCTGCCTTTGAGGGAGTCAACAGCTCTGCCTCATATTGTATCGTCAGCACACTTGCTCAGTATCCCTTCCAGTCCTGCATCCAAGTCTTTTATGAAGATGCCGAAGAGCACAGGGCCTAAGATAGAGCCCTGTGGAACCCCACCAGTGACAGTCACCAGTCTGATGTCACCCCATTCACTATTGTCCTTTGTGCTCAACCCATGAGCCAATTGCTCACCCACTACATGATGTGTTTATCCAGCTGTGCGCTGGACATTTTGTCCAGGAGAGACAGTATTGAAAGCCTAATACAAAAAGATAATATTAACTGGCTTCCCTTGATCAACTAGCAGTTATGGCTTTTCCTTGTCATGCAAGGAAACCAGGTTTGGTAAGCAGGACTTCTCCTCTCATGAAGCCATGCTGGCTGTGACTGATGGCTGCATTATCTTTCAGGTATTTTGCAATACCTCCAAGAATAATCTCCATAACTCTACCAGGCACTGAAGTGATACTGACAGGCCTGTAGTTTTCAAGATCCTCTTTCTTGGTGGTCTTGAAAATTGGAACAATGTTCACCAGCTTCCTGTCAGCTGGGACCTCTCTGTATTCCTAAGACAGCTCAAAAATCATCAAGAGAGGTTTTGCGATGGCATCAACCAGCTCTTTGAGGATTCTGGGATGAATCTCATCAGGTCTTATAGAATTGTAGGGATCCAGCTGAAATGGCAGATCCCGGAGAGTTTCAGGGTCAACTGGAAATTGATCATTCTTGCAGTCATGGTCCTCCAGCTCAGGGCACTGAGACCCCCTTGGTCCATAATCTGTGTTGAAGACAGAGGCAAAGAAAGGGTTAAACACCTCTGCCTTGTCTCTGTCCCTGTTTGTGAGGTGTCCATCTATGAAGGTTTGGGTTGGCTCCCTGCCAAGCCCAACTGCTGGCCACACGGATTCCGTCCTCCCAAGAGAGAAGGAAAAAAAGTANAAAACTAAACCACCACACCATCTTCATCCTGTAATGGGCCAATGACATTTCTATACTGCCTATTGCCATTTGGAAAAACTCTTTTTATTGTCTCCACATTTCTGGCAGCTTCAAGTCCAGATGAGCTTTGGTTGCACAGATTTTCTCCCTACAGTGGCCAGCAGCATCTCTGAATCCTTCCCATGTCACTTGACCTTGCTTCCACTGGGCGTACACCTTCCTTTTTTGCCTTATTTCCAAGAGAAAAATCCCTGCTCAGCCAAGCCAGCATTCTGTCTCACCTTCTTGATTTCCGACATTTGGGAATTGCCTGCTCCTGTGCCCTTAGGAGGTGCCATCCTGTGCCATGTTGGAAAAGTGACCAACACTGACGAGCCCCAGCACTCTAAAAAACATTTTCCCAGGGAACCTTACTAATTCTCTGAACAGTCTGAAGTCTGGTCTCCTCATGTCCAGAGCTGAGATGTTGTTGGCACTTTTCCGTCTTTCAACAGATTTTAAATTCAATCTCCTCATGGTTGCTGTGGCCACTGACCCACCTTCACGACACTGCAGCCTGGACAGTGTCAGAAGACACAATATAATTATGAAACAAAGAAAGACCAAGATTTTGAAAGAGAGAATGAAACATGGTCATCTATTATGTTGCAGAAGGAGCCATCTGCCCAAATTTCCAGGGCTGAAGAAAGGACAAAGCCTGACCTTGTTGATTTATGTTTTTTTAATTATGAACAGGAAGAAAAAGAAACTTGCAGAGGCAATTCATTGCCATCTGTTGTAGGTGTCTCTCGGAGGATGTTACGAAATGCTCTCTAGAGATACCTGTTCTACACATCTGGCTCTGAAGGATGTCTTCATGATCTCATTCCACTGTAGACATCCAAGAACAGTAAGGGAACTTGATTTGATCTAGACATCTAACCTTAATACAGCTGAATTAGTTTAGATGTACTTCACACAGTCTTTCTTTTGTTTAATTCCATCTTTCTTTTCCAGAAGATAGAGAAGGTAAAGTTTGTGACCCTACTACGTGGTGGTCCCAGGTGTTCACTGTGCAGTGGACCCAAGAAGATGCTGAGCACAGCAGCAGCTGGCATTGCATTGTAGCTTCTATAGAGATCAACTTGGCCACCTGCCTTTTAAGCTAGGAAGACTCTAGCATATTCGTAGTTCTGCTTTCTGCTGTAAAGCACAGGAAGACTCTGGCCAATGTCTTATGTACCTGCATTCTCTGTAAAGCATCAAAAGTACATGCAGACAGTTCAAGAAAACAAAACACCAAACAGTAAGATTTTCCCTATTACCCCATTAAACCCTCAGTGAAGAGAAGAAAAGGAAACATGAGCAGAGATGAGAGACACACTTACATGACTGGGTGCAGACGGATGTAATCTCACTCCAGTATGGAAAACAGAGAGCTGCATTACTGCAAGGATGCGCTTGAGCTAAAAACTTGCCTTCATCACTCTTCAGACCTGAGTTTCATTGCAGAAACTCTGGTGGGGTTGGTACCTGTGAACATCTGCTTGACAGAAATGAGTGTGAAATGCAATAATGCTTGTTCAGCTCTTTGGCTGTGTTAAGTGCCTCTAAAACACTGCAAGTGCTACATATATCATTCAACTTTTAAAGGTGTAATGGGAACTGGCAATCATTATTGGCCTGGCCAAAACCTGTGTCAGATTTGTTCTTGCCGGAATTAAAAAGCACGGCTATTACAACTTGAGTACGAAAACTCAATCATTAGCTCATATAATTGCCTCATAATATATAAGGACTGGTTTATCTCTCTGTGATCAGACCAGGGAAATAAGCTCATAATTCTTATGTCCTGTGTCACCAGCTTTATTATTGGCCATGCTGAAGAGTCTAGCTCAAATTCTGCTCAGGAAACTCTACATAGACCAAGCACATGCAAAAGAGTTGGGTACAATGGGAACTCTAGAGATAATGACAGTAAATTGCAAAAAAAAAAAGCCCCAGTAAACAAGGTAAATAAAGAAATCTACTCCTATCTCAGAGATACAACAACACAACCCCATCACTCTGTTGCCACTGAGTTTCTCTTGTCATCAGACTTCATCAGCCAGACCAAGGCTGTGCTCTAGAAGCTGCCATCCCCCTGTACAGAACCAGAAGGCCAACCATCACAACGGCCCAGCAAAAGTCTAGAAGGTCATTGTCTTAGTTCAAAGGAGAACTAAGATATCTATGTTGACCAATAAATAATCCCTCTCCTTTAAATTTAGAGAACAGAACTTTAATTAGGAAAAATATACATAAAGGAAAAAAAAAAACAGTACTTAACCACAACACATATATATATATATATCTACAACAACAGTCTACAACAAACCCCTCCATACTCAAAATGACAAGGCAAAACAGCCTAAAAGGTCCTCTTGGCTACTTCCCAAAAAAGGGAAATGTGATTATATCCACAGACAGCAGGTGGCGCTGTCACGCCCAGCCGGCTGGGCTCTCTGACCTGTTGGTGCAGATGATGGCTGTGGTCTAGTCAGGAGTGATGGTCGTAGTCTGATCGAGAGTAGCAGCTTCCTCCTGTTGAGGTCCTGCTGCTCCTCTGGATCCAACGAGAGGTGCTCAAGGGCTTCTGAGCCCCGTTTATGTACCCTCAGGGAGCACCCAGTCCCTCCCCCAGGGCGGGGACTCACACAATGGGTGATTAACTCTGTGAGTCATGGGGTATGGTTGAACCGTTGATGGCCCATTAGCACAAACGTCCCCTCAGGCCGGGTGTGAAGGTGCTAAAGACTTCCTGAGCTACTGCTGCAAATGGTCCATTGTTCTTGGGGAATGAATAGAGGGTGTAGAATACATAGCTTTAATCACCCCCACACAGTGATAACTGGTCCCTCCTGCTGAACTAGGACAGTCATACAGAATATCTGATCCAGGGTCACCACACTGAAAACACTTTCTAGAATGTTATCCTGACCCTTAGTAAATGTCAAAAGCTATTGCCTCAGCAGCATAGAAAGACAGCAGAAGACATCCACCAGCATCTTTGCATCTAAGATTATGCCATTTGTACAGTTATTGTATTAATAAATGAAAAAAAATCTGGTAGTTCTGGGAGCACCTGCATTTTCAGTATCAGGCCTTCAGTGGGCTATTCTCTGCCGGAGGAACCTTTCCCTGTTCAGATTGTAGAGGAGTAACATCCCTCCTGATTTAAGCATTAGCTGTTTGCAATTAGGCAAGATGAATAAGCACACATGATGCCTGTTTTGTTGGATAGCTGGCATTTTTGTAGCAGCTACTGTGCTTAGGATCAAATCTCTCTCTCTCCACTGTGCTTGGGGTCCAATCTGCTGTGTGTTTTTCTTCTCTGAGAACCAGGAGCCAAGCAGCTCAGGCTGGACACAGCTGTAAGGAGGGACCATACATCTGTAGCTACTTGTTAAAACATGATTGTTTCAGTTACTTGTTCAGTATCTTCAAAAAGCTCTGTGTGGGGTGAAATCCAATTCTCCTGATTGGTATTAGCCACCTAAGTAATGGTGCTGTCATACTTACAGGAGTTTTCTGTTTTGTTCACCACTCACTTCCCTAATTCTGCAAAAGTCACAACATAGAGCCTCTACAGGAAATAGTCTGTTCCACCACGGAGTCCTGCCATGTCTCCTACACCCACTCCTGGCTCTGCTCTGGGCTCTCAGCAGCTCACTCAGCCCTGAAAACCCCATGGTTTGACGAAGGGATAATTGAACAAAAAAATTTACAGACTTCCTAGAGAATTTAGTATCCCTGCAATGGAAAAAGTGGGAAAAAAAGATGTTCACTGAATTCCATTAGAGCAAAAATAAAAGTAAACAGGCTCATAAAGATCATTAGATAAAAAATTTTAAGTGCACTTAAACTACACTTACAGAAGTCTTTGTCACCTTTCCTAGAATTTGCACATATCACGTATCGATCTTCCAGTGGAGTGGAGAGCACTGTAGGAAGGGTGTAGTTTGATAAGTGTATTGGGTTTGTCACGGGAGAGTCTAGTGTGAGAAGCTGCCAGAAGCTTTCCCTATGTCCAGTGCAGCCAATACAGACTCAACACAGGACTCCATCAGCAGTGGTGGCAGCACCTCTGGGATAACAGATTTAAGCAGAAGGAGGAAAAACTGTGCAACAGCATTTGCAGTCAGAGAAAGGGGCGTGAGAACACATGAGAGAAACAGCTATGCAGTGAAAAAGGGGCAGAAGGTGATCCTGTGGGAAGCCCACACTGGAGCAGGCTACTGGCAGGACTCTGAACCTTGCAGGGGACCTGCACTGGAGCAGCCTGTTCTTGAAGGACTGCACTCCAAGGGAGGCACCCATGCTGGTGCAGTTCATTAAGAACTGTAGCCTGTGAGAAGGCCTTTCCTTGGAGAAGCTCATGGAGGACTGTCTCCTGTGGGAGGGGACCCATACTGAAGCAGGGGAGTGAGGAGTCCTCCCTGTAAGGAGGAAGAAGCAGCAGAGACAACCTGTGATGAACTGATTACAGCACCCATTGCCCATCCCGCTGTGCTGCTCAGGTGGAGGAGGTAGAGATTTGAGAATACAGTTGAGCCCAGGGGAACTGAGGGGTGGGGGTTTGTTTCTCATTATCCTACTCTGGTTTGATTATTGGTAGTAAATTCAATTAATTTCCCAAAGTCAAGACTTTTTAGCCCGTAATGGTAATTTTTGAGGGATCCCTCCCTGTCCTTATCTCATCCCACAAGCCATTTGCTCCATTTTCTCCCCTGTGTCCAGCTTAGGAGAGGAGTGATAGAGTGGCTCTGGTGGGTATCTGGTGTCCAGCCATGGCCAACTCGCCACAATAAACAAAGAAAAAAATACAAATGCAAGGCAACTTTTTCAGGCTGGGCAATACAAACATGAGGCTCACCAAGGTTGCATTCTCTTCAACCAAAATTAAAGAATGTGATAAAGAAGGCCCAGGATTGACTACACAGTAAGAGATGAATGTGACAGAGCAGGATCAGAAGGTCTAGAAGATGAGAATGTTTTTCTATTTAGAATCAAAGGGAATGTTGTGACGGCGAAGAAAAGAACAGGTAATGAAGGTAGCTTTAGATACCACATCGGAACAAATAGCCCATAGGAACCTGAGACTTTCCAAATATCTAAATGAAAGTTTAAGAGAGTCTCCCAGCACCAGAAATTAACAACTTTGCCTGGACTCTGACCTGCCTCCGACAAAGAGAAGTGCTTAAGTGCCAGGTAGCATAAACAAAACTGTTCAAAACCTAGAAGGTAAAATTCAGAATTCACTTGAAATGGCCTTAAAGATAATAGAAAATCTTCTGACCTCAACCCTTCCTGTGCATCTTCCCCCTGTAAAGCTTAGCAGCAAGTTCTTGAGAGGCATCTCTGACTGTTCAGGAAGACATACTAGTCAGCAGGGCCTATTTCTGCACAAGGACAGTCCTCAGAACTCTCTTCAAATGCAAAGAAGAAGAGACTTCAAAGCACGCTGTAGCTTTCATTGGCTTTATAAATGTCCTCCACTAAAATTGAACTTCTGTAGAGCAATCAAGTTTGGGAACGTCTCAAAAAATCTTTTGAAGGCCCACTGGAAACCAGCTAGCATCACCTTTGTTGGAAGTTGAACTGGGACAGATGTAGCAGGTAAAAATACTGAATAAATTTGGTCAAACGTATCAGAATTCCACTGGCATGCAGACGGGATGGACTTGATCTACTGTTCTGACACTATAATTATCTGCTACCTGACACATCCTCTACCCTTTATAAGATATGACTGTGTTCACTGATCAGACATAGCTTTTTTCAACCAGAAGAGGTCAAAACCTTTTGTTTTGTGACCAGTGCCTGGCTAACCAGAACCCTTTGTATCAGTATTCTGACAGTGGCCCAGCAGCAGAGTAGTATGGAGGGTAGCAGTTGTTTTGGTTTGAGCCCACTTTTTGTTTTCCGCCCCAAGCATTGCCTCCAGCCACTTGCACTTCCTTAAGAGGATTATTTGCTAGTGATATTTTCTTGAAAAAAACATCAATAGTGTAATGCTGTTGCCTTTCCTTAGGAAAATAAGCAAAGTTAATGACCAGGCATATGTCCAGGAGGGATTACTGATGTCATTAATATTTCTTGTTTATTTGATGTCATTAATATTTCTTGTTTATTTAGTGGCTTAAAAATAACAACAGCAAGAAAACCAGATTTGTCCCAAAACTGCTAGTGCAGACTAGCTGATCTTGGTAACCTCATGCCCCTCTCTTCCCTTCCACCACCCACGTTCACTGCATAGCCTGAGAAAAGCATTTGGCTTTCAGCTCTACAAGCAACAGAAATAGCTCTCAGAACCAAAACTTTCCTTCAAGTTGACTCGGATCAACATTTTTTCCCTATTTCCAGTGAATTTAGCCTGCATTTGGAGTAATTTTTGGTAAAGACTAGATCACTTAGGTGAAATCACGGTAAAAGTATCTCCTGTGAAGGAGTGGGCTGTGATGGGGATGACTTCGTGCTCTGGTTCTAAAGGCACTGGTGGAGGTTGGGATACATTGATATGGGGGATGGCTTTGCTTCTGGGACAGCAGAGAGCCAAAGTGAAATGCTCCACTGTTTTAAGCAATGTCCTAAATCCTCAGTTGTCCCTGTTGGCCCTCATTGTCTCTCAGGGAGGGACAGGTTCCACCTGAACCTACAGCTCCTGTGCTGGTGACTGTGGAGAGCATACCCCTGCCCCGAACATGTCTATGGGCCTACAGGTCACTTATGGAAAACCGAGCAGCTTCAGCAGAAGGTACAGGGAACACCTCACTACTGACCACAGAGCAAGCCAGTGCAAAATATTTGAGTTTGGATCACGTTTGAATTTGAGGAGGAATCTGAAGTATCATCCCCTGCAATCCAAATGATTGCCCTCACTCAGTTGAAAAAAATTGGCAATGGTTTACAGGTAATAATCACATAGAAAAATGTTAAAAGTCATTATGGGTTAAGACTGCAAGACAAAATTAACATCCTGCTTTGGAAGTGACTTGTCATTTCCGTGGACCACTTCCCTCCACCTTCACTTGACACAGGCCTACCACCCATAGGTAATAATTCCCTTTCCACCCAACAAAAACTGTTTCTTACAGGAGAAACATCAGTACTCCTTCAATAGACACTCTGTAGTTATGTTGCAGGTGAGACCTGTATGCACCACGGCAGGTTTCCAGACATCTACACAGCACCATTTGTCCATATCCTTGGACATTGCTCCCAAGGTAACAACACTCAACACTAAAATTAAAAAATACTTACTGTCGGCATTCATATATCTTTCTTTATCTCAGGACATGGGAAATTCAGTTTCCAGCGTATTTTTCCTTAGAAGAGGAAGAAAGGAGAGCGTATTGTTCCTGCTTTATAAATAGAGAACTTGAAGGCCAAGTGGGCTGCCAAGATGTCACAGCAAGGAACTGAGGTTTTAGAACAGGTTGTTGAGATGCTGGCAAAAGCTCCAGTTATCAAAAGCATAGAAGAAAATAAAATTTAAAAAAAAATAATCAATGAGAAATGTCTACTTATTGGTAGGTAGGTTCACAAGGAACTAGCTGACAGTATGCAATGTTTGGTATTTGAAACCACCAAAGTGGTCACTGTACCTCTGCTGCATTTGCTGTGCAGAGGAGGTAACACAAACAAGCTTCTCTGAAGATGCTCTCCCTGTCTCTCCCAAAAATCAGTTACTGGTGGGCTGTGTAGGGGTTTGTGATCATGTACCACTGTTGGGTACGAGTCTAGAGGCTCAGATTGATATAGGTGAATAGTGAAAGCAATGCTTCTAGTAAAATCCAAATGGACTGAATTTGACTCCAAACCCTCAGCTAAAAGAAATATGTTGCAACCCAAGGCAGATCTGGGAGGCCATAATTCCATGCAAAATGAGCCAGATTTGTAAATCCGTGTAAAACCACCGAAGATAAATCACATATGTACCTACACAGCGAGTCCAATCCATTCACAGTGGGCATGTGGAGTCTGGCCCAGCAAGCATCAGGCCGGCCAAATAGAAATTTTCATCAGTCACCCTATGGTTTCTCGTCTGCCCTTCACGGTTAAGGGTCAGTCTCCTTCTGCTTTTCCAGTGCCATCTGAGCATCCCCTCCTGTCAGTGTGGCCATGTCGAACCTTGCACTTGGAACTGGTTACCAGCCAACTTGGCAGCTGAAATCATGGGCCAATAACCTACTAGTATGCATCTGGCCAGTATATCTATATACTGTCTGTTACATGGGGTCAAAAGAACTTTGACACATTTCGCAGAGTCCCTCCTTGTCGGCTACTAAGGGTGGTTCTTCTATCATAAGCTGCTGGAGCTTGTACTTGGGGAAATGTGAGTTTTGCCTCTCCTGTAACCTTCTTTTTCTGCAATGCCTCAACACAAAGACTGGGCACTCTACTGCAAATGTCAAAAAGATCCAAAGTACTTGAGAGCTAATGCTACTCAAAGAGTTGCCCTCTCCCTTGCATTGTAAAGTTGCAAAATCAGCTCCTTGACAGCCGTTCAGACGTACTCTTGCTCCCACTTTGCAATAGGGAAACTGAGGCATGGCAAGCGTGGGTGACTAGCACAAGGTCATACATGCCAGTGGGAGTTCTGGGAATAAAGCCCAGAAGCTTCTGGCATATCAAGACACAGGCATATATTTCATACTGCCTTGGCAAGCTGCGGATGCTCTCCTCTCCTCCCCACACTTTGTGTGCCACAGAAACAGCCTTTGTTCTCCCTAACTTGCTTCCAAATGTTTCAAACATCACTTCTGCTGTGAACTGTAAAACTCGTATTCAGTCTCCATGGAGCACTTGTCCAGACGGTATGTGGCTGTTTCTGCTTGCTGCTAGGCTGGACTTCCTCTGATCCTGACTATTTGCCAATTTCTATACCTTTGATCAGCATATAGCGTCAGTCTGGAGAGCTTGTCCTGACATTTTTACTTGTTAGAGACCCTCTGGCCACTAACACTGACCACGAGGAGACCTGTTTTCATTTGGTTTTACCAAAATTGCTTAATTTTGATTAAAATTACAATTACAAAGTTGCTCTTTGCTAACTTAGCAAAAAGCTAAGGCAAAAAGAGACATCAGTCTATTAGCAACTACTGGAGGGTCTAGAGCTATTAAACTGCTCGTCAACTTGAAACCTGTGCTGAACCTGGGTCAGGTTTTACAAAGAAGAAGGAATAATTTAGAGTGCACCTAGGAAAACTTGTGAGCACCACAGATAACTATTAAATTATTTGTGGGCTCTCTGTTATTTTCTTTTTTTCTTGGAAGGAAGGCCTGACCTTGAAAGTTGTGCAAACACAGGAGTTGTACAAACACATTTCCCCTCCTACCTTCTTGCCCTGCATGCAGTACCAGGGATGGTATCACATACTTTCTACACACTGATGATAAGCTGAACTAACAAGAATATGAAGAAAACGTGCCAAACCCACAGAGGGAAATGAAAATCAAATCCCCTTTCTCGCATCAGCGTCAAATTTTTATTTCTTGACAAGATAGGAGCTCAGTGGAAGGGAAACGAAACGATTAAAAAACAGATAAAAAACTAGAAAGAAGCTGCATATCCAAGTCATCCACTGCCCTCCCGTGGCTGTGTGTAAAGCACATCCAAAGCACTTAGCGACAGAGGAGGGCTTCATCTTCAAGTCCCTGCAAATACATTTGCCAAATTAGTAGATTGTCTTTATGTTGTCATTCCCCACCACTTAATATTTGGCTGTTGGCCGAAAGATAATTTTTAACTTAAATAGTGGTAGAATATTTGTCAAAAATAACAGAGGGTATGTTACGCATCCAACTGAAAAATCATGAGAAGGTAAAATGTATTAAACAGTTCTCTACAATTTTTATAATATCATAATAGTACATTCTTGTGACAAACTGAATTAAAAAAATCTTGCTATAAAAGTGTTATTTTCTAAAATTAACCCTGTATTTTTCCTTAGTATAACACAAGAATCCCTGAAAAATTTCTGGATCAGGCACAGATAGAATTACAAAGTCTTACTCATTTATCTGGGCCATTGCCAAAAGGGCAGGACTGGTACTGTCAAGTGTGTTGGAATCATTATTTTGTGGCTTTTGATCCAGCTGCATTTCTGGTGTGCAGCATATTTGTTGTCAACACACAATTGAGTTTTAAGAGATATTCAGCAATCCTAAATCAAAAAACTGAGCAAACTTTTCAGCATTTCTCCTGTTTACCTAAGCTGTTTCCCACTTTCACCAATCAGTAATGTATAAATTGCCAAATTACTGCCATGCCGTGGACACTGTGCAGGTGTATTGTGTTTCTATGACAATAATGAGAAGATGTGCTGTCACCACAGAGGGGAGTGCTGAAGATCAGAGGAAGGACAGGTTGCCAGCAGAGGTGCCACTGCAGATGTGAAAATTAAGGGCCAAGGTCACTGCTGGGGATGTGCCCACCCCATGCAGTGGCAGGGGAATCCGGTGGAGGGATGTCTCTTGCTGCCCAAACCCACCACAGCTACCCTGTGAGCTGTTGTGAGGAAACTACTAAGCAAGAGGATGGAGATGGAATTTTCAATAATGTACAAGTCTTTCTATATAAATATAACTCACAATAAGTAGCCAACACAGAGGGAGAAGGACGGTCCCTGGTTTCCTCTTCACAAGAACACAGAAGAGATGACTGAGTTGGTGAGATGCAGCAAAGTCTAGAGGCATTTGTTTCAGCACAACAGTGTCTCCAGAGAGCAAGTACACTTGGACAGCGACTGCAAACACCACAAAAGAAAGAGTAGGCAGTCAGGAACTGAAACAAGTGAAATTACAGAGGCAGATTTGTCACCACAGGAGCATCCAGGAGTCAGCTGAGCATGCTGGCAATACTGTGCTACCACCACCTGTGTATCCATCAAGGCAAGCACAGAAGTGTTTGCAGAGGAGTGATTCAGGACACAACTGGGAACTTCCCTGCAGCTGACAGTAATTGATCATCAACAAGGATTCTGCCATAGGAGAAGAAAGAGGCACAAACAACTGAATTATGTACCTTTCCCTGATGTACAAATACAGCAAGATTGGATGGGACATCTCATGTCTCTCTTCTAGGAATAATGCATAACTAAAATCAACAACAGTGCCACATGGGCAACCCCTTGAAGAAAGACGTCAGCGACTTCTTTGCAGCTTCTTCCAGCAGATCTCTTCAGTCTCTCAATTTTCCCCAGGAAAGTAAATAGGAATATTTATGATCGAAATTTTCATTGCTCTATCATCTCCTAGAGACATGGCAGACTGCTCAAACAGGAGGGTGCACATCATCGTGTGCAGGAGCAGCCAGCTCTGCTGGAGACTTGTCAGAACAACCAGGAGGAGGCTGAACAGCAGAAGCAAACTGAAGGCAAATAAGGTAGAAGCCCAACTTCAGTCCTCCACAAAGACATTTTGCTGAATGCAAGTGGATGCAAAGTGGAAGCAGATTTCTTTCTGCTTTCTCATATATGGCTGCTAAGAGATAAAGTACCAAGTAGGGAGCACTACATGTTTTAGAAGAATGGTATATCTACTGTAGGTGATGTAATTGTGTTGCTGAAAGCTCATGGCCTGATTCGCTTGGCTTGAATGTTAAACTGGCTGACTATAACCTGCTTAAGTTGGGCAGGTTAAAGGAGGGAAAGATCAGCACTTTAAATTAAAAACATCACTATGTCATTTAGAGCTCTGGATAAACAAAAACTAATAACATTTTTTAATACATATGGAACAAAATGCTGACTAAACTAGGTCAGAAGGGGGGCATCCAAGGGGTCTGACATCTCCAGTGTCAGTCAATCACTCATATCTATTTCATTTCATTCACATGTCAAAGAGAAAAAATATTTACTTGCCTAACAAAGCTTCCTTTGCTTATGTTCGCAGTGGTCTGATGACATGAGCTACCCTCAGCTCTGGTACAGAGGCAAATAGGCTTAGATTACAGTTAAAAATGGCACTTCTGTTTGATGGAGATTACACACAGAGAGAGAATGAAAAACCAGCTAAACGGGGACTTTGTTGGGCCTTCCCTTATTCGGGGCATTGTTACACCAGATCACAATCAGGGTGATTGACGCTTAAGTTGTCATTTTAACCCCAGCACAGAGTTTGGGGATGTGCAATTAATAATTAGCCCTGGTGCCTCTCAGCAGCACAGAATCAGATAAGGGACACAAGTGTGAGGCTGCTGCTTTGGCCAGGGCTGCCTCAAACTCATTTCTCTAAAATTTTTTACTTTGAAGCATCCTTCGATATTGAATCTGGACCGAAACAGGAAAGTTTAATAAGATTTCTAAGAAGAAATGTTGCAGGATGACTCGTTCTGCTTCAACATTTTTTACCTCACTGAGTGACATGGAGCGTATGTAAAGGCTGCCCTAGGGACAGGTCCTTGCAGGCTGCAGGGAAGTACTCACCCCAAAATAAATTACTTGTGTCTCCTTCAAGTCGTTCCTGCCATGTTTTGGCATCTGTGAAATTTAATCATTAATGTTTGTAATCAGGGTTGTACAAATTATAATTTTATAAATATGTTTACCTGAATATTAAGTATTTTATTTATTATTTCCTTACTCGCCCCAGTTTCTTTTCCCTCTTCCCATCTCCTCAGCCATCAAAAGCCAGTAGAATATGCCTGTAGAGCTGAGAAACTGTTTAATTTAGATGATGAATGAACTTCTTCCTGACCTAGAATTCAATGAGGCAAGTGTGCACTTAGATTTGTGCAGGGGGTAGACACTTGTGCATCTACTGATGTTTACTGCTCATGCTAAAAAGAAACCTCAAATGTCAGCAGCAAATCCAGAACTTTCTCACCTTATTAGCATGAGAAATGCTCAATTTTAAGCTAATCTGATAGAGGTCATTCTGAAGCCTTCAATATGCCACCAAGCTTCCGAGGCTTGTTTAGGCTGGTAAAAGTTTATCACAAAATCTAGGTGGCCTCTGCCAGCAGCAGCTACTTTGAGATGGCCTGAACCATCACAGCAATAAAGCAAGCTGCTTCATACAGATTTTGTGAACAGGAACCTGCCAGCTGCAGCCACTTGATCTCTATTGCCAGGTATTGTTGTATTAAATGAGATGAAGAGAAACACCCTCCTGTGGGTCTCAGCCCCTTTCTTACCCATGAAGTTTTAAAATTATTCTAGGCAGAATTTTAAAGCTTCATGTAATAACCATTAGGTTTGCATATGTAATATGATTGCATGTCTTCTATTACCCTCCTCCTATTCAAAGCCTCTGGTTTACCCTATTTCTTGCTCTTTTTCCCTCACCAGCCTTAGCTGTTTGCCAGCATATGTCACATATATGGTCCTTTCTGACATTGCCTGATGCTGCTATCTGGCTCAGGTGATGCATGTTCCCAAAGCTCTCCAAAATCTATGCATGGATTAAAAAATACATATAACAGACAAGGCGAATCATTATGAAGCTCTTGATTTTTGTGCATCTTGTTAACCAGCTTCCAAAACACAGGTTAGTTTACATCACACCATTCATTCTTTTTTGTCATATTTTTAGGCTTATTGTAAAAGCACTAATATTTTCATGGCTTTCAATTAAAAACTGAAGACTTCTGTAACAACTTTTCTAAGGGATTTGATTCTGTGAACCACTTCAGTAGGCAGGCTTTAAAAAGATCGCTCTTCACTCTGATGCCTCAAGTGGGTTCTAAATTTATCCATGGATATATAAATGGTATATCAAACAGATCTGCTTTTTCCTCTTCCGTTAAGGTTTGCTTTTGTTCTCAGAGCAGAAAGCAAATAACTAACAAGAGTTATGACAGCTAGAAATTCTTCATATCATCCTCACACTTGTACAATTCTTTGTTAGTCTGTGAGATTTTGGTAGCTGGTTATGAGCTACAATGAAATCCCAACAAACTTTAGGACATGTAGATTAAAGTCACTGTAATGTTTTGAATTATTTTATGGGCATATCAGGGCTGGCATTGGCTTTCAGAAAATAACTGGGAGAATATTTACTATTCAGATAGCACTAAGCCGGGGAAGGCAGAGAACCTACAGTCTCACCTTTAAGATGTCTAACAGGACTTTACAATTGAAATATTACAGGAAAGTTCTCTGGAGCTGTGAGAGGAAAAGCATGGGCTGTTCACAACTTGCACAGCAACTCAGGAGAGAGAAGGCACAAACTTCACCCCCTACTTTATCAAAACATGCACACATTTCAAGCCACCTGCTTTCACAGTGATGCTTTCTTCATCAGCAAACCTTCACATTTTCCCCTTCTGAATCATTGTGTGACAGTGAATCACTGATGATCTTCAGCAGCAGGACCAAAAATAGGGCTGGGCACAGAAAAAGGCTGGGGTAGGGGGAGCCTTTCCTATGTTCAGCCCCAAGTCTCCCAAGCAACAGCAAGCACTCTGCTCCACCTCCAAGTACTTCAGACCCTCCTGGGAGCAATCACCTTTCCCGGCTCCACAGGCTATTTCTGCAATGCTGAACTCACAGTGCCAAGAAGCCAGACCAACAAGAGCCACATTAGCATTCAGTGAAGTTTGCACCCTGAGTAATTATGGTTTTCTTTGTCACAGTGAATCACTGCATGTGAAATTACGGCAATTTCTCTATGTGTAGATCTAGTTGCTAAATCAAAGCTGCTTATTAGATAATAACTGTGCTTCAGGTGGCTCTCAAACAAATTCTGCCTTCAAATGGATGGCGAACGGTGGCTCAACCTCAATGCCATCATGCCTGGGCACAGAAAATTCAGCTTCTTTCACTACTGTCTCTAATGTCAGCACACCTTCAGCCACTGCAGATTCTGCTGTGAAGGACAGAAAAATTGCTTCTGCCTAGTGACAGCCCATGCCTCCTCCCTCCAAATGTTATCATTTTTGTATCATATTTCTCCTTTAAATAACTTCCTTCCTGTTTTGACAAATGAGGCTTTATTTTAGACCCTCAACTTCCATCTTAAGAGTAATCAGCTCTTCCGTAAGATCCTATAACCCAAAGTGCATCTCCTAAGAATCTCTTTGATGCCTATTGCTTGCTTGATTTTTCTTCTTTCTTCAAGTCCACTCACTGGCTCTTCCTATATCAAATTCCAGTTTCTTGCACTGTTTCAAGGCTTGACAACTCTGCCTTTTTAGTCTTGTGTATTACCACATCTATTAACTTTTTAGCATTTTTGAAGCACCCTGAAACCATGGTAATAACTGCCATAGAGAAGCTCATGAGGAAATTAATAATCCTGTTTCCATTGCAGGACTTGAATCCTGTGCAGTAAATATAGGTTGGGGGTCACACTTCAAATGAAATCCCCACTAGCTCATCATTAATTCCCCAGTCCCTACCACCTGCACCAGACAAGGCAGAGGTCTTAAGGAAACAAGAAATATGTAAGAGAAAGAACTGAAAACTTGCCCTCAATACTTCACAAAAAGAGGTGGCACTAAAACTATACAGGTAATGGAGCTCTGGTCCAGCCTTGGAGTGCTTAATGTTACAGCCTGAAGTTCCCTTGATCAACTTCCCCTTTCTGAAACGGTTCATCATTTCCCAGTATCAAACTGGACGTGATGGCTGGGCTTTCAGGTAAAGACAGCCATTTTTGTGTGGGATTCAGACTGGGATTATGCGATGTTAATTTTGATGTCTGACTGTAGGGTATACTTCCGAGCCATATGTTCATCTTTTGTTATCACCCACAGAGATCCAGGCCATGCAGTCAGTGCAGAGGGAGCAGTTCAGCCCACCCGACAGCAGACACCTCCTCTGCTGAGGAGCTTGAGGTTGCAGGGACCACTCAGAGCAGATCTTCATGGACTGCAACAACGTAGACACCTGGAGAAGCCTAGCTAAGTCTTAATACAAAACCAAAAGTACACGGTCAAATCCAAAGCCAAACACTGAAAAAAGAAACTAGCGTTCTCTTGTCTCTCTTGCTGCACCACGTTTTCACTTGGATTGCAAACCTCACAGGAGGTAGGCTGAGTCACTGAAGAACATTGCACGCAAGCACTCAAATGCTGGCTGGATTATTTAGAATCTACCACAATATAAACATTGAATCATACTAGCTCCAACACCACCACCACCATCACTTTCATTTTCCCTTTAAAGTGGTTATCCAAGGTAGTATTCAGTTCCCTGAAAGCAGCTGTTTAGTCATCATTTTAGATGCTGTAGGATAGTCTGTGTGGCCTCCAGCTGCTGCTCCTGGTCTCAGGTCGCACCTGGATCCTGCCAGCCTGTTCTACCCAGATACCCCAGGTCTCCCAGGAGATACTGAGCACCTACCTTGCACAATTGAATCCCAGCCTCATAGCAGACATTAGCATGGGGAAAAAGTTGGCAAGACACTTCCAGTCAGCTGCTATGAACAATTTAATTGAAAAATGAGTGATGATAGAACCAGAGAATGGTTTAAGTTTGCATGGACCTTTACAAGTCACACAGTCCAATCCCACTGCAATGAACAGGGACACTGCCACACAGGATGTGGCCAATAGCTAAATGGCTTTTCAGGGAACTTATTGGTGCAGTTCCCTTGGGGATGCTGTCCTGGGACATTCTTGGACCACATGCCTCTATCTCCTCACATGGAAAAGACAGGAACTCACCTTTTTGGCAGCACTCTCTGAAATAAGGATCAGGCTTACCACCAGTTACTATGACCAAATTCCCATCAGCAAGGCTGCACTAGCAGCTCCATGTGTCCAAATGGGCCAGAACTACCATGTAACATCCAGAATATTTCTCACAGGCCTAATTTAAAGTTTTTGAGACTGGAGCACAGAGTTTGTGAGTATTTCACCAATGCAGAAGTTCACTGGAACAGAGAGAGACCTGACCTTGACAAGACTCTCAACTTTGGCTGCCAGTTCTTCCGAGCTTGCAATATTTAATGTTCAAGTCCTGTATTTCAACCCAGGTGCAAGCTTCTGACCTCTGTGTTTATTAAATACATTGGAATTTCTAGCTTTCATAGATAAAGTCTATAAACAACCTCACCAGCCATAAAATTGCTAGGCAGTGAAAAGAGCTAAAAATCTATTCAGAGTGGTACTACAGACTTGGACCTGATTTGTCTTTTTTTTTTCTTTTTTTTTTTAAAGTTTAGGTAGATGAAGTGCACTTGCCACACTGACACCATCACTTACAAAGCTGCATTTGATGGCAAGCCTCTGTAAGGCCTGAAAGCACCTGTGTGTAGTCTTGTACCTTTATCATCTGCATGCTGTTGTCCCGTATGTCTTCCAGCATGGTCGCGTCTCCCATCACACAGCCCCTCTGCTGCATTCAGGGCATGCTAAGCCTAGCTAAGGACTTGCACTTGCTGAAAATTTTCAAAAATAACATTGTAGAACAAAACTAGCCATCACAATGCTCTGAGCAAAGACCTTAAAGATTATGCACTCGTGACAGAGTTACCTTCTCAGGATTATTTACTTTCACACTGGTAGCAGTAGACACAAAACAGAGAAAGAGGAGCAGGGGGACCTTCCCTCACACCAAGTTTATGTGCAGCCCTTACTCTTGTGCTAGCCCCTGAAATCCAACCTGCAGTGTCAAGGGAGAGAGGAATGAGTGACAGAATGAATCAATCCAAACAATGCTGGTGGCTGAAGTATTTGCCTGGGAAGATGAGGGTTTAACTCACTGCCCATGAAAGTTTCATGCACTCCCCAATCTGAAGAAAGCAACTCTCACCTGTTCACAGCTCTACAGAAAGCAAGAAAGTACAGACACAGAATAAGGACATGAACCAAAAAGATATTTTAGATCCATCAGTTATAATTTACACACCAATGACATACAGCATAAAGACAAAATATACAGATTTTCATATATATGTACATGGATCAACACAGTGCACAATTTAAAGTTATGTTACAATTAAGTGTACAATTTTAAATATGGCTTTATAAACTAGTAATAATAACAGTGCTAAAATAATGTATGTCTCATGTAAGTTTATAGATAAACAACATAATGCAGCTACAGCTTTAGAGTCCACATTTAGAAATGTGTTGCTTCATTTTTTCAGTTAAATCTTGCACACTGCAGCTAACTGGATATATCCCTCCCCACACACCCATCTACATATACTTTATTCTTGCTGGATTGCACACCCCTGTCTTTGGACTTGCCTTCTTCAAGTATCCTGAAAAATAAAAACTTGTACATTTGAGGAAAGGTGAGTCATAAGAGCAAGCTAAGAAATGAGGAAAGAACACATACAATCATAGTGCCCAGTGAAAATGTGAAAATATCAACATGACCAGTGCAGCTTAAAAAAGCACTTCTTGTTTAGGGAGCTATAAAAAGAACAACAATCACATCTTGTTTGTCTTACTGTCCCAAGTAAAGCAAATTTTTACTTGAGTAGAATTAGACAGGAATAAGAGGAGTGGTAAATTCTGGATCACTCGGAAGCTCAGTTAGAAACTCTGGCACTGCTGAAGCAAATGATACTTTTGTCAATGACTTCAAACTAGGGCAGGATTTTATGTCTTCTGCAGAAGTTGAATGCCTTTTGGAAGCATACGTTTCAACTTTGGTTTGTTGAGCTGAATGTGGAACACATTACATGAAATCTCACAATCCTTTTTACGCTCAAGTCTGACCAAATGCCCATGATCTCGTCGGGTCTTGAAACACCTGGGAGTAAACCTGGATACAACCAGGACATGGCACTGTAGTGACACACAATGTTTTCACTGACTGGGGTTCCTGTGCTGTACAGAGACCTTCCATTTTGTTTTTCAAATTCCTCAGGGAGCTGCAGAAACATCTCCTGAGAAGTACTTCACATTAGGGCACTTCCATAGGGAAGGAGTGCAAAAGAAACCTTTCCTGATGGCCATCGAAGACAGGATTGCCCAAAACCACAGAGACAGAGCTGTTTCATGTTGCAACACTTCTCTCCGCTAAGGCAAATCTGTAAAGACTTGGGGTCATTGGCCTGAAAATTAAATCCACCCTCCTGCCAGCAACCCATGCAGTGCAGAGAAACATCTTCACTCCACAGGGCACCAGCTGAATACGACAGCCTGTGCTGGCCAGTAGGCTCCAAGCTGTGCTCACTACAATGCTCTGGAAAGGGGGCAAACCCAAAGAGATCATTGTCCTTGCTGCTCATCACCAGGACACAGCACAGGGATGAGACGACAGCACACTGATGCCTCATTGGAGCCACAGCTACCAAAACAAGCCCCTGCACTGTCTACCTAGCCCTAACCAATACCTGAGGCATAGCACAGCACACCCCAATACCTGTGGCACTGAACAACTGCTGAAAGCCACTCATTCAGCACTCTAGTCCTCCTGGTCTGTGGGATTAAACAGTATGACCTGGGTGCTCCTCTGGATCACAGCCACTGACATGTATGGGCAGGACTCACACCTATGCTATGCATATCCATTTCCATATGCCAGCTACTTGGCCATCCAAATTAATTCTACATTTAGAGAGCATAATTTGCTTTATTCGTATCACATGCCTAAGTCTTACTTTTGCAGTACTTGGGGGGGGAGGGGGGGAGGGTTAGGCCAAACAGCTACTTGTCAGAAAAAAGATTCAAATTCTTATTCAAACATCTAAGGACAAGACTCACTTGAATTCATCCCCTGCCACAGAAATTTCACTTGGTGAGTTGCCCTGCATAAATCTGCACATAACATACTTTTCCAGCAGGCAATATTTTGTAAGTCTTAGCATCTGACAGATACAGCCCTTTCAAGGAAAACAGTATGAAACTGTCATGATTACTTGAGCAGACATCACTGACAAAAGCAAATTTGTGCCTGAACTGTTGCTGTAGAAATATTTCAGGCAGTATTTTTTCAAAGAGAATATAGATCTGGAGGGACATTGCCAAGGTTTTAAAGATCAAAATGTGTTACTTGCAGTGCTATAATTGGATGGAAACAGTCCTCCAGATCTGAAACATCAGGTTCAGTTTGGTTTTTAAATCAAACACCACATTTGCAGGATTTCTGTAGGACCTATATATCCCAGCGCCTGTTTTCCCCACGCGGTAACAGTGAGCTCTGCTGACAGAGCCAATGAGTCCGACAGGGGTAAACAAATCCCTTCTGACATGACAGAGTGTCACACAGTCAAACACTGCAATTCACATTAAAAAAAAACAACACCAGACTGCTTCATGTCTAACTCCAATGGAAATGTAGAGCTTGCTTTGAACTCCCATTTGCCAAATGAGGAGCAGACCAATTAATTACTCATTCTCTTAAAGCAGCACTATGGAAACAAAGGCAATACTCAGCCTTTGGTGGTATTTAAGGTAAGGTAACTGTGGCACTGTCTCCTCATCAGGATGTGGGGTTATGCTCCAGCTCGTAAGCAGAGTAAGGGTCCCTCCTGGTCACTGGAACAGGGGCACTAGCCAGGCCACAGGTGCAGCCCAAGTCCTGCAGCAACCCACCACTTGGCACTCTGTGTCTCACCCTTCCCTCTCCTACCCGCTGCCTCCTCCAATGACCATCCAAGGGCTCCCCTGCCCTATTCTGAGGGGCTGGACAGTATACAGGAGCCCTAAGACAGCTTTCCTTCTGCCAGTGCCATGTACCACCATCTACCCCCAGCTCACCTGGGGCTGTGGCTGGGACCAGGTTTGGCACTCGCAGCTGTGGTGCTTTCAGACCTCATGGACATCTGACTCCTATGTCAAGGGTCCCTGAACCCTTTCTAACATCACCCCACAGTCAGTGTCTGGCTGTGGCAGCAGGAGCCCCACCCAGGGAAAAACTTATGAGGTCCATGTTACCTCACATGACATCGTGGCATCCACCACCCTCCTGCTCCAGACAAAAGCAGCCTTCCCAGCTCACCCACAAGGAGGTTGGCAATCTGCAGTTGTCTGAGGTTTCATGGCTGTGGAGACACCTGATGACCCTCACCTCCATCAGCAGCACAGTCAGGACTTCCAGCATCCCTACAACGCACTTGCACGCGATTTTGATCAAGGAGGGAGGAAAAAAATAAAGAGAAAAAAAAAAAGAAAAAGAAAAGGAAATAAAGATGCTCTCCAACTATTTTTAGTTCTGTACAGTCCCTCAGCACTAACTTTAAAAATAGATACGATGGAAAGGGAAAAAAAACCTAAAAAGACACTGCAGGATTAAGAAAATGTTGCTCTCTTAGCAAAATTTTGGAAAGTCAAAAAAAATCGTTCCCTTTTTAAGAAAACACATCTCTTTTTTTTGCCCATGCAAACCAAAATGAATGAACACTTTTTCAAAGATGTTAAAAAAGTTTGGGTTTTTTAAACTTATTTTTTTTTGTTTTCCCACAATACTTTACCAAGAACAGCTTTCAAAAGAAAAAGCATGGATCAAAACCCTTTAAAGAGGTCTAATAGTCAGTATTTTTTTCTAGAAGGGACAAATAAAGTCAAGGATCTCCTACCCAAACTAGACAAAATACATCCATAAATTCTTAGAGATGTCATTTCCTAATTTCATCTCTAATTTGAAACATGGCCAAAATCAAAAAGGCAAACTTTACTGAGAGTAGCTGTGATAAAGAAAAAGGCAACTGACTTCTCCCAGCTAACCTCTCCAGTAAGCTGAACAGAGTCCCTCGGAAAAGGGAAAGCATGTGATAACCTGCAAAATGCATTCACCTCATTGATTAACCCTGAAAACTTCAGCTGACAGCAGAAAGCCGCTTACCCTTCTAAACCCCTTCTGATGTGCTGCTCTTCACCCCCTCCAAGGGCATGCCCATTACCTGGCTGCTCAGGATGAGGTTCAGCCTCTGCTGGAGCACATCAGTTATGTGAAACAAAAAGAAGGCCAGGCGAGAACATAATCATGGCCCTGTCAAACACCTCCATCCTTGGCGCAGCCCCCCATACCCTGGCATCGGCTCTACCTGCCATTCCAGCAGCAATGAGCACTGGCAGACAAATGAGGCCATGGCATGACACCAGCTGTGCACTGCACTGGCATCTCCTGTCTCTGCACCCGCCACTGCCTGCAGCCACACAAAACCCAGATCCTGCCACATGCACCTGGGAGGGTAAAATGACATTGCCGACTTCTGGTTAACCCATGTTTCAAAGGCCACTGCCATGGACAGATCTGTCAGCCCACCAAAATTATAAACGTGATGCTGTGTGCTGAGCTCAGGCTGGCCTTTTAATAGCTGGGACTCATCTGCTGCACACCTCACTCTGCTAAAAAAATGGAGAAAGCACAGCCTTCAAACATGCCTAGGTAAAGGAATGAGAACATCTCCATCAGAATTTCCAACACACTAATGTTTTTAAAGAGGAGCTGTTTGATGCAGATGCTTTTTATTCAGAATATCAGTACCTAGATTTCTGCAGATAAAATCTGTACTGATGCGGACATTGAGTTATGCAAGCATTTCAGGCCATCATCTCTGTGCTTTCAAGCCCAGGACTTCTATCTTCGTAAGACCTATTCTTGTGCTTAGTTTCCTGAGAAGGGTCCGAAGTAACTGGATGATGTCTTCCTCCTTCTCCGTTTTGTTCTTTTCAAATGATACTTGCCTCCAACATTAACTGGAACATGGCCCCAAGGATATGCCTGGGAAATTGAGGAAACAGGTGCAAATTCACACCAAACTTGTCAGCTCTCGCTGTGGTGGCTCCCACACATGAACAGGCACGGGAGGTCACTGCAGACATGTGTGTCCCTGCTTTCAGAGCCACAGCTAGCTCCGTGTTTCCCCCAGGCACGCACCCTCCTCTGCAGGAGGCACTCCAAGATCCGAGAGAGCAAACTATTCTTTGAAAGCTGGAGTTATTTCAAGCTCCAAACTATTAGGACTACTAACAGTTAACAATCTGAAGCAGTTGTCTGCCCTGTCTGCTCCCAGAACACATTGCACAACCAACGCATTATAAAAATTTTGTGGAAGGATCCTGATTCATCTAACTGTAAACCACTGAGAAATTAATAATTAAAATATTTTTAAATGAGCCACTAACCAAGTCTGCAGTCAAATTCCTGAGTTTATACGCATGTTTACAAATTAGACAGCTGTCTTTATGTCCTATATGCTCTATCTTTACCTAAAACCATCTAGTTGCGGTCAAGCAACACTGATATACCTACCTAACTTCAAAGTCTTAAGTCCAATGGATTTAATCTCATCTTTAATCTTCATTTTGGGAGACAAGAACATGGAGCCTATCAGAACCTGTGTGATCATTCCCAGTTCCAGATTCACAGATGTGCTAGCCAAGGTCACTTAATATCAATTCCAGCCATGCTTTCAGCTCTTGAATATCCCCACAGACGGTGGTGCTGACGGAACTGTCCTGTCTCAACTGTCTCACATGGATCAGCTTTAGGGATTGCGCCCTGTAAGCCAGCACAGTGCCCAGCACCCACTGAAGCACCTTCCTAGACAGCTCTAAAGCCTTTTGTTGCCTGAGCCAACATCTTACAACTACACAGCATCCCATGTCTACTAATACCCCAAATTGCTTTGCAGCCTTCATGAGTTTGCGATGTCTGTTGGTAACACACACAAAGCACCTGCTGCTGAGACACACCAGGCTTTTAGAAACAAATTGCAATTCTTTAGCCTTGCCTAGAAATAGCAGACAGCAGCCAGGGGCAGGGAGTAAAAACATAATAATTCAAAAACACAGAAGAAATCTGGCCAACACACATTCCAAAAGAGTATTTGGGAGATTATACATTAATAGATATCTCCCTCCTGAATAAAAATATTCTGGAGTAGTGATTTCAACCTTCTGCAAAGAACAAGAGACACTAACCAGCTTCCTTCTGTAGGAATGTGTTTTCCTCCAGCTTTCCCTGACTCAAAAAGAACTGGGAGCAGTTCATACCTGCACACGTTGTAATATACACACCCGAAGTATGGATAGCTATCAAATCAAATCCCCTTGAAACTTCACCAAATCATAGAATCTTTTAAGTTAGAAAAGACCTTTGAGATAACCAAGTCCAACTGTTAACTCAGAACTGCCAAGGCCACCACCAATGTCCCCAAGTACCACATTAATGTGGCTTTTAAATACCTCCAGGGATGGTGACTCAATCGCTTTCCTGAGCAGCCTGTTCCAATGCCTGACAACCCTTTCAGTGAAGAAGTTTTCCCAGTATCCAGTCTAAACCTCCCCTGATGCAACTTGAGGTCATTTCTTCTTAGACTATTGTTTATTACCTGGGAGAAGAGACAAACTCCTGCTTCACCACAACCTCCTTTCAGGTAGCTGTAGAGAGCAGTAAGGTCCCCCCAGCCTCCTTTTCTCCACACTATACATCCTCCGCTCCCTCACACATTCCTCACAAGACTTGGGTTCCAGCCCCTTTGATCAGTTTCATTGCCTTTCTCTGGGTACGCTCCAGCACCTTGGTGTCCTTCTTGTAGTGAGGGGCCCAGAACTGAACACAAGACTCAAGATGTGGCCTCACCAGTGCCAAGTACTGGGGGATGATAACTGTCCTGGTCCTGCTGCAGATACAAGTCAGGATGCTCTATGCATCTGATCCACTTGGGCACACCACTGGCTCATACTGAGGTGGCAGTCAACCAGCACCCTCAGGGCCTTTTCATTACAACATCAATCAGTTTTTTCCATGGAAAAAAGCTGTGCCAGTCACACCTCTTTCATTTTTGTCCTCAACCTGCTCCTGTAAAGATAAGATATCAACACAACCCAGTTGTGACAAAAGCTCCACTTCCCAGAAGTCAGTCCCCCCTGGATGGGGGATCTGGTTTTGAACACGAACAAAAATGTAGATTGAAAGGTCCTGTTGCCCTCTAGACCTCCAGTTTGCCCATGTGTGTTTTAAGTAAGTGTTTACCTTGGTTTCACCTGCACAGTTAGACAAAATGAAATACAGTTGAAATAGTCCAAGTAGCATGTGACAGCTGAGTCAAGCATAATGGTCTCTTCCAAAGTGGTATAAACCTCTTCCTGACCTGAAGGAGAAAACAAATCAGACTGATCCCAAGAAACAGGTTAACTGCACAATGGGAGACACTTGATACATATCACTTGCATTGTTCATGATCTCTGTACTCATCCATGTCCACATCCGAATCAAAGAGGGAGTGTCCAGTGTAATCAGTGTCAGGGGTTTGAGAAATACTGTTCCCTTCCTCATCAAATGTTTCTGTCCTTGAATAAAAACTGAAGTCCTGCAAAGGGGAGTAAGTCTTGCTTGCTTCGCTGCTCTCTTCAGATTCATATAGAGTGTTATCATCATCATGGTGCCATTCTGGCCAGAATTTCCTCCTTATTCTTTCACAATACATAGCAAGGTTAATCAGCTCGCCTGCAACACAGCAAAACAGACACATCAGTAAATATATCTAGTCAATAATGCTCTAATTGACCTGCTGTTGTAAAAACACATAAGCACTGTTTGGAAACAAATTGTGCAGGGTCTTTCCAAAGAGGTTTCAAAATTCCACAATTTCATCAATCCTCCTCGCAGCTCTGTAACTTTCATCTAGCTTAAAACACATATTATCAACCTACATACAAGAAGGGTTACACAGGAATAAACACAAATGCATATTCATGCAAGTAGCAAAATAACCATCCTAAATTCGACTCCTAAGGAAAAAAATCAAGACAAGACACTAGTCTTGCAGGGCTTCCATAGCAAAATTTTTACTTAATTGCAGACACCTAGTTTCTGAAGACAGAATTTGATCCTATACATGCACAATATACTTATTAAATGCAGTGAATTTAGGTTTTCCACCACCAGATGGCAGCGTTGTCTACAACATAAATTCACGTTTTTATATGGTCACTGGCTCACTCCTAGTGCTCCAAGCCTTACTACCTTACGACTTATGTCTACACACACGTGTAAGCTTACAGAACAAATCACCAAAAACAAATAAGAAATAAATAAAAATGTATTAAAGGAGAGCTGTATGTGAAACCTGTACTCACCATAGCATGAGTAGGTGGATGGGTATAGAGAATCAACCATATTGCTTGGGTATTTCCATCTATTACCTTCCATTTATTTTCATCAGAGACAAACTAAATCAACAAAAAGTATTTTTTCTAGAAAGCAATGAGCCCTTCAGAATTTCATCTGTGATTCCCTAGACATCACGGGGAAGAACTGAATAGGCAACACTTATGTTCTCAAGTGCTTATTATTTGAGGAAAAGAGTAAGTTTACGTTTCCTGACTGTCGATTTAGGAGAACTTTCTTGTACAAAGTAGATTCACAGGTCACATTCTTTCCTTTTACACCTGTTTCACATCCTTTTCCTGCTTAGCTCTTTCCCATTTTTCACACAGTGTAGCTTTATTCTGAAAAGGGATCCAAAGATACTTTAACATCTATACCACTCCAGTAGAAAAAAAACCCTCTGTAGTGGGGAGCAGGGGGTATACTGGTTTCCAATTCATGCCAAAACACAGTGACTTCAAAGTCAGGCTGGATTTCTTCCTTCCCAGCACCTTCAGTAACAGAAAATGCTGTAATTTTAGTGGAACAGAACCTGCATTTCTGCTGTCAAGAAAACTACTCAGTTCAGCAGAATTTGACTCACAACTGCACTTCTGTCTTCTCGTACTTTACCCAGCATTCATTCCTGAGAGGCTTTCAACCTCTGCCACCTCAAACAGGGAAAAGATCAGGTACAGGAATAGAAACAATCATGCAGAACATTAAAGAGAAAACAAACAAGAATTTTAAGAGAAAACAACATTACAGCATTAGGATACAAATGCTACAACGAAGGCAAGAACAGCTCATGATGCAGCTAAAGTACTGCAGTGTTCAAAATGGCCTTCCAAGGTACTCCAAGTTTAAACACGGAAAATGCCACCAAGAGCTTTTCATTAGGGATATCTTAAGCTTTCTTACCTTTGATTAGTCTCTCTGGTCGAGTTCCTGGTAACGTCCACATTGCCTGTGCCAGATGTCCAAAGACAGTGGCATCAACAGTGGAAACAGTTGATCCCATAATGTACTTCTTGTCACCTGTAAATACAACAAAAAAAATTCCTTAACTGGATGTCAGTTTGCTGCAATTTTGAAAAAAAATACCATGGTTACATCTTTAGCATATTTTTTTACTAAAATGATTTAAATTAAAAGGGTCACTAGTTCAAAGGCAGGGATTCAATACCAATGTGGTTCCAAAGGCATTGCTAGGGTGCAGCAGGTGAAATCCATTCCTGCAGATTGCCCTGTGTTCACTCACCACTTCTATAACTAGGCCAATTACAGAGCCACCACTGGCCAAAAAAACTCCTCCACTCCTCACAGCTGGCAGCACTCACACACTGTACTAATTCTACTGCATTTAAAACATCCTCTGCAGCCAGCAGGTGCCTGAAAGCACAATTTTCACTTCAGTGTAAACCCAAAGCTGTTCAACCATGGGTCAAAATCATGAACTTGCTAAAAGAAACTGGTTACCCTTCATCTCTCATGCATGCAAACCCAGATCCAATTTTCATCTGATCAGCCAAAAAAAGAAAAGTCATACTCAAAGCTTTCCTCTCTCCCTACTTGTTTAGACTGAAACAGATGTACCAGTTAGACTGGCAGCAACTGCTCAGAAATGACCAGGAAAAGGACAAAGCTGTAGACAGGAGTGAACAGGTCCTCTCACACAACACCAGTGCACCGCCCCCACCCACACCAATCCCTGGCAGGTAAAAACCAAATAGAGTCATGTCAGGCACGCAAGTAGTAAGTGAAACAGCAGCCCTTTGGGACTGGCCTGATCAAGAGGAGGGACAGATCTGCTCCACACAGCTATTCTACATACCTCTCTGGACACTACCAAGATGGTCCTAAATGGCCAGCACAAAACAAACAGATTGATAACCAACTAAGACAAAGAAGAAAAATTCCATTTCAAAGCCACTGTTTGCAATAAAACATCCAGGATAAACTGCTTTTCCCATCACAGGAATGAGGCCTGGATCAAAGACCACACATAGAGCAGGCAGGTGAAACAGGCAGTATTGCAGAGGTCAGGTTAGCAGATTCACTCTTCCTGCCTTGGCCCAAAATGCTATAAATACTGCAAAATGTGGTATGTAATTGAATTCTCAAAATCCCATCTCCCCAGGATATTCTTCCCCTGACTACTATAAGCTGCCTGTAATTCAGCAGGTTATTAAATGTTAAGGTTATTGAGAGAATATAGAGAAACTGTCCAGCAGTAAAAATCAAATTCCAGTGTACAGTACAAGGAATGCTGCCATCCCCCTGTACAAGAGCGCAGCAAAGCGGTGCTCAGGAGTAACCAGTAACAATAACCTCCTCTGGCCTGTCAGATGTCATTTTAAGATGGCGTTAAGTCTCCCCAGCTCTTTCACAGCTGCATTAATCTATTGTTTGAAAACTCTGTACAGGATAAGTGTTGTGTCTTTTCAGTATTTACCTAACACCTAAGCATTCACTGATCTCAAGAACAGCTCAAAAATTGGTCCCTAAACCACAGTTATATGTCAACACTAGGAATTTAGTACCATACACCCAGGTCTTGAGATTTGATCCATAGCGATGTTGTGCTCGGAAGTAATATTGTTGTTCCCATTTTGTTACAACTAAGGCAGGCTGAACCATCCCTCTCCCTGGTTCACCAGGCAGAACACCCCACACCTTCAGGTACACAGAAACAAAGGGCAAGAAGAGGAAATAAAATTGTGGGTTCATAAAACTGCAGATCTGGTTTTAAGTCATGCTACACCACATATGGCCTCTGTGCACATTTTCTCCCACTAATTACAACCTGTTCTCAAGATTTCCAGTGCAACTTTTGTCCAGAAGACTTTCCGATAGACCTGATGCCTCTGTGTTCATTTTTAGGCCAGAACTCTCAGTGCCTGTCACATCAAGGCTGCCATAGTGCTGATCATCTCCAACATCTCTCTGCAACCTCCAGCCAATCCAGTGGAAATGAAGTCACCTTATCACACTGGACTTGGATCAAATATTTATTGCCCAGGAATTTGGGAGCATGCAGCTCCACTATTTACAAACGCATGCACCAGAGGATTCAAAACTAGCAACTTCACCATTGGGTCAAGAAACCTCAGCAAGAAACAGATCTATGATACATAGGCAGAAGATCTGCACCCTTCCAAGAGTGACATGTACAGCCCTTACAGACTGCTACAGGGGCATTTCAGCTAACTTTAGAGGCTCACATTCAAGTTAGCCCCACTTCTGTGTTTCAGGTCTGAGCACCTCTGCCTTCCACAAAGCATTAAATGCTTTTCAAAATCTAGTTCAGGAAGCTGCTGCCCTGCAACTACATGCTCAAAATCCCCATCTATCAAAAAAGCCTGGCAGGCAGAGAGCTAAGAGGGCACCAAGAGATTTATGGGCACTGCTCACTGTTTTGCCTCTTTTAAACAATTATCTAAAGGTTTATGTTTATACATTGCTGATTTATATGCTCATTCCCCATTTCTTACGCTCCTGCTAGCCAGTAGGAAATGGCTACAATACAAGGAAATTACATTTGTGGCTAAAAGACTGCAGGACAAAGAGCAAGATGATACCAATGGGGCAGACTGATTCATCACGTTCCTATTTACTGGTTTATAAGAGATCTGGAGAAGTCTATCAGGGAAATAGGTACAAGGGAGACAGAAAAATGATTCTCAGAAATGAAAAATAAAAAAAAAGCACCCAAGATGTGACTGGGAATGTCAAAATGAGTGTCATAAGAACTGGCAGCTGCCAAGTTACCATTCTCTGGAAGCAGCTCCTAGAATTTAAAAGTTATTCTTGTTCCCATGTTAACAGCCCCTGTTAAAAAAGTGGGAAGCATTAATCTGATACGCCTGGTGACTGACAGCTACAGTTTGCTATGTGCAGCTACTCTGCATGATAGTCATCCCTTTTAAGCTCTTAAGATTGCTCTCTAACAGCCAAAATCCCAAGTTCCTCTTCTGAGAAAACACTTGGGTACATATAAGTGGAGGGGAACCTCACAAAGACTGTGTAGGCAATAAATAATAAGTGAAACAGGGGAGTCCTGGAAGTCTGCATCCCACGTTCTGTCCCCACTCCAGGATACTACCTGGAGGCCACAATTACTAGACCCAACCATAAACAGCTGATTGAAGAAAACATGAGAATACTGATGCTAATGAAAATCAAGGCAACTACAGAAAAGTAGACAAACTCACCAATAATCTAAAAGGCAAATACAATGATTCATGTAACTGCACACTGACTAATCTGACATCCATTTCAGAAAGGAAGACAAAAAAAGGTATAATATTCCATTTGTAATGTAGCAAAAAATAGGAATACAGCAGATACTCATTGAGGCTTTCTGAAATACACAGAAACATACTCAAGAACAATCTGGAAGTAAGAACAAAACCTCTCCTGATAACATATGTGTACAATGCCATTAAAAATTTGGCACAGAGTAGAAGTGCTTCAGGATTTACAATGTTTATTCCCCACCAAAAAAAAAAGACTCATTACGGCATTTACCTTCACAGGGAGATGACCCAAGCCACCCAGAAAGGAAGGAAGAACTAGGAAAAGCATCTGCCTGCAGGCTGGAATTGGACAAGCTCTCATTTGAAACAAGTCTGATTTTGAACAGATTATGATAGTGACTAACATCTACTAGCAATTGCTAATAAAAGTGGTGGCACTTCCACCTGCTGAAATCTCAAAACTGTATGGCTTTTAGAGAGCCATCCTCAGCCAGTAAAAAGGCACAGGCCTCAAAACAACAATCAAGCAGTGTGATTCAGAGAGATCTGTCTAGATGATTAAATTATCCCTTTGAACTCAAAATTTTACAAATCTGAGCGTCAGTATACATTTCAGAGATGGAAGGATGCAGACTTCAAATAAGCAACTCAGGCGACTTTTACAAGTACTTGGGATCATGCTTTAGTTTTCTCTTGAAGGCTCTGTCTACTCTTGGCAGACAGGGATGACTTTAGCATAGACACATCCGCTGCGGCTCTCTGCAGCCTTGCCAACGTTATCTACCCAGAACTGTGGGGCTTTGCTGAGCTCCCAAGTCATAGGCTGAACTTACTCCAGCTCCTGACCCGACCCCATTCCTCTGTGATGAATATGGAGCAATGCAGTGCCAATCTCAAAACTACAGCAACAGTAGTCCCAGTGAGGAGTGCACCTTGAGCTGACCACAGCTCTATTGCAGGTATGACCAGACCTCTTCCTCTAAAATGAACTGCTCCCTTCCTTCCTCCCCCTAAAAGGGACCCCTTAAGCTCGAAAAGCAGGTTTTCTTTGAAGAGGCACTAGAATAGATAACCATTTTTGTTAACAAACAAAATGCAGCATGAGAAAGCAATGTGAAAAGAGCTGTCCACAAATCTTCCTCTTGCCCATTTTGCCCACACATTACGGTTTTTTTTTCCACCTTGTTCCCAAACCAGCAACTCAGCAGGTTTGTTTCAGAAAACAAAGTTACAGAAAACTCTACAAAGACTCATCTAGGTCCACTGCAAACACCTTCCTTTCCGGAACACCTAGGAAGTTCCAAAGCATTTCTTCCTTCCCTTTCTCAGTAATCACTCAGTGTTGCCTTCTGCTGGGCATTCCTCACTTTGCTCCATCCACCTACTCCACACTTACCTTGTTAGAGCATTTGCAGTACATCCTCCCTCTAGAGCACAGGACAGGGAGACGTCCCTCTTGTCCTGCATTCTGCCCCATCTTTAAAGCAATCATAACAGGAAACAAAGCAGACACACAGGTACCATCTCTTTTGGTTCCTTGCACAAGAGAGATTCAAGCTCAAGGAAAGCAATAATCTGCCCCAAATCAATTCCTCAAAATGCAAATTTTACACAGACACACAGTATGCTTAGCTCTCAGCAGACTAGAAGGCAAGACTCACAGTGTAAACAGCTCCAGTTTAGGTTTCAGCCTCAGCCACACAACAGAAAGGAGGTTCATGTAATTCTAGCTAAGTGAGGTCAACCTTAAGGCTAGGGATCCACTCATAATAACCCAAAAGCTTAAACCCACCTATTTTGACAACACAGAACCACCACCTACTCGGAGCTTTGAATAAAGCTAGTAACCCAACCAAATACAACAAAATTCAGCTCAACAAAATAGCATCTTCAAAGGGTTTTCAAATAGCAGCCTCATAACGATCTATCAAATAGCCACAAGTTCCATGAAATAAAAAATGGGACACCCACCCTCCACCTCCAAAAAAACATAAATAAGAGGTTTCATTTGCAGAATTAAACACTACATTTTTCCTAAAATTCACACAGCAACATGCTCTTCCAACATTGCAGGCCACGTTTTGCTCCTCTAGACACACATACTTGGTGGTCAGAGAAGAAAGCCTCTTATGCCTCTAGACACACAATTTGGCAGCAAACACTGGGAAGGAAACACTGTCTCTGCCAGAGCAAGGGACAGCACTGCATGACAGCAGCAGTGCAGCCTCTACCTTCTGCCAAAACGAGATTATTTGAGTATGTGATCAAGCTGCCAGGAAGCACTTGAGGACAATTTCATCCTGTGGACAGAGGGCTCTGAACAGACCACACATAACACACTGCACCTTACCCAGGAGGCCTGCTAGAGTCCGCATGTCCTTCTCCATCAGCGTGTACATCTCCTCCTCTGAGAAGCGGCCGATGCCATGGCCGTACATTTCCCGCTTCACAATTCCTTTGGTCAGATGGCAGAAGATCCACTTCAGCAAGTCGCTGAAGGGGCCGAAAAGAGAAACCATCTTTTGCGTCTCATGAAGATTCTCCACCCATTGGCAATAAGCTAAAGTCCTAAAAGGATGCAAAAATAAGTTATAGCAGTACAATCCCCAGACAGCCCATCACCACCCTGCAAAGGCTCGCACAAAGGTGAGGCAGATGAGCAGTCACTGCCCTGATGGAGAGGTAGCTTCCATAAATGGCAGAGCCTGTGGAGTGACAGCAAGACAAACCAACTTTACAGCACTTACACAGACTGCCCAGTGCTTAATTCTCTGTAAATCATGATTCAGTTCAAGAGAAAATCAGAGTCACATTGAAATATAAAATAAAAGCTGCAGAATTCTGATAAACTCATGTAACAAAATCCAGTGCCAAAGGGATTTATTACCTAAAGATGACTGACTGCACAGATCTGGGGAAAACAGTAACAACAACAAAACAGCAAACAAAGGTATCAATCTTTCCTACCAACCTGTTCTTACTTTCTGTACTGCTGAAAATTAGCCAACCAGTAACTTTGCTCCAACAGTAATTTTTCAGATAATCTCTCTTCTCCTCAGAACCCAACCATGACATGCTATTTTAAAAATAAAATTTAAGAAACGAAGAGGTAGAGGTTATTGGGTTGGGTTTCTGTTACATGTTTTCCTCTCTTCAAAATGATTTTATGAGAGACATTTCTAAAGGACTCTGTTGTATCCTAAGCTTTACCGAATGGCAAACAATATTCTTTTGAAAAGCCTTCTTATAAAAATGTCTCACCAGCTATAATTTTTGTTTCCTACATGAATTTTTGTTCTTTACACGAACACTATAGACAAACAAAAACTTGATTTGTTGTTGTTTCAACTTCAAAAACTTATGAAGAAAAGAAACATTAACTTTTTTAATATTCAGCATCCCCTGAAATTACATATAAACCAAAACAACCATATATATAACTTTTGCCACCAAGTTCAAGGGATGTTGGAAAAAGGGCTAAAGACATCTCAAAGTAGACATGACAGACATATGAAGCCAGTAGGGTCTAGAAACACTAGAAGTTAATACCCATATTCTATTATGTTTGTAGCAATTTCCAAACTGAAAAAATCTAAAAGTGGATTTACATATTTGAGATTGTATGAAAAGAGGCTCATGGAGACATGATAAACTAGAGAAGCTAGATAGAAGAGTTAAAATATCAAAAGATGCAAGTTCATGTACCCAATTACGTTAAATATTGACTTAATAATCAAATGTTTTCATTCCCAATATGACCAGTGCTCCATTGTTTTAGTCTGGAATAGGACTTCAGTTTTATCACTGTACCTATTTATAACTCGACATAATTTCCTTAGTGCTGATATGAATCACCTAATTCAAGACAGGAAAGAAAAAAAACCAACCAGACAACGAAAAACAAACAAACAAACAAAAAACCAAAGCAGTATCTCCTGGAGTACTCCTGTGACCTTTTTCATAACGTACATTTATCAAAATCCCATGTGTCATGACGGGAAACTAAATTCAGTACTACCATCAGGAAAAAATTACATTTCCACAGTGAAAATGTTCTAATCTTGAATTTACACAGATTCTTTACTTGCATTACTAATAACATGAAGTAAAAGGAGAGTATTTGCCGTAAAAGCTGAAAACATCACTTTCTGCTCAAATTTAGAATGCTTCCAAAAAAATAGGTGAAAAACATTTTAATCCATTAAACATTGTCCCCTGCAGTTCAATGCCTTCTGCTCAAACTGATTTCACTGAAGTCAGTAACAGTGAAGCATGCACAGCTTTTGCTGTCAATGCATAAACAGTGAAGAACAAAAACGCACCTCCCATGCTTCTAATGGCTTTTATCCTCAACAGGTTTCTCCACAACTTCTTGCACTGTATTAATATGACAAAAGCAGCCCGCTGACATTACACACACATCAATATCACTCTTCAAATGGGGTGTATTGCATAATCCTTGTTTTCAAACTGGATGGATCAACTCAAGTCATTGAGCTGGTTTCAGCACAGCAGAGTTTGAAACAGAACCAGATGCAGCACAGGCACCAGCAATACAGGAGGAACATGAAGCCAACAAGCACAGCAGTAAACAGCTACTAAAACTCCTAAAGCATCAGCTTTGTCTGGAATCCTTGGTGTGAGACTGCCCTGCTCAAGGAACAAAGGTAAAATAGGATTTAAGAAGGATGGAAAGAAGACTGGGCTGAAAGCATAAGGGTACTCTATAGAGCGGAACATTGCAGCAATCACATCTCACAGGCCTGGCAAAGAACAAGGTCCCTTTGGCAGATACAGGTCTGAATCAGAAGAAAAATTTTGGTCTTGATGTGAACACTAGGAAATAATTACAAATACTACCTATACCATAGGTAGGTTGAAGGGGACTTTAAAAGTCATCTTGTTCCATCCAATTCCCCTGCCAGGGGCAGGGTTGTTACCCACTAGATCAGATTCCTCAGGGTCCCATCCAACTGGGCAACATATTCTAGTGCCTCACCACTCTCTTCCTAACATCTAATCTAAATTTCTCCTCTTAGACAAAAACTGTTCTCCCTTGTCCAATCACTATCTGTCCATGTAAAAAGTCCATTTCCCTCTTTCCCCAAGCTCCCTTTAAGTACTGAAAGGCTACAATGAGGTCTCCCTGAAGCCTCCTCTTCTCAGTCCTGAACACCACCAGCCTTCTCAGCCTGTCTTCACAGGAGAGGTGCTCCAGTGCTCTGACCATCTTTGTGGCCCTCCTCTGGACCTGCTCTAACAGGTCATCACCTTTTTTATGCTGAGGACTTCAGAGCTGGACACAGGTGGGGTCTCACAAACACAGAGTAGAAGGGGAGAATCATCCCCCTGGACCTCTTTTTATGCAGCCCAGGATGCAACTGGCCATCTCACACTTTTGTCTCATATCCAGGTTTTCATTCACCAGAACTTACAAGTCCTTCCCCACAGGGTTGCTCTCAATGAGTTCTTCTCCCAGTCTGCAAGTTATTACTTGAAAAAACAAATTAAAACTTGCCCTCTGAAAGCACTGCTCTGTCTTGCTGCAGCAACCCTCCTTCCCCAGCACGGACCTGACCTGCTTCATCCAGCAACTCTGCAATACAACTTGATTGCTTTAGGACAACAGGCTTGGTCTGGAGAAGGGCAACAAGTAAAAGAAGCCAAAACAAAATAGAAAAAGGAGACAGAAGACTTTACTGCAGCATTTTTTAAAGGTCCCCCCAGTTGCACAAGACTAACTAGGCCCTACAGACTTGCCACCACTACTGCTCATTCCAACCACACCAGTGAGCTGCCACTGCAGAAATCAAACATGTCCAAGATGGTTTTAATTTCATAAAACAGAATCAACAAGGTTTCCCACCAAGCTAACTTGCCCATTAAAAAGTAAAAATACATTTCCCTAGAGTTTACTCTAAAGGTCTTTGGGTCTGGAAGAGGCAGAAACCAGATCAGGTGTTTAACAACCAGGACAGCAACAGAAAACTGCACAGGATTTAAGTAATCCTGCTTAGGCTGAACTGTCAAGCATAAATCTTAAGACAACTGCTTGTCACTATATGCTCGAGAGTATTGTCCAAACCCTTCCTCAACTCTGTCAGGCTTGGTGCTGTGCCCACTTCCCCAGGGAGCCTGTACCAGTGCCCAACCACCCTGTGGGTGAAGAACCTCTTTCTAATATTCAATCTAAACATCCCCTGACACAACTTCAGGCCATTTGCTCGGTTCCTGACACTGGTCGCCATAGAGATCAGTGCCTGCCTCTTCCCTTCCCCTATTTACCTTCAAACTCTGAATGAGCAGAATTGTCACATGTCCCAAATCTCAAATTTACATGGACAATGAAGGCAGCTAAACAGAAAATCACAGAGTTTACTTTACAATTTTATGGTTCTAAGTACACAAAAGCAAGGGGAAAAGTAGGCTCAGATGTAGAAAGAGTTAAAAAAAATTTTAAAACTGGCTTTACAAGCAGTTTGTTAAAAGAATTCTATTCAAAGGTTCATTAACATGTATTTTCTACCAAGACATGCTTCTCAGCATTTAATTCCACCCATGACTCCTCTGCTCAGAATACATCAGTAGAGTATTGTCAACATTACAAAAAGTTAGGAAATGCCTGAAACTTGGGAGTCTACATAATCTACTCCAGCACCACATTAACTATACATTTTTACACTGCAATTAGTATTTATGAGATGACACAATTATTTTAAATATTGGCCTGAACAGAACATTTGGAGAAACATTAACATTCCCATTTGTGCCAACACATCTGTAAAAATCTCAGAGTATAAATAAAACAATAATGCACTAAAGAGCAATGCTGTGGGGGTGAAATAAATATGAAGTCTAAATGTAACAACAGCTTTGGCCTCAATACATAAATCAGGGGAAGAGATGAAGAAAGTGACTCATCAACAGCAGCTTGCCTGATTATCCCAAAACTGTCTAAGCATCAAGGCAAGGGGAAGGCATTCACAAGAATGTGAACTGGTGGTTATTTTTCCTATCTGAACCTGTGCAAAGTAGAATGTCTTGATATACAAAAAGATTGTAATAAATTCATTCCACAATCAGCAGCAGAAACCCCACCTGCTGCGCAGCTTCCCAGAACAACTGGCTTTTACACCACCAGTGGCGCTCAAGTCTCATCACTGTCGGCAGTAGGAGACACACAGTGCTTACAGTTGGCTTGATATATTTAAATATATTTACATTATAAACACAATTTATGTTTTAACAATGGCAAGTCTGAATACTAGCCAAAGTCATATTCACTTGTATTCTCATACCATGCTTGTCCTGTACTTCAAGCACTCAAGTCACGTATGAGGTTTACAGGTACATCTTGAAAGACAAAGCAAGAAATGAGTCAAATATATATGTGTGTGGATACACAGAGATATATATGTATACACACACACACAGTTATCCCCACAGTTGTGTTTGACAACACAGCCAAGCCAATCTAATGGGTTAATCCGGTTAAGCTGAATATTCAAGGCCTTTATGTTCTCACTAAGCACATTAGTGTCACCAACCTAAGATCCCTCTCCTGAGATTAAAGTGACAGAAAGCATCTCGAAGTGAGTGCTACCCTTCCAGGCATCAGGAACTGCCTGGCCTGAATCCCAGCAGTGTCGCTGAGCCCAGCATGCCAGTTCCAGAAGAAACTGAGAGTCAGACCTATCGTACACAGAGGTCCGATCCCACAGATGTGCTGCAGATACAGACTCAACGGATCCCCAGAGGTGGCTGTGGGAGCCCCACTGGTTTCTGAATGCCCACAGGTTGTTGCAGGCAGTGGAGGGAACCCAGAGCAAGCCTACAGCAGATGAGAGGTCTGGACGGGATCCGGAACCTGGGGCAAGAGCCACAGAATTGTTCCACTTCCATCTCCTCCCGGCTGGCTTGGCCCAACACCCATTCAGGTCAGCAGGGTTTTCTTCTTTTGCCAATTTAAACATAGCAAAAACCTAATGGTTATGGTATTCTCCAGGGGTAGGAGCTCCAGCATCAGCTCAAAATCAGCCTAGTGCATCTCAGAGATATGCTCTAATCCCATCACAAAAATAGGCACACTCGCTTGCTGTCTTTCTGCCTGACCTCTGCCAGGTGCCGGAGCCTGAGCCGGGAGCAGGATGTCCAGAGGCTGAGGTTTACATCAGCCCTGAACTGCTCTCAACTCTAGCCAGAGAAGCTGTTTCCACCTGTAAGAGGCACTAACTGTGAAGATGAGCAATGACCTCAGTAAAAGCTAAACATTTCTGGAGGAAATGCTGAGCACCCACCAGGATTAGCTCCATCCAGAGGCAGCACACCACAGGATGTACTTTGCTTCTTTGTTCAATAAATGTATTGCAGTATTACTTATTTATGATGAAGTTACTTTTCATGCAGCTGGCAATGAAACAGTATGAATCACATTTTATATCACGGCTTTGAAGGTTTGATTTTATAAACCTTATTCTGCAGATAGACATCACTTTGCTACAGATTCTTCACCATGGAACTAAAGGACACAGTGAACAACCCCTAAGCTTCTGGCGGGAAGTGGGAAGGTTCAGGGACTGATGTGAAGGGATCCCACAACCACAGACACAATGCTGTCAAGGAGAAACATGCTCTTACACCGCAAAACCTGGTTTTATTTTCGTGTAACTATAAGCTGGTCCAAGCTGTTATCCAGGAATTACAGCAGTACAACTGCAATGCCTCATGGCTCAGGCTTTGCCTAGTACAGGGAACCTGCACGGTATAACCCCACCAACATATCAAGCCTCTGTTACAGCCACACAGCAGGGACACACAGTTAAGACTTACACTTGGATGTTTTACTACATTGCAGCAAAAACACGTGCCTGAGTAAAACTCAGCTGTGTGACTAGACAGGAAAGGCAACAGGGATATGCAGCCAAGCACGCACATTTCTGTTCTTATTTGATGTCACTTTGCCCACCCATTTCGATGCCACCTCCCTTGGGTCAGTGCCTGAATTTGCAATACCTGTACTCCACACTCCCCTATGTCATGTCCAGCAGTGCCAAGTCAGCTCCGAAGGAGCCTGGATGAACAGACAACAGTTTCACAGGACAAAGCACACTTTGCAACTGAGACACAACAGCAGTATAAACTTGTCATCAGTAGCAATACAGTTAAAGCAGGTAAATCTATGGACCACAAAACAACTGACACTACGGCAAGGAGATGAAGCATTAGGGGACTAAAAGGCTCCATCCACCCTTTGGTAGCTATAATAACTGGAAGGTGGAAAAATTAACAAAAAAAAGGTTACATTTGCAGTCTGCTTGTGTCAGGTTTTTGAGGCTATGACACTGCAGGTGAGTATAACTGGTGAAAGTCATACTTATTAGAAGGCAATGATTATATTTCTAAATTACATCATTTCAACTTGCCTACTGAATGCTAAAATTGTTCTCAGGAGACACTAAAAATTATTTGAAGAACTATATGGACACATATTGCTGCTCATCTTCAATCAGAAGGTAAAAGAAAAAGCAGGTAGATGTGTTCAATTTAAAATCACACAACATTTTTAAGAAAAAAATTCAACTTCAATACAAAACTTAGTATAGCAAGGGCTCAAATGCATACTAGAAAGCACACTATTGGAAAAAAGCCTTGTGCCTGCTGAGGCAGCAAATGCAGCATCCAAGACGCATGTCCACCTGATACTTCTATGAATTCAGTCTGGAAAGGACACTTAAAAAGGACTGAAATGTAAAGCAACGGGGAAATCACAGGTGTTATTTTCAAAGGTGCCAGTAAAATGCAAAAAGTACCGTTTCTGTTTTCCATTCATATACATATTTCAGCTTCTCAAGATAGTGTGACTAATACTGTATCCTAGCATTTGGCAGTACAGTCAACAATACATATTAACAGGAATATCCCGTGTTACAGGAAAGGCAATAATCTGAACTGTAATCACACACACAAGATCAGTAACTGTAAGAACAAAATATTCCAGATTCACTACAGACACTGGATTTGTTCCCCTGCACCCCCAAACCACAAATGTATTCAGTCACCTGGATCTCCTGCTCTTTATTAACAGGGTTGCTTCTATACAGAGTTCAGATTAAACAGGATGGAGGAACATTCCACTGCTGCTTTCTTCCACAAAGCTGCAGGCAAAGGGCCTGACTGTACCTTGCTTACACAGCATAACAACTTTTCAGGGGAATCACCCCTAGCTCATACTAGTGTACACCAAAAGCAGCAGTTTTCTAGGATGAAGAGAGTTGTGAAATTAATAACTTGGTACCCAAGCTTTCTGCAAAAGAAAACAAGCATTCACATCCAGGCATGAGCTCAGGGGCAGTTCTGGCAGCACGCGAAGACAGACAGCTTCTCCATGCAAGCTTACCAGTATAAGTGCTCCTCCACCATTTTCGTTACAGCTCTGGAAACAGCTCTTTCATGCGGACCAAGGTGTTTATTTAAATTCACTCCCAGCTTCTCTTCCAGAAAGTCAATAATGAACTCAGTGCCAGACACTTTCTTGTGATTGTATTCGATCCAAGGCATTTTCCCTTGAGGGGAAAGTTTTCCATCAAAATAGTTCTAAGAAAAAAAAAATAATCAAGTAAACAAATAAATATACAGGCAAAAAAGACCCCTCAGTTCAGTGTCGATGAAAATAAAGATTTTTAAAGCCAACATTATCCAACAAACTTTTGATAAATTAATACTCTAGGGCAGTAGTAGCTATTCAATCAGAGCAGCAGTTTTACCCTATGTGACAATTCAGATAAAACTATTTCCAGGCCCTGCAAGGTGTTACTTGCTTTTATGATGGATGCCATGTGATGCAGTATTATTTAAATACGTACTATTATTCAAGGGTTGAAGATGCTCAGATCTCCCAGAATATCAGCTTTGTTGTTCTAAAAACATTTTTAATCACAGGACTGACAACTGAATTTAGTTCTTGCACAGAGCTGCACTTTTCATGTTAAAAGTACTTTGAAAAAACTAATTAAATACTTAACATAGATGGCTGCATTACCTCCAATGATAAAACACACAGAATCACATGCACATATGAAAGGCATATCATTCCTTTACTGAGCAGAAGGGAAAACTAACTTCTGCAACTTCAAAACTTAGAAATCTCATACATTCACAGACATACTTGGGTCTCCAAGAGCCCAGCACAGTACAGCACTGCTGCACTGCTGAATACCAGTAGAGGTGTACCTGCTCAGCAGAGCTCTCATGCAGAAGCAGTAATGCATTTTCCCCACTGAGAAGGTGAAACACAAATTAAAGAATTACGTCTCATCTGACAAACATGAGAGGAATTGCTGTCTGCCAAAACATGATCAGACGTTTGGCTTCAATTCTCTTACACCTGAAGGCAGAGACACAAGGCAGAACTTTCTTCCTTTCTTGTGATTCCTGTTCTTGTATCCTGTTATTTAGGGAATGAAAATTCCTAGCTCAGAAAGCTGAACCATAAAAGCTCACAATAAAGGCTCTGCACTCAGTCTCTGGATTAGGAGCAATTCGGGACATTGCTCCTAATTGCTAGATGTTTAGGGTTTGCCATTCTGGACTAATTTGTTTGGATCTCAAGTATTTACCCTTCCTGACTCCACCTAAGGTGGGTTAAGGCAGCAAGGAGTGTATGCCAGAACATGTCTCCCACTCAGTCTGAAAGCACCACCATCCTGGTTACCACTCAAAATGCAGATGTGCAACACACTACGATCATGCAGCCATTCCCAGAGGCTCTTTCCTTGTGGATGGAAACAGACAAATGGATAACACTGCTGGGAAACAATGCCTTCTGGCTCTAGCCTCTTCTGGGACTTGTGCCCAAACAAACAGCATGGTAGGGACAGTGGATTATATAATGTCTAATCTACTGCACCCCTGCATGGGTGAACAAAGCTTCTGAATCCCTCCCACTTGCATATGTGGATGACATGGGGATCATTTCCAATGGAGAAACTCTAAAAGCGCTGAACATCTGAAATGGAAAGGAAAGCACTGCCCCATCCTACCACCTTCCAAGACCTTTCTTTCATCAAAAAAGGGTCATTCAGCACAGAGACTGAGAGGTTTCCACAATTTTCCATTATGGCTTCACCACAGAAGCATAAGCTTTTTCTGGAACTACACAATGTGTCTAGAAGGCACTAAGCATTGCTGGCTTAATGTTTGTTAAGCCCTTCCAATATGAGATTTCCTTCTTGTGCACAAACATGGATGTTTTGCAGAAGCTACCGGACTTGAAGACATGTTTACTACATCTTTCAATCACTGCAGTCCCTACTATTTGCAACACAGAAAAAAGCAAGTTATTATTATTCAACTGCATATTTCCTCAAGCACATATATCTAATACATATAAATATATTGCCTAAAAAGATTTTCATGTTTCAATACATGTGGCTTATCAAACTAAATAGGAAACATCTTCCAGTGACCTGAGAAAACCTTAGTTTCTTGAGAAATCTGTTACACTGTTCTTGTATTCACTGTTCTCAAACGGGCATTTTTAGGCTTGAAACTTCAGTATCCTTATGGCTGCTACTAATTGCCATCAAATATTTACCAATTTTCCACTTAAAAACTGTGCCAGCTGCAAAGCAGGTAAAAGCTATGGTATTGTTAAAAGCCAACAAACAAACAAAAGAATACCACCTCATACCTCGCAGTACATTAACTGAACTGCAGCCTGCAAAGCAACAATAACAATTGCTCCACAGAACGTCATTTATAGAGGAATCTATAAAAAGAATGGCACAAGGCATTTCTGGGGTAATTTTACAGTACTATCCAGAAGAAATTAGGTTTACATTTTCAATTACTGCTGCTTATGCTTTTACTTTTACTCATGTCTCTTCCCAAGGAGGCTACCATCTTCACAGACCTGGCATGAAAACAGCACACTTCTGCTTCCTAATTATTTATCAGATTACATAAAGGCTCAGCTCTTCATATTCTTAAGGGAAATCAAGGAACACCAAAAAGTGCTCTATGAGCTTATTGAACATTCTGAAGAAACAGCAAGGCATTGTGACAGCCCAGCCAGGGTGGGGCTCCCCAAATAATTTTTAATGGGGAGCTTGCATGTAGAAAGGCAGCTTCAACAAAATGTATGCACATTACAAGAGTGCATATGTTGGGAGAAATTCAGGTGAAAGTAGGAATGTGTCACTGTGTTCCAATCCTCACATGCCATTAAAGCATGCTGCATAACACACAGCCCGTTATTAAACAGCCTGATGCACTATGATAAACACAAGCAATTGAAAAAGTTAACAGCAGTCTGACCACCTTGCTGCTTTTTCTTCACTCAATTTCACAACCCTTCATTCGAAGTAGCCCCTCCCAGGCAGGGTGATGACCACAGCAGGTCTCCTGAGATGAGCACCAGGACCAGTCACCACCTGCAGTGTTTCTCTATCACCCTGCCAGCATGCAGGGAAGCGAGGTGTTTCCTCCTGGATCCCGCCATACACCTCACACACACTTTACCCTGCTGCCTGCCAGCCAGCCATCACATGCCTTTGTCACCTACAGCATCCTACACGTAACAGTCATGAGGGAACAAAATAAAAGTCTCCAGGTAGTCTGAGTATAGGAAACTTCATAACTTCAGCCAAGAATAGCGTTACCTTCTGCTCCACTCCCGCTCAATCCCAGAGCAGCATCCATACCTTCCTCCACCTGCCAGAGCCCAATGAAGTACCTTACCCCTACACAATGACAGAAACAAAATCTCCTTCTTCCAGAAAGAAAAAGCTGCATCCTCAGCTCATAAGCTTACCTCCACCAAACCTACCTCAAAGCCCTACTAAAACCTTAAGCCCACATAAACCAGCATGGCTAAAAGCACCAACCTGGCGTTCCCACTACCCACAGGACCCACTCCTGTTCCCGCAGCATAGCACATAGAGCTTGTGGGAACCAAGAGGAGTTAAAACCACACTAACTACAATTCCAGGGCTCCAGCTAGGCCAGTTCAAATCCAGCCTGATCTGCCACAGAAAAGCATGAAAAGGAAGTGACAAGATGAAGTAGCTGAAGGTAGGACTGTCAGTTTGCATGGTCCTGCTGACCTATGCCAGTTTAGTGTGCTCACAGCTAATGAGTAGGGATAGAGAGATGCAACACCAAAAAGCAGTCCAGAAAATAAAGAGGGAAGAATAACTCTCTGGAAATTCCTCTCTCTCGGAAAAGCTGAATCACTTCTGACCAGCATGAGCTCCCCTAAACAGCTCCATCCTGAACCACACAAATGCACAGTGTTACATTTTAGGAGTAAGTGAGCATTTCTTGTCACAACCATCTTTTATACTGCAGTGTTCTTCAGGTACTCTCCACTGGAGCAATCCTGACCATCACAAACCTTTAAACTGCATCAACTGTCATTACAAAGAAAATAGATCTCACCAATACTGTCTTCCCTTCAAACGTGCAATTTCTACCCAAATTACTCAGCCTAGAGAAGCAATGTGCACAGAGCTCTCCTGCTTCACTAGCACGTTCAAATTTTAGTATCTTGCAAGTTCTGAAAACCTAAAGGAAGAAAGTACATCCCACAGGATGGAAATCTTCCTTTTTAGTAACCCGAAGTATCTGATTCAAGTACCATTAAACTGTAAGATAATGAACATTAAACTCAGGCTTTCTATAAAGAGTTAATCAAAATGTACTAATTAGGTTTTCTTTCACTTCTGACATAAAGGAATTTAACCAGACACGAAGCTGAATGAAGATCAACCACGAACATGTTAGAAAAAGAAAGCTGCAACAGGGGTGGTTTTCTCCTGTACAACACTGGACATAAACAAAGCATTCTTCCTAACACCTTGGTATGCAGCAGTAAGAAGTGACTTGGCTGAGTGTAGACTGGGAGATTCAAGTTTCTGCTCTCATAGCTTTCATTCACTGGAGTAGCCCGGGCTTCATCCCCTGTGAGAAGATGGCATGGGAAGCGCCCAGTCACAACTAAGGAGCGGTATTCAGGACCTCTAAAAGCAATCCTGTCTCCCTTCACTACGGAGGAAGCACCAGTCAAAGGAGGTGAAGCAAAAGGCAAGCACTTGCTCCCAGGAGAGCTCCAGAGAGAAACCCTCCAGGAAAATAAGCTGTAGATGTCTAATCTTGATGTCTTTAGAACGGTGAAATTCAAAGATCACATAATGTTACACTTTAGTTTTGGGGTGTTACTTAGTGTTATAGAAACTTCAAACCACTCTCCCACTTTGGCATTTCCAGTCAAGTTAACATTCATTTAGCTTCACCAGTTAAATCTACAGCTGCTCCAGGCCAATCTTATTCAACTCACATCTTTAAATGTTATACGCCATATTTAACTGGAGATATAAAAGTACTGGTGTACCCACCTAGTTGTAGGTGTATGTTTACATCTCCCTGGGTGAGACAGAGTGGGGGGAAGAGAGACAGGATGCCTATGTGTCATTTCAAGTAATTACAGTGAGCTGCAACGTAGAGACAAACTGCACCATTTACCTGGTAGGGTAAATCAGCCATCCTCAAGTACGTTTCCATTTTCAGGCAGAATGGAGATAAACTCGGAACACCATTCCTAGGCCTCGAAAACTGATGCAGTATGATGGCATCTTTCGAATCAAGCTCTTCCTCTTTCCTGTCAAAAATAAAACGGAATTGAAAAAAAAAAAAAAAAAAGGAAAGAAACCCAAGCCAGACCCGGACAGGTGCGTGATACATCAGTATATCAAACACAGAGAAGGGAAATCGTGGCGAAGGCAGGTCTGTGCCGCCCGGCTGGGGAGGGCCCGGCCTGGCCCACCTGTGGGGGCGAGCGGCGCCCCCCGCGCTGCTGCAAAGGGGCGATGCGGGGGCAATAGCACAGATGGGAGAACAGAAACACGGCGCAGCAGAGCCCCACGCCCGCAGGTCCCCGCGGCGCCGGGCCCGGTCCCGCAGCCCCCCTCACCGTATGGCCAGCAGCTCGTGGAGCAGGTATGCGGCGGCGGCCAGCAGCGCCCCGCCCGTCAGGTACAGCGTCTTCTTCCACCAGGAGTCGGAGCCCAGCGCCGCCATGGTGCCGCCGCCGCTGCCCGACAGCGGGAAGGCGACGAGCTCGGCCCCATAGAAGGCGGGCGGCGGCTCCTCGGGCGCCGCGCCCCAGGCCAGCGCCAGGCTGCGGTTGCGGCTCAGGTCCGCCACGCACGACCGCGGCGCCGCCAGGCCCACCCCCCACAGCATCCCGGCACCCGCATCCCCCGCAGANGGAGCCCCCCGGGCCCGCTGACTCCGTGCCCAGAACTGGTCCGTGCCGCACCGCCGGGGCTTGTTCTGTGTGAGCCGGCGCTGATGAAATACCCGCGGTGCTCTGGCCGCGCCAGGAGGATCGGAAGGGTCGTGTTCATGCCGTGTTTGGGGCAGAGGAGGCCCGGCCGCGGCTGAGTGCCGCCATCCCGCGTCTGTCGGTCTTCTTCATGTTAATTCTGGTGCTTGCTTCGTGAAGTGACTGAGGAAAACACCTCTTCCTCGTGAGATTTCAGTGGCACTGAGGGCCCCGGCGCTCCCTGGTCTGTGCCCTGGGTGCCCTGTGATAGCATGATGGGCAGGACCTCGTCTCCCATTCTGCCCCGTATCTCTGCCTATCACCCTGACCCCAAAAACACTGACAATGCCCTTTGCCTTCTGGGTAATGCCACTGCCCAAATAGTCCATCATCAAATGCTGCGGTGTGTACACAGCTGCTCCAAATAGCCCCCACAAGTTAGATATCTTATTGTGCCATCAGGGGTGATAGAAGTGACCTGATCCTTCACATAAATGAAGCAGCTTTCAGTGTTCAGGAGAGAATGGACAGAGTCTGACCAGGGATTTGTAGATGCTTTCTCGTAGGATATGGGACAGATTAGACAAAAGAGGCAGATGAGGAAGAGGAGGACCCTTCTCCACAAAGCAAAGCTGTGGAGTTCAGATCCATATGCTAACTTCTCCAAGTGTCAGTGGTGGCCAGTTTTGGGTTTAGTTTTGCTGCGCAACATCAGTGAGAGCAACCTGAAGTGTGTCAGGAGAGGTTTAGGTTGGATATTAGGAAAATGTTCTTCACCCAAAGGGTGGTTGGGTGCTGGGACAGGCTCCCCAGGGAAGTGATCACAGCACCAAGCCTGACAGAGTTCAAGAAGCTCTCAGGCACATGGTGTGATTCTTGGGCCTGTCCCATACCAGGGCCAGGAGTTGGACTTCAATGATCCTTGTGGATCCTTTCCAACTCGGGATATTCTATGATTCTGTGAACTGTCTCTCCTGTCTACACTCACCAGGAAGGCTGCTGTCTGCTGGCACATTCCTGCAGTAGTTTCTTGAGGCATTTTGTTTTATTTCTCACTTTTATCTTGTTTATGGTTATTGAGTAGCCACAGGCTACAGCACAAGAGCACTGTATTTGTGAAGGCATTCTGCTCTCAGGAATCAATAGAATCAGTGAGGCCTCAGGGACCCAGTAAGTCTCATTCCATAAACAGGTTGCTCCCTCCAAAACCTGCTGCACTCCTTTGCACTCATCCTTAGCAAGGTGCTGGCTGAGCATCTTCTTCACGGCTTTTGGGCAACCCAACATGGTAGATGACCCATAGGTAATGAAGTAAGAGTGAAAAGTGAGAGCAGCAGCCCCTTCATGCCACAGCTGATCATTTGCAGCATAAGGGTCTGTTAAATTTTTATGACAGATCAATGAAGAGACAAAGAAGAAAAGTGCTTTTTCTCTGCTACAGCACCTGCAAATCTCAGGCTGAAGATTTGTTTCAAGTGGCAGCCAGTTTAATAAATCTGGACTGTCACAGCCTGGTTGCTGGTCTCAGCTTTTGATCCTCCATGGGAATTGCTTGCTGTGTTACTGATAAGAGAGATCCAGTTACAGATGGGATCTAAGTTTCTGTGAGGGCGAGGAAAGGTTCCAGGCATCCATATCCCAGCTGCTGCCACTGCTTGACTTTCAGAGGCAAATGAGCTATCCTAAAATCTGTGTTTTAATCAGTGGCCAGCACAAGTGGGAAAGACCTGTGAGGGAGAGGAGAAAGGGAAGGCAGGAGTAAATCATTCACCCGCCAGTGCTGACCCAGACGAGGCAGGCAAACCTGGTGTTTTGAAGGAAGCATTACTGCAATTTATGGTCTGAAAACTGATGCTGTGTTTTGGTAGTCCAGCTTGTCCATAGTTGCCTCAGGATTCTTAGAGCAGTACTTTAGTCAGATGTTTAATATATGTTCAATATGGACACGAATACCCTTTGTTTGGAGGACTTTAGATTGTGCTAATCCTGTTCTGCATGTGGTGCTGGCTGGAAGCTGTGAGAGTCCAGAACACAGAGATGCCTCCCAGAACACAGTCCAAGAAGCCTTAGCAGTAGAGCACATGTGCTTCATGGTATGTCAGATACAGATCCCCACAGACACTCCGACAGCCTTGCTGTCCTGCTCAGAAACAGGATTTTTGGAAGTTGGTTATGACCTGCATGGTGCTGACCAGACTTGGCCATTTAAAAGGTGCCAGGTCGCCACATCTTTGTTGCCAGTAGATAAAGAACATAGGTCATACACAAGTAGCCTCATACCTGTCCCTCACACTTGTCTCACTAGTTCTGCCAGCCTCTCTTCCTTGGGATTTTAAAATCTCCTGTCAGCAGGTATCAAGTCCATTTGGCCTGACAGTCTGGTAGCCAAGTTTATTTGCAGACAAAACATCAAAAAGCGTGTCCTCAGCCTGCCTTATCCCTGGCTGTGGAAGAAGGCAATGTTCATTCCTCCAGGGAAGGTGCAAAGCCTCACAAGGCAGCACTGTTGCCCATGGCCAATGCTTTGTATTAGAGAGGATTATTAGCTGGCAGCAGTGTCCAGGAACCTGAGTATTACCTTCTGCCTCCTGTGCATTGCAGGTGCTGCAGTCTCAGTCTGGTTCCTGAGATATGCTCTGGTTTTTCCACTTTGCTTCAAAGAAGCTTACAGGTGATGCATGCTGGACTGATGGCTGCCTCACTGTCTCGTTCATGGAGGGTGCGAATCCAGCTCTGCATGTTTGCTAACTTTACACTCTTCATTTTTTTTGAGTGGAGAAAATGAGAGCTCCCAGCGATACACCCACAGCCTGTCTGGCTGCAAACACACACCAAGTGCAGCACAGTCTGGAACAGTCATGCCTCAAATACATCACACAGAGCAAAACAAGATCTAATACATTAGAGTTCACGTCAGTCNCTCCAAGTGTCAGTGGTGGCCAGTTTTGGGTTTAGTTTTGCTGCGCAACATCAGTGAGAGCAACCTGAAGTGTGTCAGGAGAGGTTTAGGTTGGATATTAGGAAAATGTTCTTCACCCAAAGGGTGGTTGGGTGCTGGGACAGGCTCCCCAGGGAAGTGATCACAGCACCAAGCCTGACAGAGTTCAAGAAGCTCTCAGGCACATGGTGTGATTCTTGGGCCTGTCCCATACCAGGGCCAGGAGTTGGACTTCAATGATCCTTGTGGATCCTTTCCAACTCGGGATATTCTATGATTCTGTGAACTGTCTCTCCTGTCTACACTCACCAGGAAGGCTGCTGTCTGCTGGCACATTCCTGCAGTAGTTTCTTGAGGCATTTTGTTTTATTTCTCACTTTTATCTTGTTTATGGTTATTGAGTAGCCACAGGCTACAGCACAAGAGCACTGTATTTGTGAAGGCATTCTGCTCTCAGGAATCAATAGAATCAGTGAGGCCTCAGGGACCCAGTAAGTCTCATTCCATAAACAGGTTGCTCCCTCCAAAACCTGCTGCACTCCTTTGCACTCATCCTTAGCAAGGTGCTGGCTGAGCATCTTCTTCACGGCTTTTGGGCAACCCAACATGGTAGATGACCCATAGGTAATGAAGTAAGAGTGAAAAGTGAGAGCAGCAGCCCCTTCATGCCACAGCTGATCATTTGCAGCATAAGGGTCTGTTAAATTTTTATGACAGATCAATGAAGAGACAAAGAAGAAAAGTGCTTTTTCTCTGCTACAGCACCTGCAAATCTCAGGCTGAAGATTTGTTTCAAGTGGCAGCCAGTTTAATAAATCTGGACTGTCACAGCCTGGTTGCTGGTCTCAGCTTTTGATCCTCCATGGGAATTGCTTGCTGTGTTACTGATAAGAGAGATCCAGTTACAGATGGGATCTAAGTTTCTGTGAGGGCGAGGAAAGGTTCCAGGCATCAATATCCCAGCTGCTGCCACTGCTTGACTTTCAGAGGCAAATGAGCTATCCTAAAATCTGTGTTTTAATCAGTGGCCAGCACAAGTGGGAAAGACCTGTGAGGGAGAGGAGAAAGGGAAGGCAGGAGTAAATCATTCACCCGCCAGTGCTGACCCAGACGAGGCAGGCAAACCTGGTGTTTTGAAGGAAGCATTACTGCAATTTATGGTCTGAAAACTGATGCTGTGTTTTGGTAGTCCAGCTTGTCCATAGTTGCCTCAGGATTCTTAGAGCAGTACTTTAGTCAGATGTTTAATATATGTTCAATATGGACACGAATACCCTTTGTTTGGAGGACTTTAGATTGTGCTAATCCTGTTCTGCATGTGGTGCTGGCTGGAAGCTGTGAGAGTCCAGAACACAGAGATGCCTCCCAGAACACAGTCCAAGAAGCCTTAGCAGTAGAGCACATGTGCTTCATGGTATGTCAGATACAGATCCCCACAGACACTCCGACAGCCTTGCTGTCCTGCTCAGAAACAGGATTTTTGGAAGTTGGTTATGACCTGCATGGTGCTGACCAGACTTGGCCATTTAAAAGGTGCCAGGTCGCCACATCTTTGTTGCCAGTAGATAAAGAACATAGGTCATACACAAGTAGCCTCATACCTGTCCCTCACACTTGTCTCACTAGTTCTGCCAGCCTCTCTTCCTTGGGATTTTAAAATCTCCTGTCAGCAGGTATCAAGTCCATTTGGCCTGACAGTCTGGTAGCCAAGTTTATTTGCAGACAAAACATCAAAAAGCGTGTCCTCAGCCTGCCTTATCCCTGGCTGTGGAAGAAGGCAATGTTCATTCCTCCAGGGAAGGTGCAAAGCCTCACAAGGCAGCACTGTTGCCCATGGCCAATGCTTTGTATTAGAGAGGATTATTAGCTGGCAGCAGTGTCCAGGAACCTGAGTATTACCTTCTGCCTCCTGTGCATTGCAGGTGCTGCAGTCTCAGTCTGGTTCCTGAGATATGCTCTGGTTTTTCCACTTTGCTTCAAAGAAGCTTACAGGTGATGCATGCTGGACTGATGGCTGCCTCACTGTCTCGTTCATGGAGGGTGCGAATCCAGCTCTGCATGTTTGCTAACTTTACACTCTTCATTTTTTTTGAGTGGAGAAAATGAGAGCTCCCAGCGATACACCCACAGCCTGTCTGGCTGCAAACACACACCAAGTGCAGCACAGTCTGGAACAGTCATGCCTCAAATACATCACACAGAGCAAAACAAGATCTAATACATTAGAGTTCACGTCAGTCTATAATCTGTTCTTCTGCAGCTGCCTAAAGGAAAAGAGAGTAACAGGATTAAATAGGTAGATTTTTCTAATTTACATAAATCTAAGCTTACTTTGTTATATAGCAAGCCAAACTTTTCTTCTGAAGTCTGCAGTTTGATTTGGAAGCAGGAAGGCACTTATAAACTCATTAGCGTTACCTGGTCCTGTACGTTGGCATAAAGACTCTTGATCTTCATTATATTTGATTTGGTTTTTTTATGTAATGTCCCTCTTTAAAAAAGCCTGAGGTTACCATCGTGGGCTGCCCATGGAGATGGCAGCAGGTGTGGAAACACAGTCTGAACCCACTGGTTGAGATGGGTCTTTGGAGAATCCCACTGCAGAAGCTGTCCCACCTGTATTTTAGCTGAACTAAACTAAGCTTTTTAAAAATCAGAGCTCAAGCTGAATGTCTGTACTGGTGACAGCTGGGTTTGAACAGCGGAGCTTCTCTTGCCAGATCTCCCCTGGAGCTCCGTAAAACAGGGCCACCCATTTTCCGCTCATGCCCTGCAGTGGTATCACCCGTGGCTCCTACTTGCTGCCTCTCTCTCTTCCAAGTGGCCAAAGTTTGGGCAGCATGGAACTTTTAACAGCTCCATTAATCAGGACGGGTTGGTTTTACAGCTTGCTCTGCCTGAAGCAAAAGCACCTTTCCATGCCCATGGAGTGACCGGCTGTCACCAGCCAAAGTGATGCCCCTACTTAGGATGGCCTCTCACTTCAAGTGCTGTCAGGGCATCCTTCAGTGGTGCAGAAATGCTTTCCTTCTCTTTGAAGTAACCCAAACTCACTGAGCCCCTGGCTGCAGATGATGTAATTTAAGGGGGGCTTGTGGTGAATGCTGAGTTTATGAGAGGGTGAAAAAAAGGCTTTTTGATTGCCAGCAGGCTCCCAAGATCTTTCTGAAATAATTGCTGACCAGTGCCAGGATTGGTTTTGTTGTAATATTAATGATCTCTCTGGGCATCTTGAGTTTCATAAACACATCTTTTTAATTATTCAGATAAAAAAAGTCATAGCTGCAAAACAGTCATACCGTGTTTCACTTTGGATTTAGAAAAGGGGTTAATGTAACTTTAATGACATACAAAGGTACAAATACATAGAAAATTCTAAACATCCAGAATCTAAACTATTTCTGAGCTATACAGAAGTATCTGTACACATTAAATGCAATTCCAGCAGTTCCACAGAATTTACCTTGCACTTGCTGGTAAACAAACCCACTTTCTAAGGCAGTCCATACCCTGAAACTGCCCTGAATGATGTGACTCAGAGTTCCTTGCTTTCTTAAGCTGACAGACCTACAGTCTCAAAATTCTTTTGTTATTTCCAATTTTATAACACTGTTTTTTAAGATTTTTGAATAACTGACAACCCTCGCAGTGTCGTGGGGACAGTTACACACTCTTATAGTCAGATCTTTCATGTGAAACTTTCTCAGTAGTGGAATAGTGCTGGGAACCAGCTACAAATTGCTTGTCATAGCCCGGTACAGTGGCTCCCAGTCTTTGCCCATTTGTAAGTGGTCTCTGATTTACAGCATCCTCAGAAGAAGTAAGATTTGCAGTACATACTGCTATGACCTGGTTGGCATCACAGTTCGTATTAAACTAATAACAGAGATGTATGAAGGTTTTGCAGATTTTCTTACCCAGATTTCCTTTCCTTACCATATTTACTCTTTTCAAGAGATCTATATGATCTTCTGATTTTACCCCTCTAAGTAAGAAATGTAGGGTTTTATGGGGGAAATGAATTATTCTAATGCATCTGCCTTATATTAGCTTGCAACTCACCCAAGATGGTTATAACAGAGATAAAAGCACTAGCTGCTGCAGACACTGCAAAATGGAGCAATGTACCATTAGCGAGAACAAACCCTGCCAATCCAGAGCAATAGGACCACAAAATGGAAAGAGGAGATCATTCCAGCATGATACATTTGTCTGCAAATCAACTCTCAGCTGAAGGCAGTGGGAGGAGAACGAGAAGGGATGGGAACAGGGAGGAAGAAGCTGTATCCCTGCAGCCAAGGCTATGCTTTCATCTCCTGAGAGCTCTGGAAATAGAGATGGGAGAGACAGCAGTAGAGCCAAAGGCCTGAAGGCTGCATCCTCCAAGAAGGTGAACTGTTGAACACTGTAGTAGATAGCATGATTTTGGTTTATTTTGAATTTGGTTCTGGAAAAAATCCTCACCAAGTAGATGGAAGCTTTTTTCGTTTCTACAGATAAGATTCAATAAGGGAAAGATGCTGCACAGTCCACATGGGAATGCTGTCCTGCCTACACATGCCATGTAAAGTTTCTTCCATTACCTGCCATATTTTTCAGCCAATTTAGCTTCCTCCCTTTTCCTTCCTTCCTTCGTTCCTTTCATCCTTGTGTCAACACCTTCAGAAACTTTGGCATCTAGGTTCATCTGGGGCTTCACGCTTCCTCTAGAGAAGGCCAAAACAAGGTTTCTCCAGAGTACTTTGTCCACAGCCATAGCCGGGTGAGCCATATCTCATTCCCCCACACACACATTTCTTCTTAGTGAACACCTTTTGTTGGAAGCTTTGGCAGAACTTTTCTTACTGTGGTGGGCTAAGAAATGCTGTTCTGGTGATTCAAAATTCGAAGGGTGTTCCTTTCTTGGCGGCAGACCAAAGGCCTCCAGGCAAGCCCACGAACAGAGAACTACATCAGTGTTCCATAGCTTTGTGCTCTTGAGAAGTTAAATGTTCTTGCTGTTAGGATTTGGAGGGGTGAGCAGGAAGGCAATGAACACGTACTTCTCTTTGACCGTGAAAGGAAACCTGGTAGTGCTTTGCTTAGAAAGAGCAACATAAGGGTTTACAGGTTTTAGCATCCCTGGGTGTGAGACACAATGTTCAGTGTTCCTGCAGCAGTGGCAGGCACTCAGTGGGTGTGGATGTGCCTGTCCAAGTCAGTCCTCCTCAGTTACAGCTGGGCGCCAGGATAGGGAGCACCCTGAAAGGATCCCCCAGGGGTAGCCAGGTCCAATTGGTTTTGGGAGGCGAGGTGCTAAGCTACCACTTCTCCAACAGCTGGAAGGCAAAGCTGGGAATTAAACCCCAAATTTCAATGCTGGGGCTATGCTTCATCAGAGGGCATTCAGAGTAAATCTGCTAACTGAAATTTGTGTGAATTGGATACATCCTTCTGAGGGCTCCTTTTTACGTATGTTTTGTTGACTTTAATTTTTACATGTGTGCAAGTTGTATGTGAGTATTTTAACTCAGGAAAATAAATGCCATATCATTTTCTATCTCTTCTATTGTTGTAAGTTTTCATAATACAACTACCATACAGGGCAATATTAGCAGTTCAGTCTCCAAGTTGTTTCAAGAATATTCTTTGGTTTTGTTTGTTTGGATTTTAAGTTAACACATATTATGAGGATGCAACAGAGATTTCAGATTTATTAATGGAACACCAAGGTCTTCACAATCCTTTTAAGAAGAAAAAATATTATATCTTATTAAAACAAGTAAATACTGATTATATTGCTGGAGTGACTCCATGGGGGAATACAAGCACAATAAAATGCATATAAAAGTATATATCCTGAATTCCTAATGTATTAAGAGGTGGCTGAGCAATTAATGCATGTGTAAGTCAAGACAGGTCAGGTGATTTTACAGCCTAGGCGAAATCCCAGCCCTCCTAGCAAGAATAAAACATGACATTTTATATTGATTCAAGAAAACTGGACACACATCAATACAAATAAAGTCTACTCTTAGCACAAACTGTAAGTGATTAGAAATCACTTAAATACAGGCATACATACAGATTTTTATAACAAAATCTTCATCTGAAATAATGTTATTTTTACTCAAATCTTTAGTATTTTTAGTTTAAGCAGGACCAAATTACTTTGGTTATAAGAGCAGTACTCTACTTTCCATTTGGGAAAGGGCAGGGGAAAACATGTAGCATATTATAATAGCAAGACAGGGCATTACACAACTCACTAAAAAATAGTTCTTTTTATCACAAAGCAGGAGACAATGGAACAAAACTCATCCTGAGCTGAAAAAATAGGAAGTTATTCTGAGACAGGACAGCACCAAATAAACCATAGGGTCTGCTTTAGAGGTCCTGAAGGATGACTGTACATCAAGTGTTACCGGTCCCTTGCAGGTTCAGCAAAGGCCAGCAGAGGCAGTAAGGGAGAAGCAGTGCCGTGAAGCAGTTTGAGAACTTCAAAGGGGAGGTGATGAGGAAGAGAAATTGTGCATTTGGACTTCCACATTTTTCCCTTAAAGAAGGTAATGTTAGTAGTTTTGTTAAATAAATGCTGACTCAATTCAACAGTGTTGCAGTTTTAGGATAAAAGTTGTTTGTACCTGTAGGCATCTTGAGATAGGTAATTTGAAGACGTTTTGCTCTAGCTTATGTTCCTTAGAGAAGGGCATTAAATGCAAAGAAGTACAGTGGGAATACATCTCCATGCAGCAGGGTAAGGAACCTGCTGCACAAACATGGAAAGCACCATGAATGAGGGATCTGTGAGTATCTCATGATTAATAAGTCACCAACCTCCATTCTGAAGTGAGAGGAGCCCACCTTTCCTTCTAGGAGTTCAGCCAGGGTGTAGACATTTGGAACGAGGCACTGGAGGTTAACATGCAAAAACAAGGGGCAGCTGTGAATACCTGAACTGTTGTGCTTCAGTCTGACCCAGGACCACTCTCCTGACCGCCAGTAGTTCCTCTTCATAGGCACACTAAAACCAGACTGCCCTTACACTTCTCATCTCCATTAGAATAATATTTATCTTCCAGGCATCACTCATATTTCTTCTACTATTTATGGCTTTTCATTGCTGTCCCCCATTCCCCCTTTAACTTCATTGTCAGCGCTCACATGATGATTCATGTTCTGTCTCACTTTTTCTCCTCCCGACTGCTTCATCAGGCTGGCTAATTACAGAGAACAAGTCTTCTGATTTCTGAACCTCTAGACTGCATGTGATTATTCCTTTCAAGCATTTCTTAGAAGTGTATGAAAATTAAATTTGAGGTTTTTTCAATTAAAACTGAGATTTCAACAGAATGAAAAACTTCAGAAGCCATTTTCAGAAAAACTTCCTACACAATACACACTTTATTCTTATCTCTGCTCACAGCCACTGCACATTTCCTTTCTCCCTCCTTTTTTCCACCCCCTAGGCACCTGACACAGGGTGTTAGTGAAAATGTAAGGAAAAAAAATATAACGTCAAGTCCTGCAAAAATGGCCATGAAATGTCACTGGACCAGCAGAACAATAGGCAATAAGATAGCATAACAGAAATCATGAAAACTTCAAGTTGCACTTTTATTTAAAAAGAAGATTAAATGCAAATCTTCTTTGAGGCTGTTATACTTATTTACATACGTACATACATATTTAAACTGCAGACAAGAACCAGTCTCAGCAAAGAGCTGGGACTGGGACTATGTGGAGCACTGTGGGAGAGATGAAACAACACAATGAGCCAAACCACAGCTGAAGAGCTGAGACCACCCAGAACACCATCGTTTGCTCTGCTGGATTTTTTTGCAAGATCAGCTCCTTACTCTGATGTGTTGTGTTGCAGAAACAAATGGCTGAGAATAGGCGAGTCAAGAGTCTACAAGAAGAAATAGAGACTGGTAGAGAGCAATCCCAAACAAGTTTTTCCCCAATCTCATGGCGAGAATCACCTCTTGCCTCTCCCCTAGTCCTGTGTGCACGTATGGTTGCTGTAACATTGCTTTTTTTACCTCCTACCATCACTGTTCCTGTGAGCACTGAAGCTATGGCTCCATAATTATGAACAACATGAAAGCCAAAAGATTTTCAGATTTATTTGACTTATATTCTGCCCAGTTCAATAGCACCTATTAAATTTCTGCAGGAGCTGGGCTAAGAGTGAAAACTCAGTTTCCTATGCACAGATTTTAAGAAAAAAGGTTTCTGTAGCATAAATATATAGTATGTATTCAGTGCACAGTACTGAATTTGATGACTCCGTAGTGAATTTGATTACAGTGTGCCAGAGTTTCCCAGAGTTACACATTTATGAATAAAGCAAGGATTTAAAAACCAAAAGATAAAAAGGTGTAGGGTATTCTTGCACTGTTTGTTCTCTCACTAAAATTATCTCTACCACAATATTTTACTTTCTAGCTTAAAATGAGGCTGTTTTAAACAGCGAAGTGAAGTATAGCCAGAACAGTTAGGATAATCCACCGGAGGAAAACTGAGGGCTAGAGGCTGGGGATGGAGCACATTGGGACTTCTTGAGACGTGCTATTGGTACAAGGTTCACGAGTCCCAACTCCTTTGCCCACACAGCTCACAAAACTCTTCCAGACTGAGAGGGCTCCAATACAGATGTAGGAGCAGAGGGCTGGGTGGTTGTGATAAGGTTTTTGTCAAAACCAGAGATATCCATGGATGGCCAGGTCCATGTGCTTGCTGCTTGAATGCCAACTACTATTCCTTAAGTACACGATCCCTCTTGTGAGCCTGGACAGAGAACTTGGGCAGAATCTAAAGGCTTTTAGTGCCATGTGGAATAGAAATAGCAGTGAAAGAAAGCCCCAGCAAAAACAGTTCCTTCCCCAGACGGCTCAGAGTTTAATGACAACTACAAGCAAGCAATTCACTTAGGAATTGGACTTGATGATCCTTGGTCCCTTTCAACTCAGAATATCCTGTGAAGTGGGAAAAAAGGATAACAGGAAAACAGCTAGTCACACAAACATCTGGATTTACGGTTCTTACAGCAAAGAAAATTCGGTTGTTTCTATTCCAGTTTTATTTACATTTTTTTTCACTCAACAGGTCTCAAAGCATATCAATGGAGGGAGACTGTCCCTCTTGGGGGATGTTTCTAGTGGGCTACCCCGGGAATCTGTCCAGGTCTCAGTTCTTTTCAGAACATTTCTTTCAATTCGCTGTCGGCAAAACTTGAAACAACAGTCATACAGTTGTCATAACCTAGATTGGTCATTTGGTTAGAACTTACTCAAGCCCCATGTTTTAACATGCCTGAACACACTGATAGGATCAAAGACTAAGGGTTATCTGCTTTGGCTCCACATTTTCCCCCCGTGTCACTCCTCAACACCTTGCACCACACTGCATGCATGACCAGTGGAGCAGCAACTCCCACACAGGTAGTCAGGCAGAAAGGGAATGATGTATTCCTCCTGCAGACAGCATTAGTGAAACCATTACTGAAATGCTGCATCCATTACTACTCTCATGCTTCAGAAAGGATGTTTACCACACAATTTTATATGAACTCAGAAACTCACACGTAGTGGTAATAACTATAGAGATAATCCCAGACCATTTATTTAAGAGAAAATTAAGGGCCAACTTGACTTAAATCTGCAGCTGGTAAGAGGCCCTTAAGTGTGAAAATGAAGATGTTAAGACATCAGTGGCTATGTTCTGAGGTTTAGACCACTTCAACTGATGAACCTTTGGAACAATTTACTTACTGATGCAGTGGCTTCTCCATCACTGGACTCTTTACACGATAATGAACCTTCTTCTCAAAGCCAAGCTGTAGCCCAAAGAAGTATTATGAAGCACAACTTACTGTCATGGAAACGATCACAGCAGAGAATCCTTTGTAGTCTTAATACCTATGAATTACTATTATTTCCATTATAAATTAACTGTATTTTTCTTGGCATCATCAAATCAATCATGAAACTTGGATCTGACAGCAACACGCAAATACAGCAAAGCATCAAGAATGCAAACGTGCAAAACAATAATTTAGCCCACCACACCTCTACAGCAGGACAAATGAACAAGCAAACAAAAAAGGGAGAAAAATAAGGGAAAGAAAAAAAGTTTTGTTTTCATTCCTGCAGAGACAAGCCACCTCTCTAGCTGTGTACAAGCTGAAAGAAAATGAAGGAGAGAGATACTGTCATACACACATACCCCTTTAAAGTTGTGTTTCACTGTAAATCCCTTTTCCTTACCTGGGCTCTAGGACATCAAGACCGAGTAGATATGGCATGTCAATTCTAGAATAGGCTAGTAATGTGTCATTTTTCCAGCATAAAGCTCTGATTGCTTAGTAAAATTTTACCCACAGCTTTACTTCCCTTTATTTGGGCAGAGGGAGAAAGTTGAAATAATAGGCACACATACAAGTACCTTTTTGGCAAAGGGCTTTCACAGCTGAGGCACACTGATTTTGGAGACTCTTCTTCCACTACACAGTTACATCAATTGCAGAAATAGCAGGACTCAACAGAAAAGGTTTGCCCTTTTTTCTTCCCCTCCTCTCAGGGAGAAAGGTGCATTACAAAAACAAAGGTTTGTAATTTTTAAGTATTTCATATATTTTAACCGAGTTGAGTATCTTAAAATACCCAATGCATTTCATTTCTTGTACATCATTGTGGTTTTTAACACATTCTAGATTTACACTATTATCTGTGGAGATCTGAGTCTCAGTAGGACTGAAAATGCCTCCATATACAGGAGCTTCCTCCAAGCTAATGACAGAATAATTTGTATTTCCCTGTCCAACAATTTGAAACTACTTTCTCATAAAAAGACTTACTCCTTAAAAGCTTTGCTCATTTCAGTCTTAAAAGATTCCTGAGATAATGGGCACTTGTTTTTTTTCCTGAGACTGCCCTAAAATATGTGGCCAAAACTAGCACAAGTATTATTGATGCAAACAGGAAGCTTATTGTTAGAAAAGGTTTTATTATGTCCATCTGAGTAAAACCTTCTTTTCAGTCCTGATGACAGTCCATCACCACCCATCTCAGACAGTGGTGACTGAGGCAGTGCCAGCTGTGCCAGCTGTGGCTGAGTGCTGTTCAGTGTCTGTCTCTGATGGGGCATCTGTTGGGCCTGACTGTCCCTGAGCCCCAGACTTCACCGCATGCACTGCGTAGTTAAGGCTCGTGCTGTCCATCCAGCTCCACGAACCTGAGAGCGGATTATACAACATCCCCTTCACAGTCTTGACTGAAAAGCCATCTAGAAAAGAAAGAAGCCATATAAAGTAACTGATGGTCTTAAATACTGTAAGTCACTGCAACATCCATCTCTTTAGATCAGCAAGTCTGATCCTGCAGGCTGGGGAGCAGCACTTCATAAGCTGGGCTTTGTCAGACACCACCACATGCAGTGCCACCAGCATCACTGGGGACAGCAGGTCCTGCTCCTGGCAGCAGCTGCAACAGCTCTGTGCCAGGCCATGTACCATCAGCACACTATACAGTAAGCCCCTGCCACGTGTTCTGCTAGAAACCCCAATTTCACACCACCACACCTGGGTGACTGGTAATGTAGGTGGAGACATTCTTCAGATTAACATCACACGCTCTAAAATGAAAATCTGAGCATATATTTGAAAGGATTCTGCAGATTCCCTTTAGGAATGGAAAAATATAACAAAGAGGCAGAAGAACGCCATCAAGGACTCAGTGCAAATAAAGAGTAATTTATCACTCCCTGCTGAGCAGCGCTCAGTTCACTGCATGGATCTGCTGTGTCCCAGCAGGATACGGGATGGAAAGCAGAAAACAAACACCCTATCAAAACAAATCACTCTGCTGCACCTGCTTCTCCTTTTGAAGGAAGAATATAAAGAACCACGAGTATGTGAACCAGTATTGGTCATGTTCCTTATGCCATCACTGCAAAGTGCCAGATAAAGACCTTGCCAACAGAATAGCTCCACTCATACTTCAATTTCTTTGCAGTGAACTAAAGCAAAGTGAAATATTCTGCAAGAGTTTTAAAACATCTGCAGGAGGGCAATGGACAGAACTCTTCCCAGCTCAGTGCTTTGTCTATTTTAAATGCAATCAAAGCAGGGCAATTTAATTAGGAATAATAAAAATCAGTATCATACAGTTTCTCAAGACTGACTAATGAATTTGTGGTGGGTTTCATCTTCACATTTTTGAAGAAATATTTTAGTACCATAATTTGAATAGAGAACATGGAGCAGCAACCAAAACTAAAAATGCCTCCTCCCAAGGGAAAGACAACAAACAATGCAGTGGCAGCAGAGCAGCTCTGGGGTGCCAGTACAGTTACTGCCTCAGACCCAGCCTAGAGCATATGAACCACTTCAGAGCACACATTCTGCCACCACAACACAATGGAAAACCTTGGAATTTTTATTCAGGCTATCAAACAGAGGGCAGCTGTAACAGTGATTTGTTTGAGTAAACACTGCATTCTTAGGATTCCACTTAGTTTATTTATTTTAGGCAAAATCCAGTAAGGAGCAGTGTCTTTAAACCAGAAAAGACACTCATAATATATGACAACTCACATAGGAAAAGCTGTGTATTGTTGCTAGCACTCACCCCACCTAGCTTATCCCTTTGCTATTTCTACAGTGACCATCTACCAGGTATCTCTCTCTGGAACTTACTTGATTCTAGGAGGTGCTCCAGCTCTTTAGGGGGAACAAACTTCTCCCACTCATGAGTTCCTTCTGGTACAATGCCCATTATCTTTTCTGCAACCACAATTCCCAGGACATAGGACAACTGTGTTCTATTGATTGTCGTAATGAATAAAGAACCTTCAGGCTAATTAAAAGATTAAAATGTTCAATTAGAAGAACATTTAATTTTCAAATTGTTAATTTAATCACCTTAAAATACGTAATTTGTCCATCTAGAAGTCTACACAATGCAAGAGAAAGAAGTAATTTTCTCCCAGGATAGGTATTTACAAGTATAACATTTAAATACGAGAAAGAATATAATGTTCTAACAGTATGGGTCAGTAGTCCTCAAAGAGTCAACATCATCAGAGTCTTGGGTGGTCTAAAACCATTTCCTTGCCCAAAGAACACCTAACGAAGAACCAAGTCACTTATAACACTTCCTGCCCAGGAAATGGATAAATAAAAGGTATTAAGGCATATACAGTATCTATTGTAAAAACAAACAAACAAATAAAAAACAAACAAAAAACTCCCCACTTTTTAATTGAAACCAAAGTAAAATGTGCAATGCTGCCTAATTTTTGAGACTGCTGAGTGCCATGCTGTGCTTGTTTCAACGGTTAAAAAAGCAAAGCCAGAAAATATTTCTAAATCCTTAAATGACTGTTTGGTAGAAATAATAATTTTTTTGGTCCTAGATGGCTAAAAATTAGTTCCATTCAAATAATCAGTATTCCTTCTGATGACCAGAAAGATAATGAGATTAAAGGAAAGCTGCTGATCATGTGCTGAGCCTACCATTCTTCTTTACAAATGAATATCAAGAGGAATAACCACCTGATTGTTTCTAAGTGTAACTACGACCCTTTAAAAACAATCCAGGAACAATCTATTGTGATGCTGGAGCTGGAATAGAATCTAGTGAGTCAGAAACATCATTACTGTTTCAATGCAGTCTGAGCCATATCTGTCCATCAAGAGTCACATTTTCTCTCACCTGGGTGAAATCAGATGCAACCAGATTTCTTAAGGTCTTGATGCAATGCAACACTGCAATACTAGGTAATGCCACAAACACTTTTTCAAGGTAGAGTTGGGGAAATAAATTTCCCCTAACTTTAGCTGGGAAGATGTACTTGTATCACAAGGGAGAATGGTGGGCACCTCTAGAGTGTGCTTCTGATTTCAAGGTGGAGAAATGAACACAGATGTGCGTTCACATTCCTTTAAATAAGAGACATAATAATAAAAGAGAACAAATATTCCCAATAATGAAAGCAAAAAGTCTCTTACCTTTAACACCTGACAGCAACACCTGATAAACGTTTCAAGGTCAGCCACATGCTCCACTACTTCAGAAGCTACAATTACATCAAAGGTTTCCATAGACTCTTCCACAATCTCCTCTAGTGAACTGGACTTGTACTGTATTCTCTTGGCCAGGACTGGATCAAATGACTTGTGCTGATCTGCTGTTCTAATGTTGTCCTCCAGAGGATCAATTCCAGTAACTGAAGCTCCTAGTCTACCTAAAGGCTAAGAAAACAGAGTATAATTTATTCTCTCCATGAAAACAATTTACTTAAGGGTAACTTTGCAATGTACATACATGATGCAGAAAACATCCATCAGAGAGCAAGGCAAACAACAGTATGATGAGTTCTGATCCAGCAGTTTTATTTTAAATGTTTATCAAAGCAAGATAACCCTTAGATTTGGAAGAGATGGTGTTAATTGTCTCAGAAAATTATATACTGGAATATACACATATTATATACTAGACTATAATTGTCTTTTAGAATAATTTGTTCTGAATCTATTTTGTTACACCAAATAAAGATTTCTTCCACTGTTACTCTCTGATAGAGGAAAAAAACAAAGGGGGAAAATCAACACAGTAATTAAAGGGGGGAAAACAATGCCGTATTTAATTACTGTCATTACTTTCTTCAACATCCAGCTGTAATGGTAAATCCTCATATCTTTTTAATGGTTACTTAATATATGATTATCTCTGGGAGTTTCTCACTGTTGAGAACTAAACACTGATGTTTACTAGGATAGCATCAGCCTTGGCTGTCACTCAGGTTTCTTCAGTGTCTTCTTACTCCTAGGTTAACACCTCAGTCATCACCTCTTTTGAAACTGAAACAGGCTGCAGAACATGACCACATGTATGATATTCCAACCTGAAATTCACCAGTTGCTCAGCCTGAGAAGGTGATGGAGCACACTGGTTTTGCCAGCCTTCTCAGAGGAACCACTCTCACAAGGCAATACGATTTTGCTCAGAAGAGAGGAAAAGAGAAAGAAAAGAAAGAAAACAGAAGAGAGATTCAAGTCCCTTTGTAACACCTCCTTTCAGATGCTGATGTAGTTCCCAGAGTAAGCCAGCCAATCCTAAATTCGCCACCCATCCCTAGTCTACTGATGGGACACAGCTCTGTTCAGAGTTCCACCAGAACAGCAACCTCTCAGTCCCAAGTTTGTGCAGACTTCTCGAGAAGCAGCTATAAGATTGGCCCCTGTACCAGGGGTATCTCTCCTGACAGAGAGGAGGTATGTCTCAAGTGCTTGAGATTATTTCATGCTTTTCCCATCAGATCAAAGTAAAGGTGAGACTCCCCATTCCCACATAAAAAAAACTGAAGATAAGCAATTCAAAGAAATGAATGTGTAAGAACAAGTTTATAACAGGAAATATTTCTTTGGTGATGAGGATTGTCATGATTCTAAGTATTCTTCCTAGGCTTGTAAATTGGAAAAAAAAACCCCAAAAACAAACACTCAAAGACTTTTTCATCATTCTTCCCCTCTCAAGTGTTTGAAATGTTATTTTTCTGATGATCTCAGAATTTTAGAATGTTTTGTCACCAACTCTCTTGTTTTCTGTAAACAACCACCACCACTACACAAACCAAATACTCTCTAGGGTTTGTAAAATAAACTGCAGTATATTCAGTACCTAACATATCACAGAAGAGAAAAAGTCCTCCTCGAGGATTGGAAATTAAGCAGTGTAATAGTAAAGTAACTCAAATACCTTGTACACTTTTTAACAAGGAAACACAGAGCACACTGTTTCTCACCTCACTTAGCAGTCCTCCGCCACAGCCAACATCAAGAATCTTCACTCCAGAAAGTGGATTTCCCAGGTGATAATTACTACTCATGCTCAGCAGGGTATCTCTGAAAGAAAAGGGATGTAATTAAGGTCAAACACACAAGGTGCTTTAGTAGATGCAATATGCAGTTATCTCAAGTACTGGTAATTTTTTTTTCTTTTATACCATGTTTTCTGAGGTTACATAGAAAGAGTACAAATAAAAAAATCTGTCTTCAAAACCATACCTAATAAATGGCACTCTAATATCATTCATAGAATGAAGGGCTGAATATTCTCCTTCTTCATCCCACCACTTATGTGCAAGGAGCTGGAATTTTTTCATTTCCTTTGAATCCACTGATGAGTGTGAAGTCCTGAAAGGTGTCTTCACAGTGAGCCTAAATAATGAAAGCTGAATGTCATTAAACTAATACCAATATTTTGGGTCAGCTGAAGTAAGGGAAAAACAAATTCTGTATCAGAAAATGAAAAAAGGTAAAACTCATGTTCCTTTAGAGACTCTAGTTACACTTGTTCAGTAGCACACAGATTTTATACACTATATGGGTAACGTGTCTTCCCAAACAGACGGCTGCATGCCTGTAATTTTTAAGTTGGTAATAAGACAAGAATAGGCCACATCAAACATTCAAACATGTTTGAGATGTAAAACTGGCTCCATGTGACAATCATAAAATAAAATTACATTGTCATAAAAAATGGCAGTCCTTGTCACATGGGCTTATTTTAGATGCAATACTTACATGCTGCTTTTCACTTCGGTCAGAGAGACAGGCAGAGTACTACTGGATTTCAGTTGTATTTTCCAGTTGTGCTTCTGAAGGATACCTCTCAGGCTTGTCTGAAAAGGCAGATCAGCATGGCCACCTGCATAAATAAAAGACAACCTAAACTAAAACATCAGCTTTAGGAGAGCTCAGAGACGGAACAAGTAGTTGCAACAATGCTGTTCTAGCACACTACTAACAGTGCAAAGCTTTGCACGTTTGCTCACAATCATACTTTGGGTGTGCACAGGGATGAAATAAGAGCGTGTGCTAATTCACCACCCCGTACTCCTCAAATTATGTGCCATTTTTCAGAGCCTGAACGGTAAGGAGCTTTTCATGGAGCTGCAGTGTTTTGGTTAGCGTGAATTTCCCAAAACTGTTCCCTCTCACCGTAAGCTGCGGGGGTTTTTTCACGTGCTGGGACGATAAACACACAGCTGCGCGCTCATTTTGTGCTATATGACCCGGTGGGCAAAAGCAAGCGAGGCCACCTCACGGCCCGTGTCCCGACACGGCTCTCCGTGCCGCCCTGCCCGCGCAGGGCTCGGCTCTCCCGGCACGGCGAGCCCTCACCACACCCCCAGCCTGGGACGGGCCGCCGGCAGCCCCCACCGCCCCACCGCGGTGCCCCACTGCACCCACACNNNTGGCTGTGCCCGCCGTCACGGCCCGGCCCGCCCCGCCCCGGTGCACTCCCGGTGTACTCCCGGCAGCGCCGGGCGCCCCTCGGGCAGCAGCCGGGAAGGTTCCGCCCGGCGCCGGGGCCGCGGCCAGCCCGCCCTCCCGCACGGTGGGAGCTCCTGGGCAGGGCTGTACCTGGAGCCGCTCTGAGGCAGGGAGGGAGGGAGCCCTTGCTCCTGACCCGTGCGTGCCGCGGAGCAAGGAGGAACCCCCGGCACAGAGGCTCGTTCGGATGACCCAGGGATGGGCGAGCAGCTTTGGGCCACTCTTGCTCCCCGGAGCCAGGGTGAAGGCGCAGGGCAGGGCGCGGTGCCGGCCCGGAGCAGGCACAGCCCAGGGGGCACAGACAGGGCTGCCCGCCCGCCGGGCCCCGCGGGCCCCGGGAGCCTCCGCCCCAGGGCAGGCTCCAGCACTGTCAAGCTCCACGGTGAGCTAGTGCAACAAGCTTAAAATGGAAAAGAATTAAGCCGGTTTCTAGGAAGATTCATTTTCTGTGGCTTTACTGAGGCCCCGGGAGAACCCATGGAGGGCAGAGGCGGCTGCAGAGGAGCGGTGCGGAGCTCGGCGAGGCGGCGGGAGCTGCCCCTGCTGCCCTGCCCGCCGGGCGGGGTCACGGCCGGGGCGGGACGGAGGCACCGCCCGCACAGCGCCAGGGGCAGGGGCATCCTCGGGGCTGCAGGAAGCTTGGGGTCATGGAATCAGCCCTGGTTGGACTTGCTCTCCCCCTAATGCCAGTCTGCTTTAACTGACCGTGCTGGGTGCGTACAACCCTCACTGCTTGAAATCTGCCTGTTTAGAGGTCTCCTGTAAATACCGTGTAGTTCATGTAGTAGTTAGTTTGGATTTTTTTCTTTTGAAACCTGAATACAGACTGCTGAAAGCGCTCAAAAAAGGCTTGTCTCAACAATAAAGCATACGGCAAACCTGCTTAGTGTGTACCTGCATCACTTCTCTACTCACCTGGCTTTCCATCCAAAAAAGCTCACGGTGCACTGAACTTAAGAGTCATTAATAGAGCTACTAAAAAAAACAGAGCTCGAAGAAATCCTGTATATAGGACAGTCTTCTTAAGACACAAAACTAAGCTTTCCTTCAAAATGTGCATCTGTATATTACTTATGCAAATTAATTTATTACTTGTAATTTATTTAGTAAAGGATACAGAAAATCTGAGCGACAGACCCAATCCTTACATTGCCATTGCTTTTATATTTGTGACTTTAAAATCAGTAACAAGCAGTTAAATACATGCACAGTGGCAAGTATTCTACTTAATAGGATAAGCTCATTTCAAACCAGAGTTAGCTATTCCAGAAGAAAGGGCCTCAAAGACAGAACAGACTTTTTGTTCTTGTGCCATATTTCAAAATGCGTGTAGTTGCTCAATATTTAAAGTCAGAGTATTTTACTCAACTACTTTTTATTTGGCCTATCCATGGCCATGGCTGGTTCCTGCTCTTACATGGCAGAGCTGGTACCTTGGTGTACATATTCACATTGGTTTTGTTATATTCATCTTCAGAACAATTTGCATGGAAATCATTGTTCATCTGATTCCACACCATCCCTCATTTATTAAAAAAGTTTTCAGGGGAAATGCCTCCAAATGTCAGGTTGCTGCACGACATTCAAAATCCTATGTCTTGCTTTCCCCCAATGCAGGGAAACATTCTTGCAGCGTTTATTTCAAAATGTAAAAGGATAGAGCAACAACCCAATTTAGACTTTTCTAAAAAAATACATTCCCATTTTTGTATATATTTGCACATTTTAGGATCACTTCATACGTATGGAATTAAAAGACTGGCTGTTATATTTGCCTTTGCTGTTGAGACACGTTCCTAAGGGAGTTACTAAAGCCCAAAGACGTCTAACGTATGTGATGCTGAAAGTACCAATGGTATTTAATTACTGAGTGCTGAGTAGGCCGTTGTAGTAAGATTTCTGAAACAGTTAAATACAGAGATCGTATGCTCTTTTTATTGGCATACAGTCACTACCCATATAAGTGCATTTGTGTCAAAAAAATAATTTTCATAGTTACAGGAAGTGACAGAGTTCCAGTTGTTGGCAGAGTATATAAAGCTTTTCATACACAATCTTTTTTATTATTAGACAGAGAAGATAAAATCTGAACTGAAAATCAAATTCAATGCATCCTGGAAACTGTATTCCTCAACAGCTTTTCTTAATTTTTTTCTAGTTTATTTCTTTCTTTCTCTCTTAAAACATCCTTCTAAAATATCTGAACTGTTACACTATCTACTTTTTAAAAAATCCTCACTCTTACCCAGACCCAAGAGTGTAGTAAGATTGGATCAACACATCGTTATTTACACCCTACCAATGCAAGTAAAAGTCATGTGTTGCAAATTATGCCATATTTTGCTAATAGGTACGACTGTTTACTCTATGTAAAAGACATAATTGGGGGTGGGAGGAGTGTTATAATTTATAACCAATTAACTAATTATTTACCTGTTAACAGTGTTTTGAAAAACATGCATGTACTCACTAGCCATTAGCTTGCTTAATAAAAGCATAGTTAAAATGTGATTCTTTGCACCAAAGCAGTTTATTTCTGCATCTAATTTATGAAAAAAATTACAGTGGAAAAATGCTGCATATCTGCATTGTAACTTAGTTAAATGGATTCATCTGTTCATGAAGACATGCTTCTCAAGTTTCCTGTACTAATGTATTTATTTCTTAGAAGATACAGCCAATCAAAGAAAACTTTTATCTTTTTCGCAACTGGTGTCATACTAGACCTTTTAGGCACAAATCTCTCCCTGAATTCGTGTTCTTCTGAAACAGTCACTGGCCAAGGGTTGTGTATTGTTGGTTTGTTTTTTAATGGATATTATTTCACACACCTGTTACTAACAGTCAGTTTCCTGAAGCAGGTAATCAATGACCTCTTTCACTTTATGATGATACTAAAACCAAAAATTTAGTAATGTCACGGTCTAATCAATGTATTAGCTTTGCAGGAATCACAATTCCTGTAATACTAACAAAAATAACCAGCTTTAATATTCACTATGCATTTAATGTATGTGCCAGAATGTAAAGTCAAAGTACTGTCAGTTTTCTAATGTGTACTGAGTGACATTTGTAAACATATTCCATAAAAACATCTAAAATTCTGAGATTTGTTTGTGTAATATCCCTGAACATCCAGAAGGTTCTTTCTGAAATCTGGGTGAGGAATATAGTTCCAGAGCTTAACACTGTCACAGGAGATCAGTTAGTCGCACATATTCCTAATGGGGTTCAGTATAGCTTGTATTACAGTGACCCATATTTTACACACACAGCATATAGTACTTGCTGGACCAAAAAAAGGTTATTAAAAATCTGTTACACATGTCTAAAGAAAAATGTCTTTTCTCTCTTCTTCCACACCCCCAATAATCTCATCACGTCCATGGATTACATATTATAACAGGTGTTTTATATCTTTTTCAAGTACTTTAAAAATTTGTTATACCAAAAAAAAGCTGCCTTTTTTTTAAAGTATTTTCTACCATTTAACACAAAATTCAGGTGCAAGAACTTTAAACAAAAATGAACTAAAGAGCTTTATTGACATCACAGTACATTCAATAGTAATTTTAAGAACATTACAGCTGAAAGAGAATGGCCTGTTTTATAGTCTTAATAAGCACTACCGTTCTTGAAAAAATGTAATACAAAGAAATCCTATTAGGTATTTCATTCTGAGCAGCATTTGGAAAAAATACACCTATGTACAGATTAAAAAAGGATTCTGGTTTCACCTACATAGCCACAATGTGCCTCTATAATGAGACAAGCCTTTTATAACTCATGGAATTTGTAAACGTCATAGCACTGGTGCCATAAATTCCTCAGCGTTTACGACGAAGAGGAGTTGTTGATCTGAAAAATAAAGAAAAAGGGGGAAAAAGTTAATTGGAAAAAATAAAAGACCCCCAAACCCACACACACTTTAGGCTTAGTAATTAATAGTTTTAAAAGATTTTCCAAAGTTACTTTTGCCTAAGACAAAAAGTTTAATAAATACCATACTTTATTTAAAAAGTTCATATGCCGTACACATGAAGACGAATATAAAAAAATTTTAAAAGTCAGACAAAATACTTAAAAAGTATACTACCTTGATCGTGACTTAGACTTGTGTTTGCGGCTTGCCTTCTTACCAGACCTTTGAGATTTCTCCATGGAGCATGACCGAATATGCTTCGATTTCTTAGCCTTCTTTTCTTTACTGCTTCCTGGTGATTCAGAACTACTCCTCGCACTAGATTCAGAGCCTGACCGCTTTTTGCTATCTTTGGTAGTGATTTTTTTGCTTTCTTGTCTGGAATCCTGTCTTATTATTTTCACACATATTGAATCACTCCGAGAGAAAGTTCTTTCACTGTCTCTTTTTCTCTTTAATCTACTATCATCATGATTGCCAGCCTTACTTTCTTTTTCCTCTTTTTTGGGCTTATCTTTCCTTTTTTCCTGATCTCTCTCCCTTTCTCTGTTCTTTTTTCTGTCCTTATCTACACCTCCACCCTGTTCCTTCTTCCTTTCTTGATCTTTACCCTCATTTTTATGTTTGTGCCTATTTCCAGTTGGGCTTCTACGCTGGTCTTCAGCTTTACGTCTGTCCCTGCTTCTGCTGCGGCTTGCACGGTTGGCCCGCCTGTCTCTTGAGCGGCTGCCACTTCTACGTCTATCCCAGCTTCTCTCTCTCGAAGGACTCCGATTTCGCCGCCTGTCCCCTCTTTCAGCACTGTGATTTCTACTAGATCTTCTCCTTTCCCTTATTTTCTCCCTGCTCCTACTCCTCTCTCTCCTATTTCTGTGGGAGTAACTCCTGCTTCTACTGCGCCTAACCTTATGTGAGGGTGTCCTACTGCGACTATGTCTCTTCTTCCTTTTAGGAGAGGAAGAACGTGAAGAGCTGCGACTGCTGCCTGAGCTAGTGCTATAGGATGAACTAGATACTGTGCTGCTACTGCTGCTGCTCCTGCTATTGCTGCTAGTGCTACCACTGCTGGAGCTTTGTGACCCACTCCTTCCTGTCCTGTCTTTACCCTCCTTCTTGAGTTCTGCGTCAGGTGCAATTGTATTTGGAGATCTTTTCTTTTCATGAACCGTATCTGCTTCAATTTCTTTTGCCTCCTGTGATGCTGAGTTACTATTTTGTTCTTTGTTGATAAACTCACTCATCTCTTTTGAAACTTTTTCATTTTGTAGCTTCTCTTCTAAAAAAAAGTACGCAAAAAGTGCAATCAATTTGGAGCAATATGACAACAAATTCTATACTCTTACTGTGACAAAAGCAAATTTCCATGCACCTTTCATAATCCTTATAATTAAAACACTTTTCTGCCACCATACCAAAGCACTCATTTTCTTTTCTTATAATTCTAAAAAAATTGTCCTCCTGATTTAGAAAAAGTGTACAGCCCAGAGATTTTTAGAAGTCGTCGATGTTATTTCATGTTTCAGTGGTTTAAGAAGAAGTTCTCGAATATCCTAGAACATCAGAACCCCCGAATTCATCTACACACATAGACCTTTTACTTCTGCAACCTTTCTGCACACCTGATTTTCCCCTTCTCCTTCCTATAATGCTCCTCTAGTGGTACTGATGCTTCCCACCTTCCTTCTAGCCCAGTTTGTCTGGGTTTGAGGAATCACTGGCTGGTCTGAAGAAGTTTTATTTCCCACACAGCGCATGGGTGGCCTCTCAAACTCAGAACAATGTCAGCTGTGCCTCCATACTTCATAGGCCTCGGTACCCAAAATAGTCTCAGAAGGAGTACCTTCTAGTGTAGTGACATATTGGGGCTGTTGAAATAAAATATAGGGTCTGTGGTGTTTTCCAAGGATAATTTAAATTCAATCCTAAATGCTAACCAGTATGAACAATTAACATTTTTTCCTGTGGGTTTTATAGCCAATGAATTCCAAGGAAAAGAGGAGTATCATTAAAAAAAGGAGTCTTGTAGATAATTCTTTGCTTAAGATTGAGCTCAAAAGGTAAAACCACGGCATATAATACTGATATATGATGAAGCTCATACAAAGCAAAAAGTTAATGTCAGCTCAGATTAGATGTAAATTTGGTAGTCAGCAAATATGATAAATGTGGTAAGATGAGAAAAGATGAATTAAAAGTTCATTTCTTGAAAGTAACAATGAGAATCAGGCCATGATTTCAGACCCTCAGAGCATTTTCCAGAGGTTTCCAAAATTAAAAAAAAAATAAAAATATTTCTATTCAACCTAGGATCCTTTGCATCACTGGCCAAGTTTATCTTCCCCTCCCATTTTAAACTGAACCGAGAAAAAATAATTTACATACAACATTTTTAGCCAAAAAACTGGCCGTTTGGTGTGAGCCATTAGTTGCTGAATTAATTTAGGGAATAAAACTGCATTCAGAACCAGACACTGATTAAGTGGCACGTGATGGTCAAATCTAACCTGGAAAACAATTCCATCTGGTCCCCAAGTTATTAGGCAATACAGGCACAAGCCCATGTATGTCAGAAGATGCTGTATTGTATATTAGAAATCTTCTGCCTTTCCAAAACACCTCTACAAACGAGACTCTGCATTTAGTATTCTTCAGTATTTTGTATGTATAGAATCAGCTGCTTTACTCTAGATTTCTCTTCCTGAAAGTGGTCCCATGGAGATGTTTCCACACTGACATCTGGCTTCATGCACTAGGAAGACAGAGATCGTAGGCCACCACTCAGTCACTCTCCATTTGACTATCCTTTTATGCATACATCTTACATCTCAGACAGAGACAAGAATATGAATGAAACCAAAAGTTCAGTTAATTCAGCCTTTTATTAAGGACTTCATATGTTTTATTTCCAGGCCTTTAAAATAAAAAATGCTAATCATAATAGCACTTGACTTGTTAACATTGCATTCACCTGTTGATCTAGACTGCTCTTCAGCACTGCAAGGTGACTGTGATTTTCTTTTCATCTACATTATTGATACAAAAGGACAAACCTTACCTTGAATGGAAAAGCAGAAGATTTTTTTGGTTTTGTCTTTTTTTGTGAGTTTTTTTGTTTTGTGTGTTTATAAATCAAGCCTACTACCTTCTTCATAGAAATTTATCCCCCAGACACAACTGAGATAGTAAGAACTTTTAAAAATACATTATACACACATGTGCATTTTTATAAAGTGATGCTACTGTTTACACAATATCTACAATACCTAGCGTATACATATATGCACCATGTCTCCCTTTTATACACTGAAGTAGAGTAATTTATGGAAAACACTACATGGACTTTTTTCTTTTTTAATGTGAGAGAAACAAACCCCCTTTTGATCAAATATCTTAATCATCATTTCTGTTAAAACATTTTAATTAAAAATTATTTTAAAAATTACATTATTTCTAAATTTGGCTTAAAATGCATTTTCTCTCCTATCAATTTACATTTACTAAATACAAAGTAGATGTATGTATGCTGTATATTTGTATGCTCCAAATACAGCAGCACAGTAAGAAGACATTATATGATTTACCTTCTAGCTGTTTTTCTAGTAGTAGTTGCTGTTCTCTCTCTTTTCTCCAAAACGCTTCCTGTTTTTGCCTGATTCTGTGTCGTAATTCCTCATCATCAGTATCAGATGATTCAGAGCCTCTGTCACTCCTCTCATCTTCACTGTCTCCTGATCCATAACCACCCAGTCCACCTGCGTGCATAAAGTCCAGTCTATCACGAGGAAAGGTTAAGCTTCGTTCTTAATATTTCTGTGAGGCAAAGAGGAGAGTAACATTCCCTTCCTTCACTTCCTCTTCTCTGAAGAAGTCACTTTATTCTGGTAAGTGCCAATGTTGTTTGACTGGTGCATTCAAGGCTCCCATATCTGCATTGATGCTCGCTCTCTGGCTCTACTCCTTCTGGAACAGTTTGTCTATTTTCGGAAATCAACCACCGTGATCACGGTACTTTCTTCCATTGTATGGAAGGGCAAAAAACCTCCCTGTGGAGATTGTAATAGTGCCTGCCTCTGTATCAGCAACCGGACAGAAAATGCCTGGGTTCTTTCCCAGAAGACACCTCTGAAATGACTTCAGCTGCCTCCATAGTCCAGGCTACAGAAATCCTGAATGCCGTATCAATTTTTCTACACTGATTTGAAAAACACTGCACTTTGACAAGTATGGAGATGGAACAGAAACAGGCTTTCTTCTCCCCCAGAGATTAATAACTACTGGACTGATAAAAAGGATAAAGTCAATTTAAACATCTGACACGGAGATATTTTACTTTCTTTCAGTCTGAGGTTCTTAGGATCTTTACTGAGCTAATTGTGAAACATGAATACTTGTCATGATAAAATTCAATCTAATTCATCAAAACTCCACATGATGAACATATAACTGATCACGAACACTGCTGCAGTACATCTTAGATGATAAAAATCATGTTGGGAAACACCTTTTGCAGTTGTATCTCAAGCTTGGATTTTGATCTACTCTTCCTGTGTTATGATAATATATGATATGGGAGCCTTTGTGCTTATGTAGCTTTTCAATAAAATAGTTACAAAGATTATAATATTTTTACTTATAGACTTTCACATTACTCTTCTATCAACTTTCCCCTCTGGTTTGGCTGGATCAAGATAGGAAGAAACATTAAACCAGTATTCCTCTCTTTGAAGACTGCAGTGTGCTTCTGAAACTATCATACTTTGAAAAGTAAATGTATCTAAAACTTTTACTTATTTTCAAAATTAGGGCAAGATTCTCATACACTAACTCACACTGCCTAGTCCTTTACTCCAAAAATTATCCCACTTATATATCAGTAGGATCACCTGTGGAACAAACAAAGGTGCTGATAATGATAAAGTTATCAGAAAGTGACCCATACTCCCAGGCAATTAAAATCTAGTTTCAAAATGCAATTTCTAGAAATGCAAGGCAAGAGTGAAACTCCCCCTTTAAGCCCTCTCAAAAATAAGGAACATACTTACCGAGTCCAGTGAGGGAAGCCAGTGCACTGGACTGTGCCAGCTGTTTTGCAGGAGCTTTGTATCACATCAACAACAGGAACAACATGTTAACACAAATAGCCACGATTTCATAGTCATGAGTCTATGGTATTGTTAAATCTACTACTATTGCTGTTCTTTGGAGGGAGAGAAGAAACATTAAAAACGCATCATCCATTTAAAACCACTTTTAGATTTTCTGATCATGAAGATTTAGAATTTAACTGCAAATTAACAGTGAACAGAAAAAAAATATATATTCATAAATCACTTTCCAAGTTTTAGCATCTGCACATAATTTTCAATTTCAGTAGTTACATATTTAGATTAACTCTGTTACATTAAAACAATCTGTTATGTAAGTACAATACATGTTAATACTGAAAGCAAATTAATTATTAATTGTGGACTCAAAGTTCATCTCTTTTCACTTCTGAACAGCTTTGAGATAAAGACAATAGTGTTAAGAAACAGCTACAACTCAAGAGCCATTGACACACAGGTACCATTTTAACTGAAATGAATTGTATGAAAAAAATGGAATAACTGAGGTAACTCACAATACACTGCACAGGACGACAGTACATGATTACTGGATTTGAACTCTACCAACTTGGATGCATTATACTGGAATTGTTCTTGAGGGAGAACTATGGCGGTTAAATGTTCTAGAGACATGCAAATATAGAATATTCTCAGAAGAAACTAGAAAGAAAAAAAAACAAAACCCCAAAAGCCGGCATACCTTTAGTTGCTTTACGGTGAACATCTTTAGCCACATAATAGATTTCTTCATTTGTGACATCTAAGAGAATCTCTGTCAGCAGCATTTTTGTCAGCATCATCTGAACAAAAATTGTGTATACAATTAAAGGTTGAAACACCTTTAATAAATATTGCATTCAAATTATATACACAGAACTTCACTTCTTTTGATAACTATGAAAGTAGTCTCCTACACATTTTATTTAATGACGCCTTTCAATAAACACGAGTAAAAAAACCTAAGATTGAAACTGTTTAAATGGGACCTGATTTCAAAACTTTCAGGTTTGTATTTTCACTGTGAACTGTATCTGCATGTATCACACACAGCTATCCAGGGCACTGATCCTAATGTCAAAAATGATATAACAAATGAATATGTAAATCAGAAATGTACTTAGACTGATCCAAATTATTCTTTAAAAAAATAAGGAGCACATTCCTGACCAGTTTGCTGCCTGCAAAAATCATCAGAGATGGCTTATACAGAATTTTATTATTATGTATTTACTACAAAAATTGCAATGGTGGTAGCTAGTTCTCCCAGATCCTCAGTCTAGTCACATGCTTTATCAAAATATATACATCAAACTTATTAAGAGTTAAGGGCCTTAATTAACAAGGCTTCAGTTGTACAATTAGCATTCAACTGTGATTTCAAAGTATGAAGGTTCTGCAGACATAGTGAAACTGTTGCTGTTCTAGGACTTAGGTTTCCAGCACTTTCTTGCAAGAATCCATTTTTTAAATGCCCTTTCACAGGAACTGAGGTTGAAGCATAGATTTGAGATGGGTGCACTTAATCACTAGAAGTTTTCAGAAATTTGACAAGTGAAGCAAGACCACAGAACTAATAATTATCAGTGTAAAAATTACAGTCATTACATTCTTTCACTATTGTGTTAAACACATTATATATAACCTATATCATTGTTTCTATGAGGAAGACAGCACTATGAAGAGACATGTAAATATCTGTATGATGCGTACTATACCTCTATTTACCGTATCAGGCACAGAAAAAGTGGTTTACTTTGATATGCCAAAAAAAGATGGGCAATTAGACAGAAATACTTAGTGAAAACTACATTATTAATACCATTTGATACTCCTTTTCTTCTTCTGTCATTTCTGGTTCACTTTGCTCTTCTTGAGGAGCTGGGGATGGACTCCTGCTGATTTTCCCAACACTTACAGCTTCTGTGTTTTCAGCATCTTCATCTTCCTCATCACTGTCCTACAAGAACAGCACCATACATTTCAGGAAAAATGCAGATGTAATTTTTTTTCCTTATTTTCTATTTGTAATAGTCAACTTGGGTTTTTTGTACTGGAATCTGTACTACAGGTATCATAAAACTATTTATTTTTTCCCTTCCTAAAAAAGACAGGGACATCTACCCACATAAGCTAAGGAAATACATAGCTGTCAGTTCACTGCAAGATTTGCACTTAGCACTACAAACACGGTAACTGCTAAAATTAAGGCAATGCAAGGTCCCCTAAATGGGCTCAGTTTAGCAAATACAGGTATCTGAATTTTTTCAGCTGCTGATTTAGAATTCATACTTTCAAAGACTCTGTATGTTCCAATGATGGAGGGAGGAAAGAAAAAAAAAGAGAAAAAAGGCCAATTTCCCTATTGTTTCTTTGCTACTATGGAAAAAATTACATACTTTTACCTCAGAGATTAACTTCAAAACAGAAAGCGATTATCAACAAAGCAGCAGCTTAAACTTACTTTAAGCAACAAAGCCAAAGAGGTAAACTGAAATACAGTCTCTCCTTTGAAGAGACCAGAAAGTTGGTATCTTTCAGGAAATACAAACCTGAGCAAAAAGCAAGCCCTTCTACTTACAAATTTGCTTTTCTGAGGTAACCGTGGGCCATCCACTTCTTCAGCCTCCTCACTTTCTTTTTTTTCTTTTTTAGACATCTGTGAACGTTGCTGCTCCATTCTCTCTTTTTCCAATTTTTTCTGTTTTTCTCTTTCCATTTTTTCTAGACCCTCTCGAATCCAGGCAGGCAGAGTTCTACGCTTCACAGCATCTACATAAGCAAAGTTTACAATTATGCAAGATGCAAAAATCTTCCCCCCCCCAAAAGAACAAAAAACCCACCCAAAACAAAGAAGCAAACCCTCCACCCATCCAAACAAGTCATATATCATACTGTGGGGAAAAAACCATTTACAATGGCTTTTTCTTTCCCTGCTCTTTTAGTTTCCATTAAAAGAAGAAAAGGCTTCAAATTTTGCAATTCTTTATAAAACACAGCTTCTACATTTTTTTCATTAAGGAGTGGGTAACATGTACCAATCTGTGGAGGCTCCTGCTTCACAGGCATCGCAATAGGTGAACGCTGCCGATCTCTGAATGAGGGCCTTTCCCTTCGATTTTGAGTAGGTGCAGGAGGTGCTGGAGGACCTGGTGGCCCTGGTGGTCCTGGCTGCCAATAAGGTGGATGAAATCCACCTTGAGGTGGACCAAAAGCAGCCCCATGCTGAAAGAGTAATGCAGTTTATTTTTCTTCACATGGTAACACTAAATGTAGCATGTGAGCAAGTTGGTCTACAAAAATCCATGCAAGTAGGAATCCACGATTTCTAGGCTACTGGGATCTCAATCTCTTTTACTGTGATCCCCAAGAAACAAGTTTCCTTTAAATACTTAATGAGTAAACTTATATTTAAGCAGGGATACTAACAAAGCTGAAATGGCTTCAACCAATCTCCTTTTATACTGTGCTAAACATTAAGCCTATAATCACCATCTATCTTCATCAGTTGCCTGCCAACTTAGCATTAAAGCATGCAGTTAAATGAAGAGCATACAAAACTAAGATCTGAAGTCCAGCTATGTTAGCAGTCCTTCCTTTTAGCTACAACCTGAGGACAAATATTTAAAGTTCAACCTATTATTACAAAAGAATTTTGCACTGTGCATTTCCAGTAATCATTCACGAATCTTATTAGTATGGCTGATTAAAATACTAAATGCATAAATACGTCATTTTAGTACAGATCCTGAGTTCTGGACAAGCTGTCTACAATCCAAAAGCCTTAACTCTTGAGGCGTATATAAGGAGTTATTTAAGATTTGCTGCCCAGAAATGCCTAACAAAACTATTTAAGAGGAGAGTGTTTAGGAAGAAAGTTATACCCCCAAAATATTCTACTGACTATTTACATCACTAGTGCTGAAGCACTCTCCCACTACAATTTCAGGTCAAGCACCCCTTTTATTCACTGAAAACCAAGTTTTCTGTAGTATTTAGAGAAATTAATTTTAAGAGTTGTCCCATAATGGTAAACAAAGAATATTATTATAATAAACTAGCATATTGGAAAATTTTTCACAACCTAACAATAGCCCAGAAGATAGAAAAACATTTCTGCCTGTCTTCCCTCGTGTTTGTTTAGGAATAGGAAGTAGGTTTTTTATCAGGTACAGCTTGTCATTTATATCAAGATTTTTGAAAGAAAAATACTGAAAATAGAGGGAAGATACAAAACTGCTTCGTGTTTAAAGATTTGTGCAATGCCCTCTGCTATTATTATTAAACCTACATGTTTATTATGCTATGCAACTTATATGCCAGAATGAAGAAAAAAGGGGATGTGGATTTTTTTAGAAATACCATTGTTTATTCAAAGAATCACAGTAGATAGATATGGAAAAGATCAATGGATCATCCAGTCTATCTCCCTGCAAATACAGGACTGTTTCCTGTGGTACATTATCTAGTGTATTGAAATATATCTTTCTGAACTTTATTTTTTTCACCTCCTCCTCCTTTGTTTTTTTAAACACAAAGCTACATAATGTTAATTTATATACTGGAACACAGTGATTCATTTTAATATTGCAGACAACAGCCATTTCTCATTACTACTATAGAAAAATAAAACCCTTTGGCCTCTGAACAGAACTGAAAACTCTAAAGTCTCTTCTGTAAAGTATTTGGGAAAAATGTATCTTAGCAGATAAGAGATTCTGTAGATGTTTGTAGAACTGATGAAAGTCGCCGCTAGATGATATTAGAGGAACACATCCACGGAAGGGACTCTGCGCGTCTACAATATTAAAGCAACAAATATGTTTCACCTGATAGTCAAACTGGTTCACTGGCCCCATTGCAAAGTTATCGGGAGGTCCCCCAAAGTTGTGATTGTTCTGGTTAAATATATGCCTGTTGTCAGGAGTAAATTCCCCACTGTCCTGACTGTTGCTGTCTTCAGATGGAGGAACAATTTCCATTTGACCTGGGGTTGGAGCCATCCACTGCTGATCTGGAGGTGGGTGAGGGGGTTGGTGAGGCATTCCCCATTCTGTTTAGGATTTAGAATACAGTTCAATACCAAGTTAGTATAATTTATATGAATCACCAATCACTCAAGTGTTCTTGTATCACAAAGTTCCTCACAGCATCACAGATGATAAAGAATAATCAATCTAGAGACTATTATACTGCCTCAATAATTTCTTCAACTAAATGAAGGAAATACAAATAGCTGTAGCTGAACTAAAACATGCAGTGAAGGGACAGAATTGGACAGACACAGACATACTGTAAATTTCTTTTTAAAAATTTCTACTGATAGTGAATTCACCACAGGATTTACAAATTGTTTAAACTGTTAAAAAACTGCTCCTACTTCTCTACTTCAACTTTTGAAGCAATGAGCGATTTTATTCTTTTGCATAATAGACTTGAAACACCTATTATGGAAAGCAAATGGGTTTGTGAGCAGCACAACCACTGAAACCTGCGTCCCAAAGTCTTTTGTCTTAGGAACAGATGACTCCTTGGATTGTCCAATATCTAACAGAGGTCCTAGCATAAGATACAGTCACAAGCCCACAAACATATGTTACAATTGGCTAAGAGAGTGAAAAGGGTCTAAGGAAAGAATTAATAGCCCATGTGACCATAATTTTTCGGTTGATCTCCTTAGAAGACATAACTTATGTCTACTGTACACTTATAGACTGTGACAGAGCTACCTTGTAACTTTCACCAGTAACAAAATTAAAATCTAGCCTCCAGTTTAATTTCTACCTTCCATCCAGTTCTTTAGTCCATTTTTCTAATTCTTACCGTCCTTCCCATCTGCATCATAATGGGATCCATTACTGTAGCAACTAAAAAGTTCTAACATAGTTTTTCTACTTGCTGTTCTTTTTTTGCATGTTCAAAGATTTTATCACTCCTTTCACTCTCACTGTCATCTGTGGTAGGTCACGTTTAGCTGATTAAATAAATCTTTTTCCAGAGTCTAAATGCCCAGTTTACTTCAACTCAATTGACTTGAAAGCTTGCAAGTAGCATACAACATATGCTGTTTGCACTTCTGGAATGCAAATCCCTTCAAAATTAATTGCCTACCAGTTAAGTTTTCAGATTGCCATTTTAGTTTTTTCATTAGTACTGTGCAAAGGACTTTTGGATTCAAAAAGAAACTTGGAAGGATAAAGAGGAAAGATAAAGCTTTGTGGAAACAGTAAATATGCAAGAGAACTCTCACTAGCCATCCAGTTTGTGTGCTGTGACTACTTTAACACATTAGGAATAACACGGCTTAAACTAAGGAAAAGCTGGGTCATGTCTGCATCAACACAACCTTCTATCAGTGTCCAAAAAAACTGGGGAAAAAAGCATATTCTTCGAATGATATACCAAACAAGTAACAAAATGCATTGGCATACTGCTTCCCACTAACAAAAGGCATTACACTTTTCTCACTCCTACATCTCCTAGACCTATGATGTTTTCCTCTTCAGCATTTTCTGGGTGAGCTTGGGCACTAAACAATGATAATTTACAATTACCAGCAACATGTCTTCATCATTTTGACCATTCTGTGACTATTTGCAAAAACTACCACTTAGGACATTATTCTCTTTCACCTCCCAGAATAAAAAGCATAGGAGGACGAACAAAAAGCAGGTTTGTCCAATAATGACACCGTATTTCTGTGAAAACCTCTACCTACTATACAGAAATACAGCAAGAATACACTTGCCACATAGTAAAGTTAAAAATTCTTATGTGTGCCAACAATAACTTGCAGCCCAGTGCAGGTAGGTGAAACTTAAGTGAAACTTGATGGCTACCTCCCTTTTGTTATGCAAATAAAAGAACTGCCAATGACATATTAGCCTTACTTACATTAAATGTTGCACTTCAACAAATTTGAATAATGACAGTGAAAACTGGGAGTGTTATTACTTCAACTGTTAACAGAATCAAGCATGAAGTGCAGTTTTCACCAAGACAACAGAAGATATGCACACAGGTTTCCAACTACCTTGCTCATACAATTTAAATTGTGTTATAGTGTGTGGTGACACAACACAGCTTTTGGAAAAAAACTTCAGCAACATTCTTCACAGAAAATACTCAATTTCTACCCCATTCTGATTGCCAGTGTTATCTTACGAAGTTTTAAAATGAACATGAATTTTTGAACAAAACAAGTTTGAGGAAGTTAAAAAGAACTGAAAAAAATCTATACAAACAGAAGTGCCCAACTAACTTTAACTTACAATTATTTTAAAAATTATGACAATCAGATACATAAATTAAAAAGGGTAAATCCTAAGGAGGAATAAAAACATATTTTAGATACAATTTTATTGATCTCCCTTTTTTGAAGATTTTAAGACACCTAAGCCACCATTTACCAGTTATATTGTGAACTCGTTCTACATACTGAGATCATGCCAGAAGCAGGTATTACACTACAGGAACTGGACAACAGTAACTCTTAAATTCTGAGGCATTCTGCTACCTTTGGTGCTGTTCTTCCTAGTGCAGTAGGATAATCAACAAATCACAGAAGAAGTAAGAATAAGATCCAGTGAAATAAATATGTAATGAAATTCACACTTTATCTTTCTACAACATTCATATCCCTACAATAGGAAGAGAATAAACTTCTTACTGAGTTCTGTTATCAGACCTTTCTGTCTGTACTGTTACCCATTCTGTAGAACACCTGACTAGAAAGCAGCAGCTGTGATACTTTTAATTAGTCAGCTGGTAGTTTTGCATCTTGAAACTGAGGAACAGGACATATTCACACCCAAAAATGTCTGACAACAATAAAATGTCATTACATGAAGAGAAGGAATTAACATGAGGGAAAACAAACCTGGCTGCCACATTCTGTTGAAGTTGGGATCCCCCTGAAAATTATTATGGTTGTTTGGACCAGACTCTATTCCTGAAATATCCTGTCCGTTTGGCATCATTCCTTGTTGTTCCACTACATTCTGCTGCCCTGAGGCTTCTCGCTGAGCAATCCATGCTTGAGCTAATGCAGCCCAGTCAATTTGGCCTAAAATAAACAGAAGAAATTAAAAAGGTTAGAGTTCACAGATAAGTTTAACACTGTTTATCAATTACATGTCTTACTGCTCAAGAGAAATGGGCAACATTTACCTTCAGCAAGTACTGTGAGCACTATTAAAACTTATTCACAGTGTACAGTAAAAGAAACAAAGCAAATGCCAGCATACAGACTTGCTGAAGTAGTTTCTCTGCACATATTCTAAATGCCATAAAGCAGGTTATTTTAGGTTCACATTAGCACTGAAAGGTTGGTAGTAATGCACTTTTTTAATAAGTGAGCTAATTTTGGTATCAGAAATAAATATACATAGCCTTAAATTCTCAATTAATGAAGATTTGAATGCAAGAAAAACATATAGCTAGAAAAAGATTTTTCAGTGTATGCTCTTTGCATAACCCTTGCTATATTATGTTACAGTTCTCTCCCACATTTTCTTCTTTACTGCCATTCCTACCAGTAAATAAATAAATTACACTCTCAGATGCGAACATTAGTATGTCTTCTGCTCATTAGCATGTCAGGAAAATGCTCTAGTAAATTTAACAGAAATTATAGTAACAGTAAAACCAATGTGCCTCATCACTCTGCCCTAGTATTAAATACACACCTCCATTCTCTCTATCCCTCTCTCTATTTCTCTTGATATTTGATAATATCAAATCATATTTGATATGAATTGTTGTTATCTCATCCTCAGTTTAAGGTATTTTATCTTCTACTGTTTAAAAGTGTTTTGTGTCTTTGGTGGAGAAAAAAAATCCAAACAAGATCATGATTATCACTGCTGTAACCTAAACCAAACATCCTACTAATCTTTCCATGAATGTTTTTCTGTACAGTACTTCTGCCACACAGGTACTGAATAGAAAAGCAGATTTTCTCAAATAAATGATTCAGCTTGGCTAACGAACTGACAGGGATATAGATTCTGTAAAGGTAAATGAAGTCTTAAATGTCCGTACATGAGGCTAGTAAAATGCTGATAATTTGTCTAGGATAACTCAGGTTGCTTGCCTGTATTTTGCATATTACATATTAATGGTGTGAAAGCATTTGTAATCAATGTATATTTTCTATGTTTTCTATTTTTTCTAGTTTAGAAAAGCATCACAAATGCATTATCTTGAGTGGGGCTACAAAAGGACAACTATGAGTCATGCTCTGTAACAAAGATTCAAAAATTCTAATGACATCAGATCAAAAAAATTAATCCACAAAGCTTTCTATATACTTACTTGGATCTTGCTGGTGCTGAAATGACTGCATCCACTGCTGTTGGTTCAAAGGCCATTGCTGCCAAGGTTGTCCACCTTGATCCCACATCTTTTAAGTCTTTATATAGTCTATATTTCAACTAAAAATAATAGTTGTATGTTTAAATAGATGCCCATGAAATATCACATAACTGAAACTTACATAACTGCAGATATAGTTAAGCCTTGCAAAGCAAGCTGAAGCAATGCTGGCTTAATATTTTAAGCTGGAGGAAATGGTTCATCCTTTAGAGTAATATCTGAAAATATTACTGTAAGATTTCAGAAGCCTAGTATGCTTTCTCTGTAATTTTGCAAGAAAATTAACTACAAAATGATGTTCAAAGAAAGATATGACAAGTTTGTAAGACAAGAACTCATCTGACAATAAATGTAATTTAAAGCAAGTCAAAATATAAAAGGCATTACTTGGTATCTTTGTCTGCTTCTTAGGGAAAAGATGTGTACTTTTCTATATAAGTGTCATGCAAGGCTGTTAAGCAAGACAGAAGTCACCAAATGGTAAAACACATTGCTAATGATTGCACTGGAGAACTGCACAGATACAAGATGATGTCGACATGCATTTTTTGCATTGTACAGGCTCATTATAATTTCTAAATAATATATTATTGCAAATCTGAGAAAGAAAAATAAGTACAACCACACAATTACTGCATGGTCCCCTAAAATCATGGGAAACAATTTTTGCCATGCTGTATATCCTCACTGAGCAGGCAGCAGCAGCCCTAGGTCCAGATGGCAGCAAAGCTCCACAGCCTGTTTTAAATGAAGCTCCAGGACCAGCTTTGCCAGAATTTTATGTGGCACAGCACTCCAGGTAGGTGTGCCTGTAATGGCATTCCAGTTCCTTCCAGTCATTTGCAACTCTGGTGCACACTTAACCTGCTACACGTGAAGTACCTGAGAGCGGCCACCTATGTTGCTGCAAACAGCTTTTCTGAAGACAAAGACTGGGCATAGTTCTGGGAACACTTCAGAATCTGTTCCCAAAACCCAGTATGGGTAGGAATGCACTGAGTGCGATTTCTTCTGTCCTACTCAGTCTTTAAGAACTTCTCAACAGTCTTCCCCCTCAATGAATATATCCTCATGGAATTTAACATACAATCCTTGAGTTCATGCTACTAAAACATCAACCATGTAGGTTGTTTCAAACACTCCAAACTTAAAAGAGACAAATTCATTCCCTGAGGTCACAGGAGCAGTATACAAGACCTAGTCGTGGCTCACAGCCAAGTGTGATACAGAATAGATGAATAGAGCCTGTCTGCTTCAGAGCAAACCCGTTCAAAGCAGCCAGTACCACTTGGGTGGCCAGCCAGGAACTCAACCCCAGCCGCTCTTAGAGCGGGACACATGCAGCCCCACAGACAGAGAAAGCAATTACAGTGGATCCTGCTTGCATCTTGCGCTTAGTGCTTATCCACTCACACAAGTAACTGCATGACTGCATAGGAAGAGAGCATCACTCTACAAAAGTGCACAACACAAATAGTCAGACAGAACATCAAGGGTTCTGGGCCATGCAGAGAGGAACACAAGCTCATATCTTGCATACTTCTGTCAAATTAAATCTTTTAGCTGAAACACTGTAGATCACCTTTGTTTTGAGACTGCTTACTTTCAACACTACAAAAATTACACATATATGGCTCTGAAAAATTCAGTTGCAAATGCCTTTTTTGAGGGGGGCTTGAAATAAGATCAAATCAACTTTGACAACAGGAGGAACATGGGGCAAAACCTACTTTATTATTTTCATTATCTTTTCTTGCCAAATTACTTTTTTTTCAGATATCACTAATTTTTATAGTATTCAAACATTTAATAAGTGAAGGCTGCCTTTTCTTTTGTTTCTTTTTTTAATTTTGATACGTATCCAGGAAATTAACTTTCTTACACCAGGTGAGTGTACACGTAGCTACTAATACACTTAATGCAACATTTAAGATGACCTTGCCAGAACTAGCTTGCTGGGTATTCATATATAGGTATTTTTTTAAACAGTTAAATATTGATTTCTCTTATGAAAGTGTAACAATATTAAGAGCACCTCTAAAAATTAAACTGATTTGGAACCTCCTACACACAGGCTTACTTGATAGGATCAAATGAAATTTATTTTTACTGCACTGGCTCTATCTCTGCTCTAAAATCTGAGGATTCTGGATTTTTTTTTTAAAACATATTCCAGCTAACACTATTATGTACATGTTTCTCAAGTGAAATGGGCATTAGCATTCTGGCCTTTATTTCTTTATTCTCAGGCCTTGATCCTCACTATGAACACTGAAATACTAGTTTAGATCATTAAGAAGGTCTAGTGCAACAAATGCCTCCCCATCCCCTCTGTGTAACCTGCACTCAAGACAGCAACTGCAGTATTATTTTACAAGGTATTCAAATAAATTTTGTGGGGGAGATAAATTACACTGCCGTTGCATCAACTGGCATTTGAAAAGGTGACCAAGAGACACAGAAGACAGGCAGTGACCTTAGACAGCAGCAGCATTCATTCCCTTCCTGGCTTCCCTGTCAGCAAGTTATCATGCCCCAGGAGGCTGAGGCCAAGCCCACACTCCTAAGGGAAGTGGTGCTGAAGGGCACTGCCATCTCCCCACTAGACAACAACACTGACCCAAGCCACCTAGCCCTCCTCTGGGCTGTTCTCAAGCACCTTCAGGTGTCAGCACACACCTGAGACGCAACAGGTGCTTAGGACAAGTCCGCTGTGGTTTGGAAGGTCAGAGGCGTTCACTCAGTGCCAGCTGGCTTCAGGGCCACAGTAAAAATCACAGTTGGGTTTTAGTTGTTAGCATATGTATCTGCTTCTCCATTGCTCTGCAACATAATATGGCCCAGAGTCTCCAACTTTCCCTAGAGAGATTATTTCACCTTATTACTGCTATTCTGGGGAGAGAAATCAGGTGGGGAACTGCAAAGCAATAGGTCAAGGCATGGAGCTGGTTTCTATTTTGATGCACAACAACAAAACAAGACAGAAACAACAGTGTAACACATTGAAGGACTTCAACATTTGATTAATTCCATTTATGCCATCCAGAGCAGACTGATTTAAAATCATTTCCATTTGAAACTGCTAATTTTAGTTTGTGAACTGTATTTGAAGGGTTTTAATTATTTATTGCATTTGTAGTTTTACTGAATAAATGTTGATTTTTCATAGGTTAGCAACTATAAAACACACTGGCTCTCAAGTGCAAGATTTATTACCAAAAGCAGTATAAAGATGTTCTTTACTAATCAGAAATATGTATCACACAAATGTTTAAGCAGTGACATCACTTTTTTTATGCAACTGTAAATGCAGAAGCCCTTTTCCAAATATCATGTGAAAACTGGCCAAAAAGTATTTCTAATTTTGTATTTATTTCAACTCATCTTGGTTATTGAGCAATGTGTTTTTTACAGAAAAAGGAATTGAAGTAATAAAATCAGCATCTGAAAATGTTTATAAAACCTTAACATATATAGGATAAAAGAGAAGACCACAATATTCAAATATTTTAGTACTGAAGACTACATGATGTATTCTAGAACACACTGCTCAGAGCCAGTGAACAGAGGTTTGTTCTAAGACCTCTATCTATATGGTGACCTGGAACAGCAGGAGACCATTATTTTGTGAGAAACAAACTTCCCTGCTTTTTTGTTCTCCACTTGTTTTCCTGCATTTTTTTCCAAGTTTTCACCAACTGGTACAAGGTAAGCATGAAAAAGGTACTTGATACAGCATTTTTTTCACTTATTACAGGGACGCTACTGGCATTTAAAGATGGTTCACTGCATTCAAAAATGGTTTTGCTAAGCAGTGCAGTGTTTAATGGTTTCATGTGCTTTTAAGTTTCAGAGGCAAAAAAACCACCGTGGCTTTAGCTCTTCCTTTTCAGTTGTCATGTTCTGAAAGGCAACTACACAAGTACTCAGGCTATTTGATGTTACTCTTTTTTACATAAAAAAAATGTAACTTTGTATTCTGCTTTACTTTACTGAGTATGCAAGAACTTTTCAGCAGAATCTCAATATTGCCCCATCAGACACCACTGGCAGTTTCCTCTGCTAGTCATGCTATTTTAACAATGTCAAAAATAAAAACAGATCCAAGCCAAGTCATACAATAATGAATGAACCAGATGTGAGAGTTACCAAAACACTTTTGAACCTTAGTGCCATAAACTGGAAAGGGCACAAACTACTTCAAGAAGAACTCACAAAACATAGCAGCACAGTGAAGAAAACATAGCCTGTTCTCAGTAATTTTAAAACTATTGCAAGGGATTCACCCTTAGTACTGAGGCAAGTGAGGACGAAGCAAATCCAAAACCAACAAACAATGCCTCTCCCCCACCAAATCAGTAACACGAAGGCTTGAAACAGCTGAAACCTCTTGTACTAATGTATGTGACAAGAAATAAACATTATTTGTCTGAGATGCAAGTAGTAATTAATAACAGAGAAAAGAGAATCAAAGTCCTCTCTCACCTAATTAAACTCTTGCATTGCCAAAACTAACTTCGGATGCTACCACGTGAATTATAATAAGTTTTAACTTCTTATAAAGTTCTCAAATCAGCATCAACTGAAAGAAAGAGGCTTCTCCTAAGGCACAGAACAGCTCTAAGCCTATTTCCTATTAGTGACACAAGGCCAAATACACAGCAGAGCATCCAAATCACAGTGAAACAAGCTTTATTTTCCACTGAAAGGGAGTGGGGGGAAGGGGAGGATGAATACTGGCTAAAATCTACTCAATTCAAACATTAGCAAGACACAAAGTAAGATACACCAACTGAGAACCCATTAAGACACACTGGTTCTGACATCACTACTGCACACAACAGGTTTGAAAAGCAAGCAGGTTCAAAGAATGGATCCATTTTACAGGTACCTACTTACATAGGAAAATGTGGCTACTACCCTCCCTCATGACGATGGGTTAAAGTTTTTTTACTTAGCTGTTCTATCAATTCAATTGGACATAGCCTTTTTTGCTTTCTCTCTCCAGCAAACACAAACAAACAAAAGAACATTTATTGGTGCTTCAGAAGCCGTTCCCTGATGTCTGACCATGGAACAGGAACCTGAATCTATTAAGAATCTGTTTACCAATGAAGAAACAGAAGCCAATTCAGGATTCTTTTTGTTTTATACAGAAGCACAATCACATGAACAAAACACTCCATCAACTTGCACTTAATTTCAGTTACACGTACTTATGAAAAGTTTATGTGATATCTTGAAATTTTGCTGGAGTTTTTAAGAGCAAACATGTTCTGAAATATGTTATTTTGCATGTTGTTTATTTTAAAAATAAAAAAAATCCTATTCAAAGGCTGGACCAGGATTTGCTGAAGTTTTATTAAAACAAATTACTGGTATGAAAACAGTCACCCTTGAGAGGATTGCTGAAGAAAGCTCCTCCTGCTGCTAATAAAAGCTGAGATAGCCACATAGATAGGACTTACCTTGATCTCCAACAACTTCTGAGAGCCAAGAGCACTCAGACAAAATTTAAACTTGGTGTCAAACCATCTACTCAGTATTTAACCTTATTTTTTGTTGGGTAAAGACAGAGAAAGAACAGGTACTTTAAAAGGCACCTTTTCACTCCTGTCCATGATTGTGACTTGCATCTCAGCTACAGATTATCTCTCAGTGTTAACTTGTTCTTTTAGGAAAAAGAAGCATCTCCTTCAAAATATTTGTTCACATAAGGTATTTTCCAATCCAGTTGTATGATCTGTCCAGACACACCACACACTGAAAAGCATTCAATTACAGGTACTTACCAGTAAACAATTTTGAGTGATAATTCACAAGCTCACCTTTAACTTCAGAAGACTCCCCCCAGCACTTCCCACAAAACACAGTTATCTTGAAGCAAATTAGATTTTGACACCATTGGGAATGCACCCTGTCAAGAAGAGCATGGTTTCCTGAGAATTTCCCAATGGCACGGTGCTTGGTGAGGGCCCCTGCAGCTCACTGCCTACTTATGTCAAAGACAGGGCCATTTTTCAGACAAGGCCACAGCAGACCTTGAGCATTAACAGACTCACTAAGATTCCTCAGAGATCTCTACCTTTCATAGTTTCATAGTGTAAGCTCATAAAACCTGTTATCCAGTTCAACAGCACTTGTGCAGAGATAACTACACTCTGACGTCTCAGTAATGGACAGGAGCAGTCTTAGGGAGTGAGGTTCAGTCCTGAGAATGACAAAAGACAAAGCCTTCTTGTTATCCCGGAGATACTATCCTCCTTACATGCCTCATGACATTAACTGCAACAGAACTGAAAAATAACAAGAAATTTCCCCTGCAAAGATAATCAAGGTCTTTCCCTAAATAAAATTTAATAGAGCTAATGGATAATCTGAATTGCTCCAATTCATGCAGCAAGTCCAAGACAAGAAGCACAAAGACTTAGGAAGTTATCTCAGCTCCAGAAGAGCACCAGGAAGATAACTAACCATACCTAGCCGACCAGATGAGCACTTCCTTGCTCCTCCTAAGAAATTCCCCCATCACTGTGACGGTATGTTTCTTCCCAATATGAATGTTACACAACATCCAAACTATGCAGAATATGTTACACATCAACAGCTTCAGCAGCAGACATTCAGATTCCAAACAACTTTCCAGGAAATTAGTGGAAATGAAATATCTTAGCAATGAGAAACAAGTATTCTTTGGAAGCTAAATTAAATTAGATATTTGTTAGAAGGTAGACTACCTCAACTCCCAAAAGATCAGGAGACAGCCCAGGACTCAGGCTGCCTGTAGGAGGAAAATGGCACGCAACTTCTGCTGTGTCATGAGCTGAAGAGATCAGGGTTAGGAACTCCTACATCAGATATCAACATCATTTGACCAGATCTTCAGAATCTGGCAGTCTGTTTTATTCAACCCCATAGACAGGTGGGCTAATGACTCCCGGAACCTACAGAACTACAGCCAATAATCAAGTACTTTCTGATGCTCAGGGGAGACTGTTGCATCACCTTTCTGATCACATGACTCATCATTCCTGAAGAGCAGGTCAATACATAACACAAGATGGCCTGACAAGTTTTACTTGTAAACTGAGCTTTAATACATGTCTACAAGTTTTTCTGGTGACTAAAGATCTTGTCTTGCAGGCATTCTAACAGGCATTGCATTTTAGCAAAGAAGTATCCATTATCTAAATAAAGAAAGAAGCTGAAACCACAGGCCATCATGCACACTTACAGAACCCCTACACAGCTAGTCTCGGCACCCAGGGGTTTAAAGGCAATGCACTCTTTTTTGATATTCCATTCATAGGTCAGATATCCAGGTAAAAAGAAACAAACAAAAACAAAAAAATCCAAAACAAACAAGCAGATGTCCCATTTCTTCTAAGATAATCTGCCAGTGCAGCCATGACTTTTTGACTATATTTAGCTCTACAGAGTAGCTGAAGGGAAAGACTTCAAGAGGTAGGAATCCTGACTTGTAATAAACTTCAAGTACTGGTTTTGAAACAAATTAACATTAAATAATCAGTGTAACTAGCTAGGTAATCTTTCCGTATGAGCTTAAGACAACACAAGGAGCAAAGACACATCAGTCTCTGATGCTCTTCGTAGAATTCCTGGACTGCAGAAGTCATCCATATCACACTTTGAGAAGGATCTCAAAAGCATCAGATACTCTGTGGACATGGATTTAAAGGAAAACGGAGATATCTTGGAAGCAGAGCTCCTTGGAATACACAGATCTTTCACATAAGCACCTTACTCTAATGTAAGGCCTTTTCCTTTCATTCAACATAGTTGATATTGACTCTCTGGAGTTTTAGCAGAGCAACTGAAGGTTTGTGATGAATTTCCATGATGAATTTTGTGGAACTGTTCAGTTGCAAACAGGATAAATCAAACTATACATTCACAACACCTGGACCAAAGCAGTTAGAAGAAAGACAGGAATCAGACCAGTGCCTCCAAGAGTTCAAGCACAACCCTGTTGCTTGAAGGCTGTTTCCCCCACTCCCCTTCCTGCCACTGCGCTGTTGCTTCAACAGGGTCATGATAACACAGACAACACTGATGAGGTTGGAAGGACAAGTGGATAAATACTCTAGGGATACACCACCGATAGTTCACGTTTCTCCTAAGGGATTACATAGCGCAGCTCATCCACAGTATTATCAATAATCAACTGAGATAGAATCTGAAATCAGTAAATGATACAAACTGTACAAACTCCTAGAAGATCTATCCCAATGTACTCCAAACTGGAAGGAAATGTAAACTGAGCGCTTCTTCCATGACTGTGTCAGTGGAATAAAAGCTATTTTCCTGTAAAAATCCATACATAACAAGTGTGGCTGAAGAGAGAACTGCAAAGGAAAAATGATCTTACCCAAAGGAGCCCACCTTCCAAGAAGAAAAAATACAGAAAGGGTGTCACAAGAATTATCAGCTGGTGATCTTGACAAGGGAGACCCATGAACACCAGAACACCTCTGAAACTGAAAAGATCTGGAAGGATGGAAAAGCACTGCATCCTATGCCCTCAGATAGGAACAAAACTTAGAAGTTACTACAGAGGGGCTGCAGATGCACATTCAGGGTTAAAACAAATGCATACCATCACCCAGACTAAAACATACCAGCTTCCATTTTATTTGGGAGAATTAATATTTACTACTAGATTATACTCAGCTGCTAACTAGAAGATTAAATATTTATGGAGTGAGTTAAGTCTGCCATCAATCAGAAAAAGTTAAAGCACCTGTCTTTCCTGCTACTCTGTTTCACCCATCACACTTTTTTGGCAAAGACTTCTATACATCGCCTACAGCACTACCCAAAATTGTTGCAGGCATTTAATGCCCAGATACTATGTATCTTTTCTCCTGACAACCAAAAGCTACACCAATGTGCCTGCTGGGGTCTGTTAGCAAGACATCCAGTCAAAAAGCATGCAAAATTCTACCAGCCCCATTACAACTGTGTATCACTAAAATGCTGGAAGTCAACTTCAGCTACTACACTCCATTTTTTAACATCAGAACTGTTCTTTCTCAGATTGAAGAACAGAAGCTTTTCAAATGTGTAACCAAGATCCAAAATACAGAACCAGAAAAAGAACTGATGAAAACAGCTTGGTTGGTATCTATGAAGTTTTTCAGAACCTGGTTCACATGTCAGCACATCTGACTAACATTTACAATCCTACCAAGATGTAATAGGCTGAACAAAGACCAAATTATTATTAAAAAAAAAAAAAGACTATGAAATCATCTTCAGTGAGCCATTCGAGCAGTATAGCTTCCAAGGTCTGTTATTTCAAACTTAAATCCATATATCCACTGAGCTGAAGCCAACTCTTTAAAAAGAACAAAAGGACCAGATATTGGCAAATCAAGTATCATTTACTTAATTTTTGTATTTCAAATACCTAAGGACAAACACAGTTCTGATTATCGTAAGGCACCAAACCTCCTGCTAGAATATTTACTACAACAGAAACATCATAAAAACTTCAGTAGTTTAAATCAAAAGCTCTGTTGGGTTTGGGGGCGGGGGGAGGGGAAAAGGTCGAACGTTTTTTTTCATGTATCATTCCACTGGAAGTCCTGGTGCTACATTTTTAATTAGCCCGGTAACACAGCATTATTTTTTCCCCTCAAAGTGAACTGTCCACCTGCAACTTCCTCTATGATGAACATGCTCTGCACAAAAAATTCATAGTACCAATAACAAAATAAGCAACTATTCCTCACTGGTCATGAGCAGCTATTACCTCCAATGACAAATACAGTTATCACTTAATGAAGAGGGATCAGCTAGTGATGAAAGTAAGAATGCTTAAAAACACCTACTCCACAGTATTATTTGTCACCAAAGGAAGACTTACAATCACGCTGTACCTAAATCATGAAAAGAAGTGAGACTGGATACTCCTGTCTCCATAGTATCTTTGCACAGCCCTGCACCTAACTGAGAATCAAATGTAGTTATGACTCCACCTTGCCACTATAGCTTGTAAGATGAGCTATCCACCAAAAAATTGCAGAACTGTGATAAATGTGTGGACTCTTAAGCCCTACAACACCTCTGAGCCCAAAAGAGTAGTAACCACTCTTACTAGAGCAGAGATTTGCACATCCCATAGGACAGAGACAATACAGGAAGTCTTGTAATGGCACAACAGCAGACATAACAGGTTTACTGCTGTACCAGACAATTTAGAACTCAAGAGGCTTGTCTTCTGATTTGTCACTGGGCAGTAATCCTACTGACTTGTCCCTGGACAAAGCCAAGGCTCTCAGGCCTCTGTTCCACAGTCAGGAGCTGCAGTAGCTGTCACCCCCACGAGAGACACCATCTTTAGTATAGCTTGGCTTCAAAATTTAAAAGGAGTTTCTAACTCCTACCAACAATACAGCTGTTTGGCTGGACTTGTATTGCAACCCTGTCTTTGTAAAATGATGTTTGAATACTGTCTGCTGGCAGACATGCCTTAAGTTTTGAAGACTACCATTCCCCATCTTTGAAAGGTAACTGACCTTTTGCCTTAAAACAATTACTTCAGGGCAACACTTGCACCCACACCTTCCAATAAGTACTGTTTCCTTGAAAACATTTACAGGTATAACTGTAACAGAAGAAATTAAAAACAACCAAGGTGGCTAAATACTCTGTAATTTGTTCCAGAAACTTGGTAAATTTCAGCTGGGATAGCACATCATAGAATGAGTCCATTGCTTTGGATTGGAAGAGACCCTCAAAGACCATCTTGTCCAACATCTTGCATGAAACAAAGCTGCTGTCCAATCTGATATGGAACATTTCCAACAGTGGGGCATGTACAACTTTTCTGGAAAACCTGTTCCACTCTCTCACCACTCTTATCATAAAAAATTTCTTCCTGATATCCAGTCTAAAGCTATATTTTGATTTAAAACTGCTGCCCCTTGTCCTGGGCCCTTGTAACAAGTCTTGTCCCATTTTCTTATAGCCCTCTTTAGGTACTGAAAGGTCCCAATAAAGCATCCCCAAAGTCTTCACTTCTCCAGGCTTAACAATCCCAATTCTCACTGCCTGTCTCCATAGGAGAGAGGTTCCAGCACTATGACCATTTCTGTGGCCCCATCCTTAACTGTAAAGCTTAGCACATCTCATCAAACTTCAACAACTTTCTGCGATTGTCTAAAGAAGTATGGAGAACCTGCGTGAAGTGCTGAGAACAAAAAGTCTTCCAAACCCACGGTCTGTTTGAGGATCCATTTGAAAAGACTCCCTGCGTTTGCCAAGCTACTGAACCAGGTTCAGGTATCTTAAAAATGCTGCTGCGTGTGAGGATATTGTTAATTTTAGTTCTCTGGAGCCCTCCAGTGGAACGAATTCACAGGAACGGCCACGAAACCCATGAAACAGCACAAATATCCCACAAACACATTTCATCCGCAGAAGGCAGGCTGCTGACACAGCCCGCCACCAAACCCCCGTGCACATGTTGCTTCCCTAACTAGGTTACCGGCTGAACCAAGCGGACCCTCTCCGCCGGCGGCTCCTTCGGCACGGCCGGGCGGGGCGTGCGCCCCCAACATCCCAGAATCCCGGAGCCGCCGTCCCAGCCTCGGCCTCTCTCGGTGCCCGCGCCGGGGCGGCCGCGGGGCATGCGCAGTGCGGGCACGGCCCGCGCCCCCCGGGACCTCCCCGAGCCCCCCCAGCTGGGGTACCGGGAGGTCCCCGCGCGGCCCCGCCGCGCATGCGCGGCGCGCCGGGCCCCCCCCACACCCCNCTGCTGCCGCCGCCGCCACAGCGGCGCCCTCCCGGCTCGGCGGAGGAGGAGCGAAGGGGAAGATCGGGTCAGCGACACCCGCCGGGCCCCCAGGAGCACTGGCGAGCGCAGCCCGCCCCCCTACTTACGCTCTCCCCCGCCTCCCGCCGCCGCCGGTGCCGCCGATCCGCGGCCGCGCTGCCCCCGCTTTCGCTCCCCGTCTTCACGGACAAGACAATATGGCGCCCGCTGCCGCTCACCCGGAAGTGAAGCGCGCAACGGTGCCGACCCTCGCCTGCCATGAGCGGACGCCTGCCCCGCCATCTTTGCTGAGGGCAGCCGGGTGGTGTTTCCCTTTTCCGTTCCTGCGGCAGGAGCGGCAGCGCGGCGCCGCCGCCATCTTTAGTGCGGGCAGGCCACGATCGGTGGCGGCGCTGGCGGCTGTCCATGGCAGCGCAGGCCGGGCCGGGTGGGCAGGGCAGGGCAGGGCAGGGAAGCGAAGGAAAGGGAGGGGAGGGAAGGGGAGGGGAAGGCGGGGACGCGATCCTGCCTGCCTGCCTGGGGCCCCGGACCACCTTCCCGGCTGCGATAGTGCGCGGAAACCCACGGGAAGCTGGTCAGCTCCGCAGGTAACTGGTGGTCAGGGTGTGATCCGTGTTTCCAGGGCGGAGTCGCCATGAAGAAGTGTATAAAGCTGGAGTCTAAGTATGCAAGTGGTGTAAGTGATCTGGGCAGTGATCCTACACAGGTAACTTAAGTGTTGCGCAGCTGCAGAGTGTCGGCATCCCAAGTCAGATCAGTGTATGTGTACCTGCAGTGTTCGTGGAGCAGGATATTCTCCTACGGAGTTTATTCTGAATGTCCAGATTAACTTTTAAGTTATCGTGAGACCTACCTTGAAACTTTGCTTTTAGTTTAGTGTACGAAGATAAACTAGAATCACCCTTGGTAAAAAGCTCTGCTGGTACCGACACCGGGGGCGATTCCTTGGGCAAGGACCGAGTGGTCGCATTCCTTTGTGTGGAGCAGGGATTGTCATTAGCTGGCACATTACTTACCCCTGTCATCACTGCCTTCCCTTCCTTCAGCGTCATGGATATGAATGCCCGAAACAGCTACAGTCTCTCTGATCATGGCTTAAAGTAACATTAACCCCCCACAGAATTACAGAGTAGGATACCTTCTATAAATCTATAGGAAATGGAACGCTTCAAGAAACTTTTGTAGGGATTTTGTTGTTAGATTTGTCCGTGCCACTTATGCTACAAGTTACTATTATTTAGAGTGCTCTAGACTTTTCCCTTTTTGTGTCACAAGAAGGCACAGAATCGAGGCGGCTTTCCATGGACAGAAGTGTTGCAGAAGTTTTAAGTCTGTCCAGTGTTGGCTGGCACAACAGGGAACCAAGTTCCAGCTGGAACCCTCGAATGGTGCTCATGGATGGGCAGGCTTTCAGCCACTACTGACACTCGGGGTGTGAGGGAGCTCCACTCTTGGTCCTGGTCATATCTCAGAATTACAGGACTCAAGTTTCTTCTAAAGGGAACAAACTGTCTCTTAGTCTATGCCCTGTGCCACAGATGGCAAGGCAGGGAAAACAAGCAGTGTAGCTTCAGTGTTCAAGGACACAGACTCATCTCTGGGCAGCTCTTCCATGGGCAGTGACGTGATACAAGATGAAAGGAAAAAATATATGAACACAGTTGTACAACAAACAGCTTCTGAACAATATAGTTTTCCAAACTGGATGTTTTATTTACATGTTTGTCAAATAATATGTAACAGATGAAAACACAAAATGAAGTGGCAGCTTTACTCTGAGAAACTTGTTAAAGCACCTAAGATAGACTGAAAAACTGATCAGATTAGTGTTTGTTTTTTAAATACAGTTTGTCCTTAGTAATATTTGGAATCAGATATCTACAAATAAAATGTACCATGTATCAGTACTGTAGTAAAATTCTAAAACTACTATTGGTTATTTAAATCCCTGCAAAGTCAAGTCAGACTATTGGTTTAAACATGAAAAAAAGGAATGAAAACAAGATGAAACTTTTAACATGCTTGATTTATTGCTCACAAGCATTTTGGACTTAGCAACAGAGGGGTTTTTTATTACTTGGACTGTCTTTTGTAAAAGTGCAGGCACACATGAACATATCAGGGATTATTCCTATGCATAAATGACAGTAGAATCAGAACTCGACTTTGTGGAATGGCTAAATAGGGAATGGCAACCATAGACATAGTGGTTTCGTTACAGAGTTCAAAAACAAAAAAATCGCCTAACCTAGCAAAGAAACAAGGTAATTGTTAAAAAGTTGTAAACCTACTCAAAGCAAACACTTCTCTGTTTTCTTTTAAAAGCAGTACTAGAAAAAGTCATAGATGCCATAGATGTAAGAAACATTCTTGACACTTAAAAAGTTAGTTTTTCTACTGCTGTCCATGAAGACAGAAGTATTTATAAGTTTATAGTGTAATGTATACCACGCAGCCTTGAAGTAATTGCAATGCATTGCAAATGTTGTAACAAAACTTCACTTAGACTTTATATATAATCTTGTGCAAGGGAAGTGCTTTGACTTGCACTAACAGACATCCATCTGAAAATATATCTTATAATCTCACTTCACAAAAAAAATAGATTATTAATCATTTTGAATCATCACTTTTCCACCATTTCTGCAGTTTGTTTATAGACCAACAGAAGAGGTACAAACAGGTAGAACAGTGGGTAAAATAACAGCCTAAGACATGGTAACTAGATACAGAAGAAACAATAAACCATTCTAAAATAATTAAACTGAAATGGTTCTACCAAAAATTAGTGGCATTTCTTTCACATAGATATATAAATCTTTATACATATGCATAAACATGTACAGGGTACAGCAAAAGAGTGTCCAGCTACTGGAAACTGAGGAATATCAAATCTTTGTTTAATAAGGGCTGCTGTAAAGATGTTTTCTGAGGTGTGCTATTTCAATTAAAATTGGATTTGTTACTTTTTGCTAACAGAAGAGTTGTATTCAAATGCTTTGTTTGTTCCCATTTTAATACATCTTAGAGTTTCTCCTCAAGAAGTTACTCCTTTTCAAATCCTATTTTGTTACCAATATGTTCAAGTAAGATTTTTATAATGGTTTGAGAATGTAGGTGCATTAATTTCATGTTCCCTTATGATTTGGTTTGTGTTAATATACAAAAGAAGTCCAAAGAGAAGCAAATGGTGAAGTTAAGACATTTCAGCCTTTTAATGAATTTATAAACTACTCTCACCTGCTACCACTTGAAATCCATAAGCAAGAGCACTTCATTGATACACACAGAGGGTGCAGATGGGGAAAAGGAGAAAGGTTTGGCAGCCTGCATGGATTTCATTTTCTAACAAAGGCAATTACAGTGTGTACATTTTGGGTAGCAAAGTTCAGGGTTTGTTTGTTTTTCCTTCACCACTATTTGTAGCCCTCTCTTAGGAGAACAGACTTATGCAAACATGATGTCTATACATGTATTGGTGTAGATGGGTTAGTATAATAAAATTTCCCATCACTTTTCACCACATTTGGCATATATTATATATAAATCCAAAGATAACTAAGTTTTTTCTGAGGAAAAAAGACTTATGATCTGTACTAACTCCTTAGTTGATACAGTGGTCTCTGTTGATGCCTCTGTTGTGGGAAAACTTTTGTAGGGGGTTCCAATTGTCCTTATGCGAATCAAGTACTTCCCATAAATGAGGTTTACTTACTGATGAGTGAGGAAATATTTAACTTGCATTCTTTTTCATTGTTTTAAAGGCACTGTCTTGTGACTGGTCAGCAGAGAGCTGCTGAGGATTTACAGCTTTTCTCAGTTGCCTGTAGGCAGAGCCAGTGTAGTGGTAGGGACAGGCCAGACTACACCTACAGTAGCTCTTCCTGTAAGAGCTTTCTGAGTTCACAGAACACAAATAATGGGACAGGGAACCACTAGTTTATGGTTAAGGATCAATGAAAGGAAAGACGTTGACAGAGAGACTTATGGAGACCCTGAAAACATAAAGAACAGATGAGGCTGATGAATAAAAACAGCAGTGCCCTTGTGAAGAGAAGGGGGGTATGAAGAGAAAGCCATTTCTAAGCTATTCCATATGAAGATGCAGGCTACTGCACTTCCTCAGGGTGGGGGACCACAGAAGTATGGTGTAGCTCTGTAAGAATAGATGCTGTAGGCCTGAAAAGATTTTTGGTTGGTAACGTAAGATACTTTCTAAAGAGAGTCTTAAACTTTCAAGTCCTTCACTTAAATTCTGAAAAAACACAGCTTTTCAATAGTGTGCACGCATATGGCAGTTGCAGGGAACTGCAAGTTCCTAGACTACAGAATCATATTTAATATTCTAGTACACATAAGATGTACACCCCTGTTTTCCCAGAATGCTCTGAGCTTCCCTTCTATTCCTGGTACGGAATTTTATTAAGTCTTAAATATGCACCTCTATACACAATCAATTGCTTTGGAGCCAAATTTTACAACAATCCCCCCCCCAAACCTATGTCTTAAAGCACACTGTGACTTACATCTAAAATTGTGTTTGACATCTTGCATTAGTCACCATTTTTTCATTTTGAAGGCATAACTTCACCTATTGTCCTCATTTTTAGAGAATATTTCCTTCTAAAATATTTTCATACTGGTTCCTGACTCTGAGCTTACTAGAGTTTCTGTTAACGCAGTTTTCATTTCAACTTAGAAAGCCTTGTCCAGGAGGAACAATGATAGCTATCTTGGAGGAAGACACTGGGATTTTTTTCATGTCACTTTCTCTCCATGTTCTATAAAATACCTTAATACAAGGAAATATTCCCTGTCTGTTAATGAGATAATCCTGCCGGCATCTTTTATGGCATCCTAGTCAGTATGTCCACTTGGGAAAATTTCAGTGGTCCAAACAGCTTGTAAACTCCAGTTAAAAAGAAGTGAAGACCTCCCCAAGAACTTCCTGAAAATAGCATTAAAAATAAGAAGTAACAGGTTAAGAACTTTGTTCTGTTTCTCAACTAGTTTTACAGTCTAAAGAGGTAGTTCTAGGCTAAGAAGTCGGAGATTATACAGATACTTAAGTACATTAATTTTACACATTAAATTTACCATTGCAAAGTGAGGAATGTCAGGCCTTAGCTGGTCAGTTTGTCTGCTTTAAGGTGGAAGAAATCCACTGCATCTGTGTTCTCTTAGCAAGATTATGTAAGAGAATGAAACTTATTTGCTATGACTGTTGCCCAGAACTAATTCTGAGTTTTCATCAGTTATATACAATGAGGAGGAAGGTGTGTGTAGGTAGATGAAGGGTATGGGGAAGATAAGGAGCTAGAAGAGAGGTAAAGTACTTCAGCCAACTCTCATCTAAACATGGTTTTACTTTCTTTCTTTCTTTCTTTCTTACTTAGTGCAGACTCAGGTTAAGATGTGGTTAGCTGGAATACAGATGGCTAAAGCTGACTGCTTAGTTTCTCTGAGTTTTACTATTTTTAAGTAGACTGAAACAATTTTAATTTGTGAAAGGAAAAAATTACTGTTTTGGCCAAAACACATAGTCTAATTTTGACCTAAACAAAGGAGCTTTCCTTTGGAAAATAAAATCCTTTGCAGCCAGGAGCTGAATCCATTATCAATTGTATGGCCTAACAATCCTTAGTGCCTGCACAAGGATGTGCAAGTAATGTGACTGTAAAATACACCTCAGCAGTTTGAGCAAATGCAGTTATGGCAGGTTGTGTTTTTTTCTTATGAAAAGAAGTGAATGCAGGTGGGTTGAAGCTCTGAAACAGAACCAGAGAATAGAAGACTCAGGCAGGTAGGTATGACAACACATGGGAGAGATAGTAATGTCAAAAGCCTGTTTTTTCACAAAAAAAACTCATTTCAATACATGAAAACAGTAAGCAGAAATATAGCTTTTTCTGTACCAAAGAGCAAGTCAGGATGGAACTGTTACAGAGGTAATTTGTATTTAAGCAACTGCTTATTAAATAAATGAATTACCATGTAACTTCAAAGTGGTCATCATATCTTGACCTTAAAATGTATCTATTACTCTGTAGGATGGAAATAAGAAATTACTAAAAGAAGTAACAACTGAAACCAAGGCAGTCAGACACTCTACTGAAACCAGTTGCCACTAGGACACCTGCTGTCCCCCAAAGCTGACAAAAGGAAGTCCAGACATGTATCAGAGGGCAAAAGGTATCATTTACTGTCCAACTCACACACACAGTGCAAAAATAATTTATAGTTTATTACTCCTGTGAGAAAAGTATTCAGGAACAGATAAACAAATTCATGTTTGGAACCAAGAGTAACAGAATTTACTGAGTTATGCTTAAACTCCATACATATACAAGCTTATATGCTGTACATTGTCATAATTACGAAGTTGAAAAATTACTAAATACAGAAGTATTTGCAAATCACTTTTCTACTAGGTAGAATGGCAATATATATTGATGGATTTATGGTGTGTGTGTATATATCTCAGAGGATATACATATGCACACTAAGTATATATTTATATTGAAACAGGAGCACATTGCTATACCAGTGCCAGTTGGAGACAGCTGAAAGGGTACTGGGTATCTGAGGATTCACTGTCACTTTGTGCAAAGTCGCCTTTTGCCAGCTCTTACTAGGAAAGTGTGCTGAAGTATTACCCAGAGACAGCTGCTGTTACTCCATTCTGGAAGGACTTCGCTTTCCAATTACTAAATGTAGAAGAGACACGATTTGGCAGGTTCTTGTTTGCAGAAATCTTAATAGCTGACATCCAACCCAGTGATGGGAAGGGTCTGGACTAGATCACAGAAAACTGAAATACTTTGTATTGTTACTGTACACCATCAAATCCAGGCACTTAACGCTATCGGTATTTCTATTCTCAACTGTTTTAGAACTATGGGTGAAAGCTTATCTTTATTATAATCAAAACCAAATTTTCCCTAAACCTCAGTAGGACAGGACATCATTTTACATTCTAAAGGTACTTATTTTAATGAACCCAGGAATTTTAAATGTTTTGCAAAGTGCATACTTTAAGAGAACCATTCAGATATTTATAATAGCTTGACTGAACTTCAGAGCCAACACATAATAAATTCTCTACAAGATAAAGGCACAATATTTACAGGTACTCTTACCACTGCAGCTTTAAATAACATAAACTAGGTAACCTCTACCATCTCTGAAATAAAATTGTTAAGAATTATAGTAATAATCTTTCATAAAAAAGTAGATATGCTTGTGCATTTAGTACTCTTGATTCTGGAACCATCTGAACATGGGCATCACTAACATACACCCACTGTCCTCCTGATGCTCCCATGGCTTCTTTTAAACCTGAAATGCAGAAGCAAAACAAGTTGTTTCTTGTCTTTAAAGTCATCATCAAACAAATACAGTGAATATTTCAAATAACAGGAGAAGCTTATAACCCATAAGAATAATTCATTACTTAGATGAAGTCCACTATTCATGGTTTGAAATTTACATGTCAAAGTGCAGTCTAAGAGAAACTGGTGGAAGACAATGCTTACAAATGCAGGCTGCCGTGGCTTTTTTCAGATTTTTTTAGAAAGCCTTAGATATTTCAGGGACAACTTGCTGAGTTCTAACAGTAACTTATACGAGAAGACAACCAGGTCTCACATAGGAAAAAATCTTATTTCAAAAGCTGAACCAGTGCAAAATTAAAAACACAGAAAGATCTAATCTGTTCTAATAATCATTGCAAGACAAGCATAAGACTGAAGGAAACTTCAGTTTCAAAAATAATGTAAAAGATTGGCTTTCTGGGAAATGAGCTTCAACTGCAAAGTGATACCACATAGTATAAACAGGATAGTGTTTGATTCTCACTCCCCCTTAAGAAGGGAAATAGTAAATATATCTACCTAACTTGGACAACTTAATATATTCTTGCCCCAACAAATCTTTTACTAACAGATTCTATCTTGGAGTCTTATTTCATTCTGCATATCGAAAAAATAAAAAAAACCAGTGTGCTGTTCTCAAAATACCAATAGATACCCTACACCGAACCTTGCATCCTCCATGAAAAAGCTTGCTGTTCACATTAAACCAGAGGATTCCAGATTTCTAAGCATTAAAAAATTTCCAATTCTAAGATAAATAAAATAACTAACTATTCAGAAAATTTAATCAAATGTCATGGATTTGACTCTTGTATTAAAACATTTTCAAATACCAAATGTGCCAAATAATTACATTTTACCAGGCATAACTGTTCATCTGGGTGTATTATTTTGACTAGGAAAGACAGTAGAGTTTTCTATCAATTCTCTGCTGAATAACTGAATCAGAATTCCATTACCCACTCAGCTCTATGTGGAACTAGTAGCAGAAGCAAGTCATGTACGGGGTGCAACAAAAAAAGAATAATTCATAGAATGATAGGTTGGTTTGGATTGGAAGGGACCTTAAAGATCATCTAGTCCCAAGTCCCCTGCAGGGACACCTCCCATTAGACCAGGTTGGTCGGAGCTCCATCCAACCCAGCCTTGGACACTTTCAGAGATGGGGTTTCTACAACTTCTCTCAAAATCACAGAATAGTCTGAGCTAAAAAATTACTTGCTATAAATCCCTAAAGACAGTCATTGCTTTTGGTTTTACAGAGAGGGAAAGGATGCTCTGTTTGTACATACCCAGAACATTTTTAGTGGTAGAAATGTGCTCTAGTAATTTCTTGGAGGGTGTCCTGACTTTCACGTATGCTGCATAATGACCACCTCTCATTGATCCACTGTGCTCCACTATTCCATAAAGACTATATAGCACTCTTGCACCATCTGTAACATTCTGCATTCCCAGAAACACAGAAAACAAAGGTGAATTATTTCACAATGAATTTTACAGGCATCTTAACTAGCTATCAACAGTATTAATTCAAAAGAAGAAAACATATCTACAGCATTTCTAGTGGTGAAATAAATCTATTACAAATATGTGGTAATATTATTAGTTGAATTTAGTTATGACAAAAGCAGTAATACTTGTCCTTAATGCTGTTAGATACACTACCACCAGCAGGGCACCATAGCGTAACTAATACTGATTAACATCTGTGATATTATTGATATGAATGGAATTGCAAGTAGTTACAATTCTGATCTCAAGACACTATAGGAAAAATTCACTCTATAATGTCCCTAGAAAAGGAAGGAATCATAATCATCATCATTCCAGTTTTACTTGTGGTCAGGACAACAACCATTGAAGTACAATAAAAACAAAGATTTGAAATGGATACCTTGCAAGATGCAGCACAAAATGGTGCTAAATCTAAAATTAGTGGGAAATCCACATGCCTGTTTACTTTCCGTAGACTCAAACCAGCCTTTAAAAGAAAAGAAAAATACTTTAAAATATGTATTTTTACTAGGAAGCTTTTTAAAGCAGAAATGTATCAGTATACTATTAATATTAACCAAATCCAAGATTACGAGTGTAACTGATTGAAACATTCTTTCTTATGTTTCAGTAGGGTGCCTGCTACATATAAGCATGATGGACATGTAAGAGGTTTCCCTGGATACATCCGAAGGGCTAATTGCACTCTGACCATGTTATAACGATCACGAAAACATCAGCATATTTCAAATAGTGGTTCTACCTGGTCTCCATATGAAAAGCCAGGATCACTATGCACAACAACACTTAGAGAATTGCCTGTCCACTAGTGGGGCAGAGGAACATTCAAGAGGGTTTTAGCCTCTTACCTGGTGGAATCTTTTTAGGTGGAGAATAAGAATAGCAGGAACTGAAGAAATCAGAAGCTGTTTCCGAGCATTTGTGTAGACACCTTCCATTTTCTTTTCTGTATTTATGAGTATCAAAATAATTTGTAAAGTGAAGGCAGTCACAAGGCATTTTTGAAGTAGTTTTTAAACATCTGACAGACTAGATCTATGTTGCGATGATTTTGTACTTGTTATATAAAACACAAGGGAAATTTTGTGGAGTAACAGAAAAATATTTTCTAATTTTTCTACTTAGTAATAAACATAATCTGCCAAATCTGAGCATTATTTTAGCTAGTCTTGCGCAAATCAGATCAAAAATTGGAAGCCTGTACACTATCTAGGTCAGCTCGCACACTGAGATTCCTACTTTGTCTGTTACTATAGCACCCAACTTTCCTGTTAAAACCTGAAATAAATGGATGATCCCTGGACAAAACCTGAAAGGCACCAGTCTCTTTTCTGTGCTAATGTCCTAATCACTGAGAGTTTAATTTTCTATTATTTGGTTCTTTCTGAATGATTACATACTTCATACATATTTAAGAGAAGGGTCTCAGGAGGGTTGAATACTTCAGGATGCCTCATAACCTGCTGGCTTGAGCACATGGAATTATGATATGTGGACTCCAGTCCCCATATGGTGTAGAAAGCACCGAACACAGGGCTCTTACCAAAAGTAGCTCAGGGTTTAGCTGCACAGTAAAAGGGAACATGCTATCAGCATTTATTTTTGCTGAAAAAAATTAATTAATTTACTAGTTTTATGCATGTTCAAAGAAAAATATTTTATTTGAGGTACAATGAAGCATTGAATGTAACAGTCACTTCTCACATCTTTTGTTTTAGGAGGAAAAAATAAAGATTAGTTGTAAATTGATTTTCCTTTTCAATTTTTTATGGTGCCCATGGAACCAAAGTGTGATTTTTACAGCACTTACAGTGATGATGAAGGAATGATTATAAAATACTATGTTTAGAGTATTTTTTCTGAATTTACTCATGCTTAACTTGTATCTCTCCAGATATCTATAAATGCATACCAAATGGACAAATTTTTGTTACTATAAGAACTCCCTTTATATTTTATTTACAAAGAATCACAAAAGTTTAATTTTTTTATCCTTTTGAATGTCTACACATAAAAAAATAATCCTCCAGTCCTTTGAAAAAGTTAATTTTTCGTAAAATTGTTTTTCTAACTCAGTGAACTCTAATGGTCTGCTTGGGCAATACAAACATTGAGGAAAACATTGTCATGAGAAGGTAGTTTTCTCTCTCATCTCCATTCTTACACATCCTTGGAAGCTTTTTTCCCCCATTCATTACAAGTGTCTTTTTTGCCCCTTTTCCATACTTAATTACATGACTTCCCTGAGAACATAAGCTCCTGGGGCTGAATATTACAGCACTTATTTCAAAGCTTCGAGGATTGTAAGGAACAGAAACAGCAGTAAAGATTAGTATTCAACTGCACATATTCAGTTTATGGTCATCTTTAAATTCCTTATCTTGGATAATGATGCAAAGTAATTCTACATTATATGTACATTTATGTTCTAATACAAAATTTAGTGTTGTTGCCATGGCCTGATGAAGTTTTGAGTTGTTACAAGCAAGTTCTGCTTGGGGAGACATTTTCTATTTAGCCACAATGTGGGGAGGCACATGCTGGTGCCATGGAACAGCAGCCAGCACACAGGTTTTGGAAGGCAATGCTGGAAATTGTCCAGCGAGGTACAAGCACTTTACCTGTGGAGTTGGTTTTCTTCTGATACTTCTGTTTCCTTTCTGTGCAGCTCTCACATAAAAGCTTGTTGTTCCCCATCAAGAGCTCTACAGAGGTGAACTGGTAAAGGCAGGACTGAACAGAACATTCCTTTGAGCTAGTTATGTAACTTTGGGAAAGTGTCTGGAAAGCATTTTGAGGATTTTGGGATAGTGAGGATTTGTCTACTGAGAACATGGAATTATTTGATAAACCTAATGCGGGATCTCCACGGCTCAATTTTTTATCTTCATTTATAGGATCACAGAAGCCAAGTTTGGATATGGCACTGGAAATCATCTCTTCATTACTGTCACTTGGCTTGTTGTGCAGCATTTTAACATTTATGTGGTTGATGTGCAAACCAGATGTGTTGCTGGATGGGCTCAAAGTTGTTTGCTTAGAAGCACTTTCGCTTTCTGAGGCTTCACTGTCTGCATCAAAGCTGCTTTCGGAGCGGCTGGCTTCCTTCTCACTGCCCTCCGTTTGGCTCCCATTGACAGCTGAGTCAGCAGTTGTATCTTTGGGGTACAGGACACCAGAGCTACCTTCCAGCTCAAGCTTTTTGTTTTTCTCCTGCATGATAACAGGACTTCTTTCTTCTTCCTTTGAGGAAGATTTTCTGGCAAGCCGTCTCTCATGGTTCAATTGGTTCTGTAAATTATGGCATTATTATTTCAGTAACAGAGGGGAGAAACAAAACAAATTTGTATAATCTAACATAGCTTTTGAAACGTGACAAATTCAAAGCAAATGATTGGGGTTTTGTATTATATTTTATATTGTTTTATATTCCCCATCTCTCATATGTTTAAGCTAGTTGATTTCCTTAAGATCTTTTTAAACTAATTTAGGGTTAGAAACCTACATCCCAGTCAGCTAAGCACATTATACTCACTGTGAGATCAATACTTTCCACAACTAATTACTCTCACATTGTGACAGCTATGGATGGCACATCTGAAGTGGTATTCACTTAATCTTATTTAAGCTCCTAAAAGGTTCTCAAGTTTTAGCTAGTCACCTGACCTCCCATCTGAGGCCTTAGTCAATGAGCAGCTCTAGAATAAAGTTCAGCTCACTTTGTAGGCACTTGCAAAATTAACTAAAACATCTCTTGTAGGATGTTTGCTAATTTCTGTATTACCTGAAGTTGATTATTTTTTAATCAAGATTGAAAGAAGAAAGAAAAAAGGTTGCTTTCCACGGGAAACTATTCCTTTAGATAAAAGAACAAAACAAACACAAAGCTGCCATAATTTTAGGTGATTTAGGTGAAATGTTTATGATTCTTTTCTTTCCTTCTTTGGTTTGGCTACTTTCCAAAAGAAATTAGCAGCTTCACCTCCCCTTTATTTTTGCTTTATTTGAAATAATCAAAATTCCAGTGTTGCTAGTGAGAATCTTTCCATCCACCTCAACAGTCTGAGCTGTAGGCCTTTTCTCCTACAATTAGTTTCTGCACTACTTCTTTCCATCCTTTCCTTTGTTTTTACTCCATGTCCTTTTTCTACTTCTGTCTTGTTCTCTTCTCCTGTCATTTTTTATATGGTTATTCTCTTGTATTTTTTATTTCACATGTATTTAACATGTTAGAACCTAATTCAGGAGTTTTTATGGTCCCCAACAGGGCACAAACCCTTGCACTTGTCCCAGAATCAACATCAATTGAAACAAGCTTGCAGATTTTTGTTTTCCTTACAAATGAAACCCTGTAACTGAAAACGAAAGTGGTTACCAATGACTCTCATTTCTCACGCTTCTAATAATGACCTAAATACTTTAAAACAAGTCTATGTCAGCAACATGGATACAAAAAAACCCCACTAGTAGGTATCCAAATTCCCAGTTGCCCTAGAAACTTCAGAATAAACTCAAGATGACTGGTTAGTGTATTTAAGTTCTTACCTTATCTTTTGTTAAAGTGTGTTTCTTGACAATTTTGGGTTGATTATTCAGTGTACTGATAGACGAACAGTTATACTGACCAAGATCTGCCTCCTGTACACTTTTACCTTTACCTGTTCTTCCCAAAGGCACAGGTTTTGCAACCTACAAAATTAGACAGGAAATTAGGTAAGGCAATACATTGATTTTGTATTCCTTTGCAACCTACACAAAAGATGAATGTACTGGGCTTTTTTCCTTTACTTTAGAAAACACTGACCTATATAAAACTAATTAGCTGGCCCCTGAACTGTGATATAAGACTACTTTCTAATTTTTTTTTATCATGAACTCAGTCAATGTCTTTGAAGGATCAACTGAAAAGCACAAGGAATAGAAATAATACAAAAATCCTGTGCATAATACAATGCAAAACAATTTATTCTATTATTGTATAAGAACATTCATGGCTGTACGAGATGTGACTTAGTCAAAGGGGACATAGCTCCCCATAAGTCAGTCTCTGGTGCAACCAATCACCTTATGGCATGATGAAGGAGCTCCCAGATGCTCCCCCATCATGTTACTGGCAGCAGAGTGTCTAAACTGTTAAGGAAAGCAGCAATCATAAAGTAATGCCCATCTTCAACTAAGTGCAGCAACTGCTAAACGCCCACTGGAATCACTCTCAAAGAGAACCCACGAAGTTGCCATGTTACACAGGTGAGCCAGGAACCACAAGAGCCCAGATACAAAAAATGCTCTTAAAGCTTTAACTTCTGCAAGCATCTGCACTCAATGCACTGGCAAAGATGAAGAATTTGTTATGAGCAAAACTGGTGTTTGGAGAAGAATACATTTTATAGATAATAAATATTATATTAAATCCTCTCCCTTATGTATAGATGAATATATGCAGGACGGGGCAAGAACCACCCCCAACTCACCCCCACTCTCTCAAATGAAAACCCCAAGTCCTGCAAAACCAAAGTATACACCTCCAAAGGAACATAGTTCCTCAGCAGCTAATGGAGGCATTTGGTGAAATGCTGGAAACACCAGAATAAATATATTCCAATATCCCATTTTTGCCCTGTCTTATCCTGCAGGTAAACTCCAGCCCAAGTGTTATAGTTTCAAAATCTTTCATGGAATTTCCTTTTCTGTCCCTAACACCATGGTTTGGGAGTTGGAGGCCAGGACAGATGGCTTGTGGAAGCCCAACTCCCTACTACCTGCTCCCAGAGCCACCTAAGTGTCTAAAGGCTTGGATGGCTGATAGCTTTGCATTCCAACACAATGGCTGGGGAGAGAATTGGGAGAGGTGGGGCAGGGGGGAGAGAGGTTTTGCTGGGTTTTTGCCACACTTCTCTGGCTGCTTTGTGTGCCAGCCGCTGTTTGCTGGGCTGGTGGGAGCACTTGGAGGGAGCTCCCCTGGCTCGGCCCCTGACTCCATGCCCTGTGTTGTTCTTTGGAGAGAAGAAGCACCACTACCTGGATGTGCCACAGACTCCTTGAGGGCCAACACCACCTGCAGAGGAGTTGCTAACCACCCACTCGCCCCCAGTGCTTTCGGACGAAGGACAGGGAGAGGGTCTCTACACTGCGCACGGGAAAGGTTTCAGCCTGTCCCCTGTGGCCGCCATTCCCACAAGAGTTTTCCGAACCAGCACCTCTCCCTGCCCTCTGTCTTTGCCTCACTGGGGTCTGTGAGTCACCACGGCTGCTGCTTCCCGAGGCACGGCATCACCTCCTGCTGTCTGTGAACAGAACTGCACTAAGGGGGCAGAGACAGGACTTGATTTGTTTGAAAGTTTTGGTTACAGTGTTGCTGTTTGTTCTGTTCTGGTTTTGGATATATATAAATATATATATATATATTTGTACTAAAAAACTGTTCTCCTTTTCTATACATTTGCTGATTAAAGTCTCTCAATTTCAAAGGTTAAATATATTCTACTAAATTAAGCTAATCTCAGCCCTATATCTTCTGTAAATTTAGTTGTTTGGACTAATTTAAAAACATATGCACTTAAGATATTGTATGTCTATGTATACAAAGAAAATAATATGAGCAGATATTTGACAGTACGTGCATTTACAGACAAGGTTACATTTTCAGGCTTGAAATCAAAACTCTGTGTATATGCATAAATATCTTCATAAAGGTATGTAAAAACAATCCGCTGGAAGCAATAGCTACTTATTACATATTCCATTTCTTACCCTCTCTTCTATTATAGGAAGTGAAAGATCAATGAAAGGTTCTTTTACTGTTGAAATCTTGAAGAAAAAGAGAAAGTGCATTTAAATGCAAAGAACATTACACATAGTTCCCTTTTTTTAATCAATATATTATTATCAGAAACTATACAAAAAGCTAATTAGTAGATGTATCAAACTAGAATGAAGAACTTCCCACTAACATTTTTAAAAATTTATTAAGTTAGTTCTGATTTTCTTTCTAACACTGCATGAAATTTCAGCATACAGACACAAAGGGCAGGGCCGTTGACCTGGGCATGAACTGAACGTAGAAGCAGTGCAGTGCTCAGTTTCTCTGAGCTTCAGGCAGATTTTCAAGTCATGTGGGCCTTTGTGGTATAATTTTTCAGAAAGCCGCTTTTTAGAGTTTCCTGATTCTGGACACTTCTGCACAGGCGTTTGACCTCATACAGTGTTACGCAGCAGGGCCTGGTTATGAGTCAGTTAGGTGACAGGTTCTAACCACATGCCTCAGGTAAGATTAAGTCAGTTTACTGGTTACTGCCTAAAGCTTTGTTAGATTTTTTTCACACCATAATATACTCTAGTATTGTTAAAATAAATCCAATTACTGGGGAAAAGGGGATTGGAAAAAAGAACAACCTTCTTTTTTGTACTGAGGTTGTATTTTGCCATCTATAAGCTGGAAATACCTTGCCAAGCATACCTAAAGACAATGTCTTGCAGCACTTTTGATCTGCCTTTATCACTGAGTTCCTTAAGCTCTCTCCCTTGCTGTTCTCAAATTCCTTCCAAAACTGACTTATCTTACCTTTGGAAAGACTGTGAAAAACAAAACCTTTAAAAAAAAAAGTAAAAATCATGTTGTACATTTAAGTCACTGAACACAGTCATGCCCTCAATTACTGTCACCGTGGCCCTTCTCTTGTATTTGTGACCCTGTCTTCCACCTGTGACATTTGATATGCACTGCATGCTTATTTTTACCTGTTGTGCAAGGGAATCGGGATGGTTTAGGTTCCATTAAAGCAATAAATGAAATCAAAAGCATTGCAACTATGGTGACTGACTGCCTAAGGAGCGATGTTCAAACAGGGGTTCATCGAAAGTGTCAGTTTGCATGAAAAACATGAATCAAGAATATCTTGCCAGTGCAGGCAAAGGAAAATGAATGCTAAACTCTTCCTCAAAGAACTACAGCTAGCAAATTCCCAAGTCCTGGGCAGGCAGAATAAAAGAATCCAACAGAAATTAATGAGACATGCAAAATACATACAACCTCTATATATAGTCAAAGTTCTTCATTGATACCAGTAGCACACTGAAGTATAATCTGCACATCACACACAGGTAAGTTCACCTGGCACTGCAGGACTGTGCTTTATTTTTCAAATTGATTAATTTACTTAATCTCTATAATATGAAATAGAATGTTTTAAACCAAACATAAATGTAACATTCAGTTAGAAAAGTCATGCAAATAAGATTTTTCTTATATTATTATAAGGATCATGGAAAGCATTTATGATGAAATGTCAGAAATATTAATTATGAAAGGAATATGCTGTTCATTGGTGTTATTATGTTAATTATAAAGCATACTTCAAGGGAAAAGAAGTAATTTTAGCATTTCCCCACTCATACTAATTCAAAGTAAGTAATTCCCAATTTTCAGGTATATCCCAGAAGAGCAGGCAGGAGGATTTATGTTTTAAGATAGGCAGGTGTTTAAATATCAAATAACATTGGGGTATAACACATACAGTTATAGAATTTGGAACCTCCAGCCTTAAGTCAGATGTAAAATCAAGCCCAGTACTTGAATTCTTTTTGAATTCAAAGGACCTCTCTTTTTAGGTTTGGGAGGATAATGCTTTTAAGAAGGAAGAAACAATTTCAAATGAGAAACTTTCAATAAAGTCTTGTTTTTACAAACAAACAAGTATAAAATTGGCAACACAATTTTATACTTTCAAGACAACATAATCAAACCAGTATGTGATCTATTCCACATCAAACCAAATTCCAGAATACCTACATTTTCACATTCCTCACACATGACAGTGCTAGTCAATTCACCAACAAAGATCCTATCTATGAAGTTCATCTTCACACCCTCTCTTCCATATGCTGAAAAAACATTGCCTTTTTTAAATGTGAAAAGTAACAGATCCAATGCCACACTATAAGTAAAACAAAATTCTTTCCAAGATATATTATGAAAGCACAATTTTTAAACACATTCAAAATGTTCTGAACATGATACAATAACTAATTCATCATATACTCTGTTATCACATTTAAAAATATTTTAGTGAGAAGGTCCCCTTGTATCCTTCCCTTCCCCACATAATGTAACAGAATAATAATACTGTATCTCTCAAAAAGAAGCCTTTTAAGTAAAATCTCAGTTTTCTTTTGCATACATACTCTTGCAATGCCTTGATATAGACACTGGGATAGCAGACACATTGTCACCCTTTCTAAATGGTTTTTTCAATTATGAAACTCTAAAAAAATAAACAAAAGCCAGTTCTAATACATCTCTATGCCTTAACTTTTGCAGATTTGGGAAGGGTGACTTTCAAAACATCTTAATCACTGAGACTTTAATTAAAACAAAATTCCCCAAATCAGAACTATTGAATAAACAAACACACACAAAAAAATGAAAAACTCCTTTTGAAAAAAAATAAGCCTTCTTTAGAAACAGCTACCTATCTTGACTTTGTAATTGTATTTAGAGTGCTCAAAGTATCGTTAACTCTTAGAAATCAGTTTTCTTTATGGGAAGTGGCCTGTGAGTGATACAGTAATTATGATCATATAACAAATATGAAGAAGGCTTTTTATAAAACAAAATTAAATTTTATCTATCATTAAAAGATGCATTATTAATACCATGGGAGCCTTCATCCTGGATACAAAGATGCAAGTCAGCACATATTAAGCCCTCCATGCTTTAGGTACACGCTAGGCGGCACTAGAGTAACACAGAATAGGAGTATGGTAACTAAAGCACTTCGGGAGTGCTGTTTGCAATAGGCAGTTCTGAAATAAATCATATTTCAAGACTTGTGTGTTTTTAAAAGTTTTCAATAAAGAGTTGCATACCTTTGACTTTTTTCCTAGTTTCTTCATCTGCCGTCTTAGTAGTTGGGTTATTAAATGCTTTTAAGATACCAGTTTGTATACGCTATAAGGAAAAAAAATTAACAAGTATTCTAAGTGTAAGCATTCTAAAAACTAGTAATATATTAGATTTTATCTTTTATTATTTCCATAAAATAAGAATAATCTAATACTGTAAAACTACTGTTGTTATACACTAACAATGTCAAAACTACATAAGCTTTAGTAGGTAACCATCAAAAAATTTCCCTTAAAAAGGGAACCATTGTAGGGCCCTTGATAGGCTATCAAGAAACTATGAAATTTTCAGTGAACAAATACTGTTCATTTCTTCCACTGCTGGAGGGAAAAAGTACATGGAAGAATGGACTGTTACTGATTGACTAGGATGCAAAACATTTGAAGGATCTTTTTAATAACCAGACTTCAATGACTGTGTTTGGGCAGAATTTTTATTACTTCTCTTTATTTGCTAACACTGTACATTTCAGAGTTATGTTAGACAACCTTACAAGAGGCAGAAAACCTTTTATGATTATTTGCTAAAAAGATTCTAAAAACTACATTTTTGAAAGAAGCAAATTCATAAATGATGGGCTGTAGCTGCCTCTCCAGGCAGGGTGTGCTTCCCCCTGCTCCTTCTCAGCTGCCCTGGGGTGAGGAGATGCTGTATTCCTCTGAGGTTTACCCTGGCAGCAGAACTGCACAGGCTGGTACAAAAACCCAACCTGACATGCTGTGGAGAGGGAAGCAGGAGGATGAATCAAGTCCCCTGATGGGAAAAACTGTAGCATGCTTCCCCTTTTCCTGGCAAATGTACTGGCTCTCGGATCCACAAACTCTAGCAACATGTACAAGTCTCCAGCATTGGTATGCAAGTTACACTTATAATTAAATGTGTTAACTGGAGTCACACTTAAAGTACCATTGTAAGAGACAAATGGTGATATCAAACTTTCTGCAAGCAAGTCAAACCATATGTCCTAACAGGAAAGGATTAATAAATGGCTCTTGTTTCCAGGCAGCAAAGTACACTTCAGCCCACATATTACAAGTGTGAGGATGAGTGACAGTGTTGGAGGTTTGGTTTCCAGTTCAGGCACCCATCAGACCAAGTCATACTCCGACCTTATGAGTATGTGACCTGGCTTGTGAATTAACTCCCGCTGCCCTGAGCTCAGCTTTGTTCATCTTAAAGCCAACAATATACTAAAAGGATTAATCAATAGGTAATTCATGAAGTTGAGCACCATAAATGGGTTTAGGGCCATAAGCAACCCTTTTGTTGGGATTAGTGCGTTGAACCATTTATTTAGGTCAAAGAAAGACATAGTCTTTGAATGAGCAGGGTACTGCGGACAATGGCAGCAGACATTAATCAATTAGCAGCAGGGTTCAGCCACTTCAGGCCTTGGTGTGAAACCATCTCCAGCCCACATTGCTGGAATGGCAGACACTATGTCATCTTTGTTATTGTATTGCCAAGCTTTTAGCTTAAAAATACACTTGTGTACACACACACATTCTTACTTTTTTCACAGGGATAGGAAAAAGTTCAGCACGGGTGTCAGATGCAAGACGCAAAACCACACAGAAGAGGCAAAAGTTTAATGTGATTCTTGGTTTGCTCTCATAAGTAGTACCGTGTTATGTATCATATGTATTTCTCATCAAAATGCTTAGGGTTTAAAAAGAATCCTGATATGGGTAGGGAAGCAAGGATGGCCATGTTCGGTTCTCTCACAGGTGGATGACAAAACAGTCAGTCACCTTTCAGCAGGACTGTTCCCTCTTCCAAGAACAAAATTTAGAAGTGGCATGGAAGAGAAATGTTAGTGTAACCCCAGCCACAGGTTCTGGTGGCAAACACATTGCCGCAGGCGGTGCCCAGCCAGAGGCCACATGGTGGGGAGGCCACAGGGGCAGCTGCTGGGCTCCTGCCTGTGGCAGACCAGCACAGTGGCCAGCACTCACCACGGGCCTTCATCTGCTGACTGTGTGCTGTCTACAGACCTGAAACATGGGATACTTCAAGGAAAAAGGGAGAAGTGGGGAGAGAGCTTTTCCTACTACTGTCAGTGGCAAAGCACCCTGAGGTGATAAAGGTGTGTTTGCAGTAATGCACCATTAAGGCAGCTGTGGGATGTAATTGCAGGGCAGGGTGGCACTCAACTCTCCCTGCCTGATGATAGGGCAGCAGAAATACTGCCCAAAAGGTCACTGTGAAATCTCACCATCTTCCATCACTCTTTTGAGGTAGCTACTGTAGCTGTCACTGCTTTCTAATTATAAATTATTCAAAAGGCAAATACAAATGCAGGTTATCAAAATGATGGCACGTCCACTGGTGAAGGTGGAGACTGACTTGAAAGCACAAGCACCTACTGGAAAAGAACCTTAGTTGTTGTAATAATCTTGCCTTCTGTGAATCCTCCTTTGTCAAGCAAGTACAGTTTCCACCTTCTATTATATGAAAATCAAAATATAAAAAAGTAAACTTTCCCTCTGCTGCAAAAACATGACAACTGTTTTCTAACTGAAATTACCTGCTTCTGTTGTGTGCCCTGTTCATGACATAATTTTCAAAGTGTGATAATGTCAAGGTTTAACTGTTTCCCCTTGCAGTTCAGTTCTGTTTATGAGTATGCTGCTGACAAGATCAGAGAATCACAGAACATGCTGAGTTGGAAGGGACCCACAAGGACCATCACGTCCAGCTCCTGGCTCTGCACAAGACAGCCCCAAGAGTCACAGCCAGGATCTAATTTTTGTTTCAAAGCTTTAAAATTCTCTTTGTCAGCTAAATCAGAGGTTCTACGTTTACTTTCTTGACTGCTCAGATGTCCGTTTTTCCACCCTTCTTTTTAAATAAAGGCAAACAACTCAGATTCCTAAAGTTACGATGTTCTACTTACCATGCTCTTTCTACTGCTAAACAAAACTTCCATTCCAACAAACAATTTTAACAAATTGACATGAACATAATTAAACCATCCTTCAAAAAATTATTTTTCTCAAGATAACAAAAATAACTACTCTTATTTCATTAAGTATATCTTTAAAATATTGGGAACATGAAAGAACATTGATGTGATGAATTAGTAGTTCACCATAAAGTCAATTAAGTTCTTTAAAAAGATACAGAAAGACATTACCTTCGTCTCCTCAATCCTGATTGCATCCAACAGATAGTGCAGAAGCTCCTGGCTGTCCTGCTGCTGGAACCCCTTAAATCGAGGAGCCCTAAGAAAGAAACAATAAAGAATTTAAAATTACCTTAGGAGGCATGGAATCACAGAACATGCTGAGTTGGAAGGGACCCACAAGAATCATCAAAGTCCAACTCCTGGTGCTGTGCAGGACACCCCAAGAATCACACCATGTGCCTGAGAGCATTGTCTAAACTTCTTGAGCTCTATCAAACTTGGTGCTGTGACCACTTCCCTGGGGAACCTGTTCCAGTGGCAAGACAATAACTACATCAGAGTCTTCTTGATACCAGGGACACAAATAAGTACAGTCCTTGCTGGACCTCATGGGGCTTTAGGAAGCTCCTGGTGTGGCGGGCAGCAATTACATTAACAAGTCTGCACTTTAACATTGTATTTGATCCTTTGGGGTATGACTTGACTAAAACACAGCTTGGCCAGTAGAGCCTCATCCACGCCAGCAGCCCTTTCCTGACCTATTACACCAGTACTTCTGTACTACCAAACATTCCCAATGTCATGGAAGAGACAAAAAGAAGATTTCCAAAGTGCTTAACCTCCCTTGCTATCTCACCCTTTCTTCAACTGAGCAGAAATCTCAAATGCACATAAAACAGTCCATGTACAGTAAACCATAAACAGCATAGTAAGATCAACTGAAAAAGGATGATCTTGAAATGTAAGGGAAGCCAGACAGCCATACCTCAAACAAACAAAAACTGTGTGTCAGAATCCAAATGAGAATTTCTCAACTTCTTAAACAAATATATAACCATCTCTTCTAAACGGCTCCAGTCAATCAATGCAGTAATCTGCATCTTACCAAACTGATTGGATAGTCAATGAGTTAAGACGGTAAATATCACACAGTATATGGATTTCAAATACTATTAAGAAAACTAAAGAGAAAATTATAAGTATGATATCCTTGGTATATGTATCCTGATACACATAATTTACACTGTATTCAATTACTCTTATTTATGTTAAATTTCTTCAACAATATCACACATATTAGTGATAAATGCTCTAAACAAAGGATCTCCATTCTAAGAGCATTTCTAATCAGGAAAGTCAGGGTTTGGTGTTGCATTTTTTTGGGTAGGAAGAGTTAGGTACTCCTGTGTTGTCAGGTAAGTTACTCTTACAGTTCTTTCACAGAAGTTTTAAAAGGACCTTTTAGTGTCATGAATTATCAATTCACACAATATCTGCATCCAAACTCCTGTCCTAATGAATTGCAATACCTCACACATGTGAAATTCATATTAAAATATGCAATATTACCAAAATGCAGTTTCATACCTAAAATGAAAAGAGCCCAAAAATGATGAGCAAATCTCTTTACAGTTGTTTTGACCGAGACAATAAATTTTAATCCAGATTCCAAAAACTATCAGGTTTGCAAAGACAAGTAATAAATTGGTGATACATTGTCTGAACTCTCCTCAAAGCTGCTTGTGGGAATTGTATGCCCATCTGGTTTTAGCAGCAAAAAACCCTGAAATGACAGATGTTCAAATTCCATAAATATTCAGCACTAATTCAAAGGAATCTTCCCGACTCACCCATCAATCAAATATAAAAGTATTTTCCTTCCACTGCATATTGAATACAAAAACAGTACAAATTTTAGCTTTTTTTGCAATTCCCAAGTGTACCAAAAACAAGTTATCTGACAACTCATGCAATTAAAGACTCATAGAATGGTTTGGGTTGGAAGACACCATGAAAAACATGAACAATCCATGCTGTTACCATGAGGTAATAGCACCACATTTCTTACCTACATTCATTTACTAGCTACTCAGGTTAAACAGGAATCTAGACCTGCAAGATTTAGAGGCTTCAACAGTTGCAACACCTTCTTTCAGGAAAAAAAAATAATAGTGTACTTCCAAACCTTGTATCTCTAGAAATACTCTCTACTTCCATCTCTAGAAATAAAATGACGCAAAGGGAAGAGTCTGTGCCCTAGAAAACACACATAGCATCACCCTTGTCCTCTCTAACTATAGTGTTCTCCAAGCTGCCCTCTGTGGTGTCTGGCTACAGCAGCAGCAGAGATGAGACAACTTAGGAGTCAGCCCAAGGGCACAGAAGGGACACTGGCACCAGCTGAGTTTGCACCATTGCACTTTACTACACAGGACAAACAAAAACTGAAGGCTCCACAGGAAAGGCGATTCTTTTCTAGCCTTTTGGATCACCAGCAGCATCTGCATGCCCCTGTTAAGCCAGAAGACAAAAAACATCTGTTTCATACTACGCTTCCATTTACATTGGTGATCTTTTAGCCAACTGCACAGGGTAACAGTGTGTCTGTTCATGAGACAGCCATTCACTAGTATCAATCACTGCTGTTCAAAAACTTTCGATTCCTTTTTTTACTACTCACAGCATCTAAATATATTCTAAATATCACATTTCCCAGGCATAGATTACACAGAAATTACAAAAAATAGACTTGAGTACATGGACAGATCCTTAAGGTGTTGTCCTTACTAAGATAACCACTACTTGAAGGCTTCTCTTGGAGAGCCAGTAATTTGGGTCTCCAGCTTCTTGCAACCCCAAATGAAACTGTATAAATATTCACCATTATCACGTCTCTAGTCACATTAACTACAGTGCATTACTGAGGATTGTAACGGGTGGGTTTATGCATTTCAAGCAATGCCACCAAATGGCAGCTGTGACTCTTGCTGCAGACTGAGAGGAGCACATGCAGGCATAACCCCTTCCAAAGCCTAGCACAGGGGACAACTGGCTTAGAAGAGCTCAAACAGCAATTTCATCAAACTGGCAGAGGAGCCAGAAAAACCAAGCACTTGCTTCATTTTTATTAAACACACATTGGGCCATTTTTCACTCTCAGCTGCAGATTGTGTGCTCTAGCTAACCAGTACATCGAGCTGCAAATATGTCTCTGTATTTTCCCTTGGCACAGTGATCTCACTTGCCCAGCCATGCTCTTTCAGCTGTTCTAGGGTTCTTGAAGGTGAGGCTTCTGTCCCACTCATATACTAAAGCTACTCAGGTTTGCCTTGGCAGTTTGTGCTCATGGACAGGAGAAATTAAAGGAGATCAGAAAACACATCAGATATGCAATGTGCCTACAACAGTGAAATGTAAAGCTGGGCAAGATGTCAAGATGCCAAGTGAGGGCACAGCAGACTTGGGCTAAAGGCAGGATAGTGATACAAGGGTCTCAGTTTTGAACTGCTTGCTGGAGGCCCTTTGGGGTGTAACTGGAGAAGGACTGAAGGTGACAAGGAAGATATCTAAGGTCAGTGCCTAAAATTAAGTGGAATAAATCTCGACCTGCACATGCAAATCATGTTCACGTTTACAAAGAGGATACTTTCACATTTGTATTTCATGTCTACTTTTGGACACAAAGTTGACAATATCCCTAGTTAAAAATTATTTACTGATGCTGCTGTACTGTGAGGCTTACTATAAAATCTAGAATCAGCAGAGTGGGTGGTTTTTTTAAGCATTCTTTTCACAGTATTTTTTTCCATGAGCAGGTCAACGTAAAAAATTAATTCCAAATCTAAAAAATTGAAATAATGCTTCTTAAATATTTTGTTTAATTATTAAAATGCAGTATTTTCTTCTATTAAAATAAAATGTTTTATTTCCAATCAATTTGATTATAAACACCAAATACTTTCTAAAATGCACTGAACATTTATTTTGGCTCCAAGAAAACACTCAATATACATAAAAAAATAACATATGTAGCTGCATGCATGTTTCTATGCACAGTTTCTGTGCACAGTTTCACTTTTCAATTTGCTAAAACAGTTCTCTCTCATTGAACATCCAGGAATCTCAAAGAAACCTTTTTTTAACATAGATGCCAAAATCAGTTCAATTCTGAGAAATCTTGTTATTTAGCAGGAGTATTATGATTAACTTATGAGAAATGTCTTGTTTTCCTGAAGCAATGAGAATCAATGAGTATATTCAGCCTACATCCTCCAGTATAGGCACAGTAACAGCTTCAGTGCATAGCAAGAAAACCTTGCACATACACATCCTGGATCTTAGTACTAATAGCAATTTTTATTACTTCCTCGCCACAAAAGCAGGATCTCTGAAAGAGACACTATAGTAAAAAGGAAGAAAAATTAATAGTTACTTGACAAAGAGGCCAGCAAAAGCTCCATCACTGTTATAGGAGGCTTTTTTCACTGTAAACATAACTCACGAACTAAATCTTCAATGCAAATCACAAAAAAGCCCCTCCCCACTTTTTGTTGCTGCTTATGGTTTGCAGTGTAACCTCCCACTGATCAGAATACAATAATTATTTCAGATGAAAATTAATTTACAAATTTATATTTCAAGGTAAAATAGTCTTCCTGTATGTTCCACACAATTTTATAGCTAAGAGGGGAGAAAACTAACTCAGCCATGACAGTTTTTCATTTGTTGTTTTGGTTTTTTATTCCTTTTACTAGCACATAGTAAAAGGCATCTGTAAGTACAAGATAGGATAGGCTTCTTTGTGCCTGTCCTAAATCTGCATGCCTGAATTTTAATGGAAACAAGGATGATAGGAATGAAACAGCTACCACTTTGAAAGCAAAGAGATGAGGAAAGTGACTTGTAAAGATTTTGTGTAAGGTTTGAGTCATTTACTTGAACTGACAAATTATGTCATTACATAAGTTAACACTACTTAACATAGAGTTAATCTGTCATTCATGTTCATAGCATGCTATGTAATGTTGCATATAATTTCAAAAATCTCATGTTCTGTGGAAAAACATTTGAGATTAGTGCATTTTTTGGGGAGGAATCCAGAAAAGGAAACCAAAAATTAATGAAATAAAGGAGGGAGAGACGGAGGGAATTTTACACCTCACAATGTATTTATTGGAAAATCCCTACATTTATAAACCAGTACTACAGAGAAAAAAAAAAGGAATTAATCCATGCTGATGCACAGAAATCTGACAACTAAAAGATGTATGCTCTCGTCTCCTTGAAAATATGCTTCAAGCAAGATCCTTGGCAAAAGTGGGGGACTTGAGATGGTTGGTTGAGTTGACCGCTCACAGATGTGCTGACATATGGAAGCCAGTGCCAATGCGATACAACCTGTTGTACAGTGTCAGCAGGATAATGACAGAACAGGTTGAACTCCTGCTAATGGCCATTAAGTGGTGAAGGACAACTGTGACATCTACATGCATACTACTTATCTAGCCTCTCGTTGCTCGCCTGAGACCAGCTGTAATTGCTTGACTGTCTGTTAAAGAAATAACTTTTCCTGATGATCTACTACATAATAACGTAATTTTTCGAAGAAAAAACCTAATAGTTTTAATTCCTATGTTATATTCATTTGAGGAAAATTAAGCTATGGTTTTAAAGCAGAACCAGGATACAATTGCAGTCATTCAATTATGCTACAAAGAGCTGACAAACTTTTACTGTCTCTAATAAAAATCTTATCCAAAATCATCCTTTCAGGAATTACTATCTTTGTGTAGAAGATAGCCCAATACCTTGGAAAACTTTAGAAACAACAATAAGTGCTTGGACACAGAAAACAGAACATGGTATTTGATTTTTCCAGTAGTGCAACATGGAGTGGGAACCCTTTAATAATGCAGTATATACATTACAGAGTTCTGCTTGGTAGGAGGTACTTCGCAGGAAAAACGCCAACCAAACATGGGCGTTCCCCAACATGTAAGTAACAGATAATACCAGGCACAACTGTAGCATCTCAAGGGCATGGATAGACAGCTCTTAGCTCTCCATTGCTGGCTGATTTATTTAATCATTTTTGTCTCACCCTCCCTCAAAAGAGAAAATGAGGGAGGGTGACTATGACTTTCCTGCAGTGTACCAGATCTCTGGTACCTGAGCAAAATGCACGTGTTAGAAGAAGCTCTGAGTGGATGTAACAGCTGACACATTACCATGAGTCATTTCCAGCTTAACCATCAGAGGGAAAACACATCTCTTTTTACAAAGTAATGGAAATACCTGTCTGGGGAAACTTCTTCCTACAAGCTATAGTCAGGTGAAGGCCTTTATACATGAGATCATGCATCTCTATATAAAAAAAAAAGTTTTCTCTTTATATGGATGTCTTAATTCTTCTTTCTTCCTTTATATCCTACTAAGATTTTCAATGACACTCCGTGACAGCAAGCTCCACAGGTTAGCCCTACAAAACATTAAAAACCTCCTTTTTTCACCTCTGGCTCTAAGTCTGTTGCCTTTCACAGACAGCTCCTTGAACTCTTATAAGGTCAGTTAAAGATGCAGAGCTAATTTATCTTCTATCATTTATTGTCTTCTCTTGCTGCCATGCCTTCATTTCATGTTTTCTCCTGCCCAAACTCCCAATATTCAAGTCCCTATTGACATGAAGACTTCCTATTTTTGTTACCTCTCCCAAAATTCTGGTTAACATGAACATTGCACTGAGAATACACCTCCAATGTACCTAACGAAATTACTCGTTTTTTCTTTCATTTGATCTGCAAGCTTTGCTTACATAACTCACCAGTACCACACACATTGCACACTTGTGTTCTCTAAAATGCTGCACAGGTCTTCCCCTCCAGTAGAAGAAGTGAACACAAAACTCAGGAACATGTCAGATGATTGCTGCCAATGCACACTTTAACATGTAATTCATCCATTTTGCATTCATAAACTTCATCCATCCAGCTTTGTTAACTTGTTCCCAAAATTATGAAAACTCCAACAAAGTTTGCTGGAAAAACAGACATGCAATCTCCCAACTGCTGCTGCACAGAGAAGATGTAATCTCCTCTGTCAGAGGTCCTGAACGTGCCACAGCACCATCAGCAAGGCACATGGAGGCATGACAGGGACACAAAATAATTCTTAACAATCGGTCAAGGAAACATCAGCTGTGCATTCTGCTATTATCTTTCAATGGTAAAAGTCAAATGGGAAAGCACGCTGAAAATCTTTTCTAAAAAGATATTTTCCCTATAGCAATATTATTTTAAAAGAAAAGGCTCAAAAAGGCTCCTAATTAATGCAGAAAATCCTGTTTCCTTCACCCCTTATATCTTGTACAACATTATTGTAGTTTTCATTAACATTTCCTCTCAGAAGTGATAAATGTGGAATGCACTGTTTCAGTTTCCCTCCAAAACTATAGCTCTACTGATATCAACAGTCCTAACTGTGCCTGATTTCCATTCTGTCAGTCCCGCTTCTGTCTTGAGTTCTACTTTCTGCACCTGAGAAGGAAGGCTGAATACTCCTTGTGGAAGGAAGATCTATGTAGATTCTGTGACCACCAACAAAATCTTTGTTAGGTAAGTATTTTTTCCTGCATGGTAATGTAGCAATATAATACCTTTATAAATAATTCTTTCATGGAGGTTTGAAGAAGCTAAATTCTGTAACTCCTTTCTGGACTCATCACCTATATGCTGCAACATTTACTTGATACACAAAACTAAGCCTTCTTCCACTAATAAAATTATTCAATCATAATAAATAAAGGAAATAAAATTTATGTCCTCTTAATATATCAGTGCTACATTAGCTACTAAGTCTCCAGATAAGTCAGAAGTCTGCAGTCCTGATATTCAGCATAGTGGAAAACCAACAGAAGGGCCCCGTAGCAATGCTCACAATCTGTCCTCACAAAACATCTGACAGCTGCAACACTAACAAAATTAACAGTGGATGAATTAGTACCAGACGCTAAACAGTTGCTGTAGAAAGACTCATACATTTCTTTTCTTCTTCTCCGCTTCTTCAACCTGGCCACCCCACCACTTGATAAAATTAACACTTGGTATATTTTTTTCTTTTGTTATCCAACTAAAAAACCCATCACAGATACTCTTTCATACACAAGACTATGAACTCCATGCCGTGATCTCCTCAGACTCTTAAAGAAGCAGTTTGCAGCTGAAAAGGACTGTGTTCCAGTTCTCTTACTGCTTTTGAGCAGCGAATGTCTATTTGCTTGCAGGTTTTGGGATCCCACTAAGTGACATGCCAGAGCTGAAGCTGAACAAGGCAGCACATGCTCCCTTTCTTTTTACAGGCTCTCTGCCCACACCTAACCTCACTCTTCTGCCTTTGCGATCTCCTTTTAAGCCTTTCCCTTTCCCTGGGCACTGTTCAATTTTTGAGTACAGATGCCAAGTTCAAATGTTAGCATTCAAACACTTGCATACTGCAACACCTGAAACAGGTGAAGTTCTGACATACTACAATGACATCCAAAATAGCAACTCCAGACATTAGAAGTATTATCCCAGCACTGAACTGGAAATGAGGGCAAGTGTCAGGTCTTACATTACACAGCTACCTTTACTGTGTCTTGAATCAACTGATCCAACATGAAAATATGTCACCATCCAGCTAGAAGATTAAAAAACAAAAATCCATCCAAACTCATCAACACCAATTTAACAAAATTTTTATTTTTTATTTGTATAATCCAATTATGTAATTAATGAAAAGTAACCATTTTTACAGGATCAGCCTTCCACTACACATAACAAAAATGTTAATAATAAATTGCTCTGTTACTTTTTTACTAGATAGCACAGTGTAACAGTCCCAACAAGTAGATCTAAGTGCATAAAGAACTGCAGCATACCATCACCTGCTGACAGCTCCAGCATTTCAACCATTCATGTCTGTAAGAACCCTAGTAGTATTTGGAAGTGACTGTGCTAAGTACTAAGTAAAACATCTATATTCTGCATGTCCAGTCAGTGTGCACATCCCTGTTCTGAAAGCTATAAGGGACTATTCAAAATAACGTTCTAGCAAAGGCTGGGACTGAGAAGAGAATTCCTGCGTCACTGAGTCCATCTCTTGATACCACAGACAAGTATATCCTATGCTATCTGTACAATCTGCCTCATAAATTCTTTAGTGAAGAAAGGTATGGTCATACACTGTAGACTTGCATTGAGACAACAAGATCTATGAGGGGAAAAAAAAAGAGGCTGCAACCAGAATCAGCAAGCTTTTACATAAAATATAAAAACCCTAAACATTACTATTAGAAGCCCTTCCCCACGCCCTTCTCCCCAGGAGGTAACTGACCTGTCCTTCTCTGACATATCTCTCTGAATATGAACATTCTGTTTCAGTGTAGTTCTTCCTTTTACACATTCACTCTGTCATCTCTTTAGGAAACTTGTTTGAACTTTACTTGTTGAATAAAAGGAGTCTGTGCTAACTCAATGTGAAGATCACAAGCAGTGCGTGCCCACGTTATTAACAAAACTTCCTGGCAGGATCCGAAAAGCGGCTTTATGGAGAATGCTGCAGTAACACAGACTTCTTCCTAGCTGGGACTCCTGCAATAATGCCATGCTCTCTCTTTCATTTCTGCTTTGCTGAAAATTAGAAAGCCAACTTTAAAAGATGGAAAAAGGCTTTGTAAACATGGCATGACAGAACATTGCATTCATATTGTTTAATATATAATAAATGTATTCAGTTTGCAAAGATAAAGATTTCCCATTCTCCTACTTCTACCACTGCAGACTGCTCAATTTGCTGAAACTCCCCCTTTTTTCTTTCTTGTTTATGTCACCACCAATAAGAAAACAATCAAAAAAACAGAACTTTGTCACACGTGCCCACCAGTCCCTTACTTGCCCCTGAACACCTAACGTCTTGCTAACAGGATGCAGCTGACACTTTGGTTATTGACAGCAGAGCTAGTAAAGGATTTATGTCCAGGCTATGTTCTGCACAGATAACAAAATTAAGAAGTAGGGGTGAAGGCAAGAGATGCTAAAAGCTGGTAGAAAACTGTCTAAACAGCAAAAGTCTACAGCCCATATTAAAATGTTTCAGTTTTAGCTGGTAGCTAAAGTATGTGCCCTCTGTACCAAAAAATAACGATAAAAGAACAACTAGATAGCTGAGATTTAATACTAATATATGTCCCTTGATGACTACACAACACACACATAGAGCAAATACAAAATAACTTTAAAAACACAATGCCATCTAAAAGGCACTGCATCATGATTATTTCACAACGAATTTGCTGTGATGGGCTTGAAAACATGTTTTATATCATCTTTTCCCTTCTATCTTTAATACTTACTAGGAAAAAAACAGTATTGTTATTTAATCATTTCCCTTCCATTTCTCAGCCAAACTTTATTCTTATAATCACATTTTTGAGACAGCCTCAAAAGAGAAGGAGGAGTGAGAAAACAATATATTTTTCTTTCCTATATATTTTTCTTCCACATAGATAATGCTAGACAGAGAACACTGCTATTTGACTCAAGACCGCTTTAAGGTCACTTTATACACATTACCTTTTACAGCTCAAAAGAATCAAAAGGAAGACAAGGATAATAGAAAAAATATATTGAGTTTCTGAAGTTTAAGTCTGAGGACAAAGAAAAGGTAATAATTTATTTCTTTACAGAATTAAATTGTCCCTGCTCTAGTCTAAAAGCTTTTGTTTCTTTATATTGTATTTTAAATCCATGCTTGCCCAGGAAGGTTGTCCTGGAACACCATGGTAGGAGGCTACAACTTTCCTCCTAATTCTCTTGAGGCAAAATCCTTAAAGGTCCATAAATAATACTGTAACAAATAAATTAAGATTCAATATTATTCTTTTTTAAATGTGAGAGTCAGATATACCACTCTCTGGTTATTCTGCTTCTACAGCTTCTCTTGCTTATAAGTTGATATTTAGTGTCAATTTTTAAATAAGTCTTCTACAGGTGTTTTAAAAAGCAAGATTATTTGCATCATAACGGACATCACCTACAAAGCACCACTGTAAACATTTTCCACACCATGGAACAGGAGTTTCTTTAGGGCTTGCAAGCTCTTTGCAATCTGGAGCCATATGCCATTTCACTACTGCTTCAGGTCCTTACTTGTTAGACCCTTTTTATTTTGAATTGATGCCAAGGTTAGACATCATTGCAGAGATTTCCCACTTAAAATCTTACTCTTTTTTACAAAATACCTACACACAATTTGCAGTATTAGCATAGCTTTGTGATAATATGCTAATATACAACAAAACCTGAAAAGTAATCCTGTTTTCTTCAGTTTTATCATGCCCCCTTCTTCCCCTCATACTCAGTTCAAAGTCTATTGAACATCAGTGGTTATGAACTAAACCATACATTACATGAAGAGCAGGTACAATCCTGGAGCACAGAAGGAGTCCTACAATTTTAAAACATGAAGGACTGCCCAGTAAAAATCTAATGGCACCTTAAAAAGGACAAAATTGCATACTTAGAAATGCATCATTGGAAATTAGAATTAAATAAGTAAGACACTGACAATACATACTTTTGACAAAGCTGGCTGAACAGCACTTTAGGAGAAAGAGGACCTTTTCCAGCCTCCCTCATACTGTGAAGGAACAAGAACATCGCTGAAGTCAAAGGTCCTGGGCTGGAAAGGTTTACCACCAAAGGATCCTTCAAAACAGAGGTAAATTGCACATCAGTTTCAAAGGTAATGACAGGAGACTCCTTTCAAGTTACAATATTCATGATAAAAAGCAATGTAATTTTCGGTCTTAAGAGTGTTTTGGGGCATTTTTTTTTTAAATGTTGAGGTCAGCTACATCATTAAAATAATCGAAGAGAAAGCCTATTATTTAAGCAGTAATAGTAGCAAACCCAAGCAATTTTTGTTAAGCAAATTGGTGGTCATCAATAGTTTTGGAAACAGGCATGTCATTGAACCAGTCTGATTCTCACGAAAACAGACTACCTTCCTGTATTACCTGCTTTACTCTTACTCCCACATGCACTGAAATGCAGTTGGAAAGACAACAAAGTGACAATCTCCATGGGCCAGTGTCAGACAGTGCTCAGTGGTTCCCTGTTACTCAGCCTTAGGAAGAGGGTGGCCAGCTCCTGTGACCTGAGAGCCACACAGTGAGATTGCCACACATCCCGCAGCCACAGAAACACACTGTGTTCCTCCAAGAACCAGGTGCCATGAAGGCACCAGCAGTGGTTCAGAGCAAGAGCTGATGGCAGATCCCACACATCTACCACAGCAATGGGTGACAGGCATGGGGTGCATTCCACACAGCCCCTCTTGGTATGACATTCACTCCAGCCAGCAGGTTCTGGGTCTAGAAGAATCCAGCCAAGAGCCACCAAAGCCAGTCTTAAAGCAGAAGAAACTACTACACTGCTCACATGCCACATGTCTCAACAACCACAGACCACCATCTCTTCCTAACACTCTCCAAGGGTCACATGTGACCACAGTGCTCCCTGCTAGCTGGCCTGACTCTCAGATTACAACTGCCAGACAAACAATTAGAGAGGGTGCCTCATCCAGAAAGCCAATCCACACAAAATGTAAGCGCTATGGATACACACAAAGTATTTGTTTTATATACACTATCAAAAGGTGGGAAAATGCCCCTTACCAAGCAGGAGGGGGCATTACTATTAGTTAGACTACTGCAGCCATCTAATTCTGCATTGACTTACAAAGACCAGAAAACACAGTCTTTACTCCAAAGATCTTATTCACATTGTAAGCAGTCATTAAACAAAAAATAAATCTTTCAACCTTATGGCTGTGCAAGTTTCACATCAAGCATAAGCCAACATCCCACTGGCTTTCTAAGCCTTTGGGCACAAACAAGCTCCAGACCTCCACTGTGGCTCAGGATAACTTAGTGAATCGTGGTTGCTCAGAATTGCCACTGGAGGAAATAAAGACAGCAGTGCAGTGAATTTCACACTGTTCTCGCCTGGAGAAGCTACGAACATCACCTACAGCAACACAGAAAAATCTTCATCATTTCAGAGGTATCTGAAACAGAATGCCACTCCTCTACCCTCACTGCCACCAGAAAGCTTCCAGCAAACAGCAGGAAAAAAAAGAGAAAAAAAAAGAAGAAAATATCTTCTGTAAACTGTTTGCTTTAGCTAGCTGAGGGAAAGGAGTATTATCTTTTTTGCCAGCACCATATGAAAACCCAAGTCTCTAAGACATGACAGGAACAGCAGAATATTCTTTGGATAATAGCCGCAGGAGTCTCTTTCCCATATGCCTGCAATGAGCTTGAGGACAAGAAATTTGTTCCTCACTGAAATTTTGCTTCTCTTATTTTAATCCTCTGGCCTGTGAAGCACATAATAAATTTTACAAGCCTCATCAATAAAGGGCTGGGACAGACTGGAATAAAATATTTTATGAACACTTTCTCAAGCCAAATAGACTGTTTCCTGTATCATACATTCATACTGAAGAAATTAAGTGGCAAACAAAAATAAGCCAGCCTTTCTTTCTTAAGGTCAAGCATTATTTGATACTTCAGTATCACAAAACGTAAAAGCAAGTCATTATTCCCCCTCCTCCAAGGCTGAATAATGATTTTTGTAAAAGAAGTGAATTCACAGACAAAACAGCTAAAGAATTAAAAGGCAAAAGAAATGGGAGAGTAACAGTGTGCCTTTAAAGGAGATGTAATTTCCTGCCCACCAGCTTCTTCCCACATTTGCCCAAATTTGTATTTCTCACTGCATACTTACCAATTGAGAGTCTGAAGCATGACAGATTTTTAACTTTGTTCCTTTCTCCTTCATCTCATACATCAGTTCATTTAGTACATGAGTCTGTGCCAAGTTCTTAAAGAAAAAAAAACAAACAAACCCCACAAGAAACATGCTGATCTTTCAATTACAGAGTTTTCTTTAGTTACATATTCCTGCTCCAGGGACAGACAAAACCAGATATATTGCATAATGTACAAAGAGGTTTAGATCAGACAACTAGAAAAGTCACTGAACTGTTTCTAAAATTATAGCTATTTCTTTTTCTTTAATTTCAAAATAGTTTCTTAGTAATAACTTTGTTATTTTTGTTGAGTAACAAGATTCGTTAATTTATCATTTTTTATGATGAAGACATTAGTATCAGAAATCATTTGTCTCTTTTAAACTCTGCAGTCCCTCTCATCATACCCCATCAAGCACAAAGGCTTTGGAGCACTGAAAAGTATTACCTCTCTGAATTTAGGAGAGAAAACAACATATCTCTGCTTTGTTTCTTTATTTTTGGTTAACTTTGAATACAGATCACTTCAGTTTCTACAATGCTCTAAGTATGGAAAGATAACAATTTGCAGTAATTCTACTCTTTACAATTTTACTATTTGTACTGAATTTTGTAATCAACATCCTAAACACAAGGTAAAGTGAGCCAGTGGAGAACACCTTTGTAGCAGTTTTCTCTCATTTGTTCACTCCTGTCTGCAGACACAGAGATGTCTCTGCTCAGCTGACAAGCAACAGGATGGTCCAATATCAAGACTGCCAAGACTACTGCTTTCTTGGAGGGTGTTGGATTAGTTGTACACTCAACATCAATAGAAGTGTATTAGTATAGCTCATTCCTCTTATTCTAGTCAGGAAAAAATTATAATCAATAAAAGTACTATTATAACTGCATCCATTGTAGGGGCTTAAAATCATCACACAGTGTGCAGACATTTACATTACACACAAAGTACCACTATGCACAACACCAGTATGGAAAATACCTTGCATTACTCATGACTGCTAATGCTGAACTACAAATAAAACCACATGCTAGAGTACAACCCACACACATATGCAATGTGCAAAACACTTAGCATTTTCACTTGTCTCATTACTGTGCAAAATGCTACTGCTCCATGAATTCTTTTTTGTGATAACATGAAATATTCCTTGGATAGCAAGGAGTAAAAAGAATTTGAAAAAGACCTTCAGAAAGCAGAAAGAAGACTCATAACACTCAGAACCTTTTCTGAAGCCCACAGATTATACAGATTTAGTATTTCTGAAATCTATTAAGAGAAAGTGGTATGATCTTTCCATCTTACCTGCATGACAGCATTAAAAAAGCAGGTATTTCCTAAATTGTTTATTCCTTTAACTGGAACTGATGCACCATTACCAGAACCTTTTCCTTTCAGTATTTCACTTGCTTCACTGTTTTCTTCACGAAGACGTATGATTTTTGATGAACCTATAATTAAACTATAGATTAATATGACTATGTAATTGCAGAGTTTAATCAATTCAGTCCTCCCATGATTATGTTTACCAATTTTAACACATGTGGAAAGATACCTTGATGATACTCTAAGCCGTTTTATGCAATTTTAAAAAAAACCAAACCAAACCAAACCAACAAAAAAATCCCATCAACAGTTAAAGCCCTGGGGAGAAAAAAAAATTCCCAAATCCCCCCCACAACTACATACACCCAACAAAATCTTCCACAATAATCATACTGTCCCATAAGACTGCAACTTCTAAAATTACACATACAATAAATAAAGTAAAACAAGCTCTGTTAGTTTGTTAACAAAAGGCTGTTGAGATGTATGTTCATTAGAGATATTAGAAACACCACACAAAGGCTGCTTTTTGGTGCATTTGAACAGAGGTAATCAAAAGTTACCACCTGGATGCTGCAAGTCTTTATCAATTATTGCACTCTGTTAAAACTGTCTTGTAAACAGCCCCAGTTGGAGACATTATCAGTTTGCTCAAATGCTACATTTGCTCCTCAATCCACTTCCCTTTGTCACAGCCTGAGGAATTGCTAATGCAACCCACATACATACAATGCTAGTGTTTTAATTTCAAGTAACAAAAATTTGATAAAACTATGCTACCAGTATAACATCCACATAATTTATTTCCCTTATTATTTAAACAGATAAAGGGCAGCAAAGTTAGACAGTCATTAACTTGTAGCCTAGAGGTAATGGAAAGACTTGAGATAACAATATTTAGCCTTGAATTCTAGTAGCAACTTTCATATTGTCATGGTTGCAGGACTAAATATGAACATTACTGACATCTGCGGTGTCTTAAATATTGATTAACAATGCACATCAATGTAAACGAGTTATGGACTTAATAGATGCCAAGAACTGTGATGCTACAATCTCTGTCTTGACATATGAATTCATATATCTGTCCTAATGAGTTTCACATTGAAGTCTCATTAAAGTGTTCTTGAGAAATAACTAACAGACCTATTTACGTTAATGAAATTCTCATGCCAAAAGGCTCTTTTATATACACTCCTAGGTAGCTTCTTGCTCAGAAAATGAAAAAAATATAACTAAATTAAAAAGAAGTCATTAAAATATCTATTGTATCTGGCAACAAGCTTCTGACACAGTCTGCCTGCACTCTACAGTGCCATCAAGGTGTAACTATTCGTCCAAAGTGTATCAGTTTGTCAAAAGACAGTTAGAGGTGCTTTGTTGTTTAAAAATATTTTTAAATGCTCTTGTTAATACTGCTTACACAGCTTTAAATTACTCTCCCCTGGGGTGGATAATTAATACAGAAGGGCAAAATAAAAGACTGAGTTCTTGAAAAGCTACTCACACCCTGAAACACTCACTGTTTTATGGGCTATATGCAGCAACACCTTTTAATTGACATGGTTACAAAGGGCATGCTCATCCACCCACAAAGAGGTAGCTCCAGAACGACCACAACAGGGGAATGGGAGCTCCCAGAATCTGCAACTCAAAAGCAGTGCTCACTCTTAAAAGTTTAATAATATAAGTGGAGATGTTCTCCCCTCAGAGAAGTGGGCCATGCAGAACAGTGCTGGGGAGAAGAGATGGTTAAAAAGAAAAAAAAAAAAGAGGGGAAAAAAAGCCAAAATTGTGTAAATAATTTGTGTATTAGTATACCACAGTTGTTGCATTTATCCATCGGCATTCAAAAACATCTGGGACAGCATCTTAAAGTAAACAATGTTCACAAGGCCATCTGGACAAAACTGCAGGCAAAAATTAAAGCATAAGCATATGGAAAAGCAGATTTTTCTCTTCCCTTTAGCAGTACAGGATGACAAATGTCAAACCTAGATCTGTCCACGCTTCACTGTGCTGTGCTTTGCAGCACCACCTGGCTCTCCTTGCACAGCCACCAAATATGGACAGCACTGCCACAGCGGACCATATCTGCAGGGCAAACTCAATAAAAGCATTTCACTTCATGGTTAAATGGCAGCTTCACACAAGTAGCAAGGTTCCATTTGCTGAACCTTACATATAAATTATTTAGGGGAGGGAAAACAAAGCCAAAGCATCCAGCTTTGCGATAAGAGCTGGATGAATACGCAATTATAAAGCACAATAAATGAGGACCAGACATCCATCCGATTGCCACAAAGCTGGATAAGGAGAATAGGGATAAGGAGAAGTAGCAGCAAATTGGGAAAAGGCCTGCATGCTGTTATCAAAGTCTAGGAACCTCCTTTTCATTCAGAAGGTTTTAATTAGTGCCTCCTGATGTTTCAGTAATTTTACAAACACAATTCACATGACATTTTACCAGGTTTCTTCTATCTTGTGAAAAAGTCTTGACAGAAAGGTATTGCTTTGCCATTACAAACAATATCTGCCGTCTTGCTTATAACACACAGGTATTTTTAAGGACATACAGAGAGCCAGAGGACGGACAGCAGTTTTTAATTTAGCTCTGCTCAGTGTCCCCAGCTCAGTGATAAATGACAGAGAGGCCTGAAGCTGAATGTTTACTTGACATGTGAAGAGTTGGTCAGTCTTAATAGAACATGCTGGTAATGACTGTGATAGCTAATACTTCTACAGATTGGGGCTGGAGGGTTCTTCTGCAACATTAACCCAAGGCTACAAGCATGTTATTAATCAAAAGGCTAATATGTAATTTTTTAAAGTGAATTTGCACTGAGCAGCTGTTTCATGGACCCTTGCCGGCTCAATCTTGCAATCCTGTAATATTTTAACAGGCGTACTTTTGGATATGAAAAGTGACTTTTAAGCCAGTACAGACACAACAAGGATGCCAGCAGAAGGATTCCATCAAAATGGCTTTCATCTGCTGCTGCCCACAAGGACCTTCAGCTCCTGGCCAAACAGGAGAAAAGAAGTAGTCCGAGCCATCCGTACACATGTAGTAATACTTCTTATAAAGGACTTTGTTAACATTTATGAGAGCAAGCTGGGTGAAAAGCACAAAAGTAATTAAAGTCATAGACCAGTTTCTGTCTGTAGTTCACTACTATGTTTTTTACAGAGTTGACATGGAGACCCTCAACCTCTCTGACCTTCTCAGGTAGTGTGAACATCAGCCCCAGGCAGGCCCCTGTTCCTCCACTGCAGGGACAGAGTATCCGACTGCGCCTGGTGCTCACACATTCAGACTACCCTCCATCAGGCTCTTTCTGCTCTTTTGCTCCAGAGGTGGCCTTCCTAATCCAGTCACACATGAGAAACTGTCACACAAGTTCTGCCTTGATCACCACAACCTTCTCTTCCCTTGACAAAGGGTATCTGGCTATAGAGACACCCTGCCTGAGCACGCTGCCAAGACCCACTGCCCAGCTCTCCATCCAATTCATCACACCCTACTGACCACCCTTTCACAGGCACCAGGTCAGTGCCCACCACTGGTCCCAACCATGACATCCACCTCCAGCACACACTCCTTCAGCTCTCAGACAGCTGCATTTGTGCACAGATACAGCCTTCATGCTTGGCAAACCTTTCTGACATCACCCTGCTCTTCTCCATGCTCGAAAACCCCGCTTCCCACCAGACCGATGGGAAAGAGAACAGCACAGACTGCTCTCTGCTACAGATTTGCCTGCAAAGCACCCTCTTCTTGCCATTCTTTTCTTTTGCCTACTTTTGCTCACCTGGAGTCTTGTCTCATAAGCTCTCAGGAGGCAGGGAACATTGTTTTGTCCCACAGATGCACAGCACCAGCCTCATGGGTACGTGACTGAGATTCCTAAGCCCAATGTCAACAAGGACAGTGATTCATTCCATGACGCAGACCAAGTTACTGGACCAGGTGTACAAACACAAATGGTGCTGACACATCAACTTGCAAAAGACGTCCAGAAAACTTATTGTGGGTTCCCTATCCTTTTGCTTTGCTAGTATTACAAATACTTGCAATGCACATGGACTTCTGTACCTCCCTTGCTGAAACTGAGCTGTGCCTGGGGGTGCAGATGGTATGCAAGCAAGAAGATAAATAACATCAAATTTTTCTTTCAGTCACGAGAGTAAGCACTTTTGCTCATCTTTTTAATGCAACTTTTTTTTTTAATTAAAAATAAGGGTTCCAGGAATACACACTTTTATTCCAAGGTCAAGCCTTTTCTATTGACTGCAACTCCGGTACTTCAGCTGAAGGTCTTCACAGTAAAAGGAAGGTTAATAGACTGCCTTTCTTTTACCAAGTTCTCATCATGCTGCATTATGAAATGCTACTAAATTGTCTGGCACTCCTTTTTTATTTAAAAACTTCAGATTTTTTTTTTCAACACTGTACAACAATGAGAATCTAACCCCTAGAAAAACAGCAGTTTTCTTCTAAAATGGTCACTAGTTTTACATTTTGAAAGCCCAATTTCTCTTGCAGTGTTACAATCATACCAAATTAACGATCACAAACTGTAATTTCAAGCCTCTAAATCTGCCACAATGTTATAAACTAAAAAAGACATCTGCAGTGTGAAAGAGAAACCTATTCAAGCACTGGTTTTGACCCTCTGCACTCAGATGACTTGTGCTACACCTCACAAGTAAGTATGTGGACAGGGAAGGGAAGAATCCATTGATAAAAATGGCAGAATGCCTAAAAAAATTTTGCCAATAATTCAGTTCTCATCCCTTTGCAAGGTGCATAATTAACCACAGGCCCTAACACGCATGCACATTTGAAAGAAAATTTATGACCAATAACAGAAAAGTCTTTTTGCTAAAGTGTATTTCAGATTTGGAGAACCAGTATATTCTGCTTTACTTTGCTAGTTAATTTTAAATAGACAAAATTATCTTATATGACTCCTAACTGCATGTAGTAAAAATCACTTATGAAATAATACAATTTTTTCAATGCAATCCTTTGTCAACTGCTAATATCCACAGATGAATGTAAATCTGAAAAGTTATTCTTCACACTGGTTATTTTTTCATACAAGTCAACAACTATTACTGGTACCGTAAAATTATTATGTTTTTATACATCTGTTACAATCATTAAAGTAGAAATCGAGTTTCTGTCTTTCATTTCTTGGCAAATCTGGGCAGCTGAACTTACTGGCAAAATTTCATTCCTCTGCTTGACCTTCCCAACATAAGTTTAACTAGGAAATTTGAGAATATATATTCTTCCTTCCCATTCTATTGCCACACAAATCAATTTAATTAACTGCTCTATAAAAACTATGCAATCTTATGTCTCCACCAATATCTATTTTGGCTTTTGTAAAAGAAAATACACGTAATATTCACTTTTAAGACTGCAAAACAATTTGTTTTCTCCAGCAAATGAGCAGACACACAGATTGCAATGTCTCAGCATGGTTCCTGTGTACTACATGTGCATTATGTCCATGTGAAGCTCACAAGTGTGCTACACGGACAATACTGCACCTGCCTTTCTGTGGAAATCATCATGGCCTGCTAACCTCTTCCACAAAACAAATTTCTGGGTGGTACACCCTAGAAAGCAATCTTGCTTTATTCTTCCATCTTGTGTCCAACATGACCTCTTAACCAAACAGACTCCTTTAAAAAAAAAAGCAGGGGGGAAGAAAAAAAAGCAGGCCTTGCTGGGTAAAACAAACCATAGGATCAGATGCGAAAATCACACAGCTGCAAGCATTCTTTTGGGAACCCAGCACTGGGATTTATCTCAATCGCTTAATGTAATTACAAAAGTCAGTCATGTAGTAGTAATGTAATTTGCACATTTTTACAGCTGAAGTGAAGTTGAATCTTTATGAGAGGACGAGTGAAAAGCAGGGATCCTGCTGCCACACTATTCCACCACATTAGTACCAAATGACAAGCATTTTGCTTTTGTTTATTTTCCAAGATGCATTAATTAGGAAATCTATAAAACCCTCCCTTACATGTTCAAACTGATTATTTTATCTTTAAATGAATTCTGCACTTTTGAGAGCCGAAAAAAAAAAACAAACTACTAGCCCTCATTTGCTACTTATATCCATGTTCATACAGCATCTCTACAGAAATTTCTACACAATGCTATTTGAATTTTAATAATGCACCATGCCAACCAGTTGTTAAAACAAAAATAAATCCAGACATAAGACACTCTTATTACAATGTCACATTCTGGTATGAAAACTGTCTTCATTTTGACTGCTTTTTTAGGAAAAAATGGAAAAGCAATGAGGAAAAAAGCACAAGACTGATTTTTAAGTGAAAAATATTAATTGAATTGGTAATTGTCAGCTTTACACTACTTGTTTCTCACAAGTTATTTTTCATATTTTTAAATATTTTTGGTTTTAATGGCTGAATACACAAAATAAATTTTAAAAAAATCTATGCCAACTAATAATTTGAACAATGACAGTTACACTGAAAAGATCAATGGAACATGAAATTAAATGCTACACTAAAAGAAATATAACAAAACAACAGTAGAGTTCATTCTCACAGTTATTCATTGTGCCCTTTGTCTTCTGGACAACAGTATGAATTTCATTTCAATTTCAGATTCTAAGGATTTTTTAAAAATCCTTAATGGTAATCTAATTTAAAGAAAAGAAAAAACCTTACAAAGATTTCTGCAGGGGAAATACCAAGTGTGTCATTTACCAAAATGAACAAAAAATGCCAACTCTGGTTGTAGTTCCCATGCCATGCAATTCTTTTACAAATACATAGCTGTTTTCTAGCCTCTTCCAGCAAGGAGTCTGGCCCAAAGCAATAGAGTGTCCCAGGCAAAAAGCTTTTTCCTCTTTTCCTTGCCTCTTAAGAAAACCCTAGAAATCATCTTTGGGCCAGTGGTCCCAGACCTTTCGTGAACACAATCCAAACTGTTCAGCATAGCCACAGTGGGGAGGGTTACAGACTTCCATTTTTAAAACATCACTGGAAGTACACATACGCTCTTTTAGCGTGAATACATTACATTAACTAAAAAAATCACTACAGCATTTTCATCTGCAAGAAAGCTGCAACAACCACTTATTACACACAAACTTGAAACTGAAGCTGTGAACAAAAGTAAAATCACATACTGTATTTTCAATTCTGCAAGAAAAAAGATGAAAAAAGTAGCAGTTTATCAATTTCTCACAATTGAATAATTTAACATATAACTTGTGACTAGATCAAAATATAGTATTTCTAAGTGGCCCTTCATTTTCTTCCCTCAAAAAACATGTAACAACTCTTAAAACCAGGAAGATTTATGCATGTGCAGCTAGAATATCCAGTCTAATTCAGTAAGGTAATCCTTACTGACTTCTAATCAGTTGATTTCCTCAGCTAAAAGATGCAACCAATGGTTTAAAGTTTACTCAAGCTGGTTTTTGAGAAGAAAATCTGGAATTCAATGCACTCTCTAAGTCACAAGCCAGAAATGCTGCCAAGTGTGTTACAGCAGGGATTAATAACATCAATATTATAAGAGCAGACAGCTGAGGGCCACACATACAAAGTCGTATCAGCAATCACATATACTGAGAAGGTATATGTGCTCCTAACATAGAATTAAATTATTTTCTTATCTTCTATTAATAGAAATGAGCACTCAATTAAAATCAAATAGAAAAAATGAACATTACATCCAACAGCAGAGTACTAGAAAATCCACTTAAATTAAATTAACTGTGGAGAAAGAAAAACTTAAATCAGAAAAATGATAGGTTTGATACACCCATATTAGGAAAATTCATTTCTAGTGAATGTATAGCTTATGCTTTGATATATTTTTTGTGCACTAGTTTATATGGCATTTTATTTAAGGGAACAGCTTCTCTATGATAAACCTTTTTTGTTAAAGACAAAATTTGGAAAAACTATCCGGTAGTGCCCGAAACACTTTTCAAATGTAATCAAATAGTAGAAAAAAGTGACATTATGTTTTTACAAGCATTACTTGCCCAAGTAGTTGTGCAATTACAAATTACATTATAGTCAAATTGTACATAATTTTTCAATTGTATTTTTAACATCACTGAAAATCTGAAATGCTTATTTTTAGAATCAGTATATTACAGGTGACTCCAGATAAAACTATTTGTGCAGGCTTACTTGGTTCAGCCCTGGCACCATGTTTTTGAAGAAAATCAACTATCTGAGCCAGAACTTTTTTGTTGCAATGTGTTGACAGCTCTTCATCACATTCATAACACCTAAACAAAAGAAGAAACAAGTCAGAATTCAGGATATCTACATACATCTCCCAGCTTTAACAAACCTCTAAAACAACCTTACAAAAATTACTTAAGCTCTAGGTTTCAATTTTTCACACTAAAAAGAGGAATAAATAGAATTTAATTCCTTTATTTCATAAAGACTCATCTACAGATCAGTCCCAATCCACTTGCAGAATAATCTCAGAGAATCCAAAGGACAAACTAATTTTCTCTCCAGAAAGCCTGCCTTTCCTCTACAGAAAGTACTAATTTTATCTGTCAGAATCATTCTTTATCACGAGAAGACACTGCTTTAAGTTATGTGTAGTCCTTACATAAGCATACACAAACTCCTGCATACTCATCCTTACCATATGATCCATGTGCTGAGGTTGATAACGATGCAATGAGGTTCTGTGCGTGTTGTTTGGAAGTGTTTCAGAGAATGCTGGCCTTCTGAACTCTTACTACATCCCTAAAAATGGAAATAACACAGTAAGGGGGGACAAAGGGAAGAAGGAAAATACTATATTATTAGCAAATAAATGACAAAAACTTCACTTTCCAAAATTAGAGATGCTATTTTGCCCTACCCATTTAGCATTCTCAAGCATTGATAGGATTTAACATCCTTTATAACCCGTGTTGTAAAGACATCAATTAACTTTTTTTACTAATAAAGGAAAATCAGTGACAACATAAAACCAAAACCTCACCTTTTCTATTTAGAAAAATCAGATAAAAGAATTGAGATTTATTAAGGTTTTTCTTAACTGAACAGAAATAATTCCTAGCTTTTGGATCAATAGTATCAACACACAGAAAATTATGCCACTCACAAAAGTAAGAATGCTCTAAAATTTGTGAATGAAACAACTATGTATTCCACAGAATATCAAGGAAAGGACAGCACAGGTAGCCCTCATTGCTCAAGAAGGCCAAATGCATTCCAGACAGCAAATGAAAAGAGTACATAAAGTGCTTTGTACTAAAAACCTATTCAGAACATACCATTTATGTACAGCAATTTCAAGAGAAAGGATTTGCAATTTTTCAAGTATCTACAGAGTGGCACTTAGAAGATTCAGGACTGGTCTCTGAATGAAACATGAGTTTTGGAAGCTACTAACAGCACAAACATGAAGAAGTATACAGACTTAACTCCTTTTAAAAACCTTCATTAACTAGAAATTTTCAAAGAAGATATAGGAGTCCTTCTCAGATCTAGTTAACTATCTTCTGAAGCCTGTGAATAGCATGTATTATTTGCAAAATCAAATCTGTTCAGATTATAATGGGAGGAGCTGGCTTCTGTCCTTACTATAGTAAAACATACCGAAAGTCTAAGAAAACTATGAAATGCTTTGTTCAGGTAACTATTGGCTGAACTGAGACTGACGTTGCTCATAAACTGAATTTTTCTGTATCAGGTTTTACTTCACTCACAGGGAAGAAACCTATGCAAGCCCCTGGGGTCAGGACCTGCTGTTTTAAACTCTGACATTATAACTGATCCAATCTAATGGCTAGCTGCCACAGAAGCAGCATTCTCACTCCAGCACAGTCCTTTCTCTCTGGTTTCAATCAAATCTAGCAACTGAGTGTCCACAGAACAAGTTGATTCAGAAATATACGTTTGGTTTCTCATTCATTTGTATCTGTGGGAACTTCTCCCATATGCGCCAGCTGAATGGATGCATTTTGCAGCCACACGGTTCCTAGAGCCAGTTCTCTGTAAGGGGCAAGAGCATGCATATGAAGAACAGAGAAGAGCCAGATCCTTCACCTCCTAATCATGATGACAAACCACATGGTAACATGTAAAGCTAACTCAAAACATTGTGAAGAACAGGACAAGAACATAAGGTCACATCCCACTTTCCTGAAGAAGCCGAAGCATGGACTTTCACAACTAAGCACTTAACTCACACTGTTTCACTGCAGCTAATGACACGCCTAACAGAAAAGGGTTCACCCCAGTTGTATCCCTTAGAAAATCCACCTCTGTAAATTTAGTGCATGTGCTCACCTGAGAGCCACACTTGAGACACAGCCATATGTCTGAAGGTGCCACGGGCTCACCATCACTCATACGCCTCTCCTTCAAACATTCTGCACATACGGACCAGACGCTCTGAGCCACTGCTCTCTTCACATGATGCACATCCACTGCTTGGCTCACATGCTGGCAGGTTAAACCTAGAGAAAACAACACATACTCACCCTTATCCATTAAAAATAATAGTTATAAAAGGGAGCATGTGTACACTAAAAGAGCATAATCCCCAACAAATTCAGTATTAGGGAAAAAAAATAGCAAATAACTAGAATGGAACAGATCAGCCAGCTGCTCCCCATATACTGAATTTTATGAAGGATCTATTTCAGCCTTTCTGTTATGAAAATTCTTTTCAAGTCAATAAACGCCACCTCTTAAAACGAGAAAACTACTCTGTACAAAAGTACAAGCACTATTTTTGCACAAAACTAACTTCCCTATTTTTTTACAGTAAAACACCACATAAGTTTATTTTTTCACAGAGCAACACAGGCAGTTGACCTCCTCTTCAACCCATAAAGAAAAATTTTCAAATACCCATGCAACTCTAGTAGGACTGCTCATTCTGAACATGAATATCAACGATTATTCTGTCATGTTTTTTGTACAAATTTCACTGTAATACCACAGAATAAGCTAGGTTTGAGTGACCTCTGAAGGCCATCTTGTCCAAACCCTCATTCAAAGCAGAATCAGCTACTAATTTAGATCTGTTTGCACTTGACTTTGTTCAGCTGAGTATTGAATATCTTCAACGACAGAGGTTTTACCAACACACTAGAAAATAAGTTTTCTGTCTCACCACCCTCAGAGTGAAAATAAATTTCCCTAGACCTAATCAAACTTTCCATGCCCTAGCTTTTGTCTGTTGCCTTTAGTCTTTTCCTTGTGTACCTCCTAGAAGAATCTAGCCTTCTCTGTAACTACCATCAGGCAGTCAAAGAAAGAAATTATACTTTCACTCTATTGCCCAAGCAAATTCATTCTCTTTAGCCTGTCCTCCCACATCATGTTCTCAATTTCCTTAACAACGTGAAGGGGGTGATCCACTGGCCTCACTCTCACAAGTCAGTGCCTTTCTTGCAACAGGGAGACCACAACTGGACACAAATCCAACTCTAACTGAGGCTGATTTACCTAATCTCTAATCCTGCACACTCTGGACCTCTGCAAGGGCAGCCCAAACATGTGTCCACCGTCTCTGCCCTTCCTTTTTTTCCTCTGAGCTCAGCTGGAAGCTCCCCATTCTGCCAAGCAGAGTCCTGTCATATGTGCGTGACCTTACACAGAAAGGAAAGAACCTTTCTGCTTTGAAGAGGTTGCCATCGAAGACCAACCAACTGTCCAGCCCTTCAGGGTAGTACGTAGTGTTAAGAACACAATCATAAACACTTGATTGGGGATATTTCTGTCATACATTCAAACAAGAGAAGTACTTCATCGTACCAATGATTCGTGCTTTCCATCAGTCAATGTGGAAGTCATTAGCCCTCAACCTGAGGGACAAACATCACCTAATATACTTACTTGAAATATCATCTGAAGAGTCCTCATCCTGTGGCCTGTTAGACCTTTTGCTTCTCTTTGGCTTCTCGGGGTTGGTTCTTGATGGATCTTTCACCCGCATCTGTTACTTACTAGGAAAGAGATATAGACATTGCTCTATTGTTATTGCTATGTAAATGCTTCATCAAATGCAGTCAGTTTGAACTCTAAAAGCACAAGATCAAATGACACATTCAAACCTCAGTTTTAAGCTTGGACTAATGTCAGCTACTGTGTAACATGGAGTATGAATGTATCAATAATCAACTCTGAGGAATGTTGCAGGATCAGTTACACTACATGACATTATGAATTGTATCTGTAGAAATAGTGGACGGACACACACACACACACTGCTAAGCGGTGGTGCTATATATTCAAGATACCAAGATTTTCTTTATTTTTGTTATTGTAAAGCAAATTATTACAGAGCTCCAACCATACTTTACCAGAAAAACATCAAAATAAAAGCTTCTCTTCCTTAATATTTATCCCTTAGGAAAGGTTTCAGTCATCACTCACCCTTGGCACATTCCCTAAAGTTTTTGAGCAATTTCAAACACTTTAACAAAACATAAAAAGCCTTCCAAATCTGATTAAAGTGTCCTATCCTATGAGTGATGACAGACTGGAATGCAAGCTGACCCCACTATTAAACATCATAGAATCCATAAGGATGAAGTCTCTCATAGGAAATTTGGGTCATTAATCAAGAAGTCCTATGAGGAACAGAATTAAAGCATAAAAAAGTTCCTCAGAGATTTCAGCACACCAGTCATTTATCAAAATCCAAATGTGAATTCACTGAAGGAGTGTAGTTGTGCATCATACAAACAGCTGCTGGGGCTTAGTTGAGAGGTTGTCTTTTAAAAACATGCTTCATAAAACCAAATTTTTGTTTTCATATACAGACCATATGAATCGGAGATAGTCATATAGTCATACACTGAAAACATGAGACATTCTGTTCAGAAAAAAATTTATGTCTTGTGTACCACAAAGAGGCTAGTAGTATCATCTGAGCCACGAGTACCAAACGTTTTCAACCATGCTACTGCATTTATGTATAGGAACCTCTAAAATACCCTACATTTGGGAATAGCAAAAGATACATTCTCACTACAGATCAATGAGTTAAGTTTGCCAAAGCTTAGAAAAATTAAACTTAATTTTTTTTAATCTTTCCTGTATATGCATTTAGACCTTTGTACTACTAAAGGTCTGAGAGACAAAGGAATCAATCACTATATTGAACCAAATATTCCCTCTCCTTTCTTATCCATTAAGCCAATCAGCAGAACAGTCATCAACATTGATACTAGAGCACCACCATCAGTGGTACCTGAACAGCCTTCACCGAAGCAAAGCAGACAATCTGTACCTCAGAACTCCTGTTCCAGGTTCCTACAGACCTGGACAGACATCCCTGCACCTGCCATGCATACTATTAGTGCTGGAGGTTTTCTGCATAAAGGTATCAATTACAGGTTTGCTTTGGATGAGTCAAATTTTTGTAGAGTAAGAAAGAAACATTCTTTGCATCAATGTCTTCATGGTTTCTCAACCTTTCAAAATACAGCACATTTTTTGTGGATTTTTTAGTGGAATGCTACATTTGCATAGAAATTAGTTTATACTATATTAAATACAAATTACAGATTTAAAATTTGCCTATACCTACAGTTATAAAGCTTCAAATGCTTAGACATGCAAGTGAACAATGCCACTGAATTCAACTTTTCTGATTTCATAGGTTCACAGTTCCTACTCATACAGTAAGAAAGCTCTAAATATTCCAGCCCTTGATTATCTATATTCAACAAATGTTAGCACACCTAATGTCCATTAACAGTCACACATCACAGCATCCCTAGAACATGAAAAGATTCCAAAAATTCCAACTGTGCATTTCTGCCTTGGCACCTTATCATATCTATCCAAGCTTCATATGAAACTACCCATCACCACTTGTCACACTGGTGTTTAACCGAGCACAAGATTCATTGAGACATTCATCAAACAGTAAGGCCGATACAATTGCTGTATAGAAAATCCAAGATTTTACACTAAATTATGCAGAGTCAATAGCAAAGACAACAGAAATGTCCTCCCTAAAGGAACATAGTTGTTTAGATTATTCAACATTGACATAAACAGTCTACGAGTTCATTTCAGCATAACAATTTTGACCTCTTTGGACAGATTATGTAAGACTGTCCAAACCACAGACTTCATCCCAATGGAAGTCATGTTCATATCAGTACATTTTGAGAGCTCAAATAAATAATTATGGGCCCAACCATTTGAAATACAAGCAAGTTTTTACCACCTGTGAAATCCTGTGGCCCACAGAGCAGGTGATAGGATACAGATTGAGGCACACACAGCCCATTGCTGAACCCACACTCTAGGGACCTTCAGGACACGTGGAAAAGAGAGTGTCAGTTGGTACCCACAATGACTGAAAACACGGTATTTAGAGCTCAACATAATCAACATGGCAGTAGAAATGAACACTGGCACAAGAAGCTGGCATTCACACTGCACGTTTGAGAACCACTACACAGCCCAGACACTTTGCAGTCTCCTTTCAGTAAGAGCAGGCAGAGCAAAAGACAACACGGACCATTAGATTAATTACTTTTCATGAACACACATATAGAAGGGCATCCATCAGACAATGTTTACTGACCTGTGAGCTCTTGGAAAAGCCAGTACGTATCAAGGACTTAGACAGCCAGGGTTTGTGGCTGATTTTGAAAAGCATCTAACTGTGATAGAAGGGTAAGAGCAAAGAGCTACTCCACATCATCTACAAGGCAAGTAGCACAGTATATATGGAATACTATCTGCCCTTTTCTAGTACATTTGTGGGCACAAAACACTACAAATAGAATACTGCTCTGAACAATTTTAACAGGATCAACATTTTGAAATCAAAATGTCTATGCCAAGAATTTGATTATTATATTTGAGTTAAAGGAGGAAAAAACTTTAGGTGCTTCAGAAATGGCTTCTCAGAAATATTTCAGTTTATGGGAAATAAAAGATTTGAGATTTTATTGGAATGAAAACCCTGAACAAAAATAGACCCAAGAAAGCATGAAATATTGGTAAGAAAAAGCAAGAGAACAGCTCTGTAGGTTTCTGTTGACCACAGGTACAAGCCATTCAGGACCAGCAGGTAAAGGAGAAATGAACAAAATGCACAAAATGAACTTGATACATTGAAGATTAAACACCATGGTAGTATTCCCATGATTTGCCTCTTTCCAACCATGCATGTATCTTTTTTAATATGTTCAACGTGTACTTTTTGCCTACAGCTACCAACTATGGAATCCCCTAAGGGGACAGACTCTCCTTTTCTTATGTAGAAAGAAGTCACCATGAATCCTTGCTTGCAAGTTTCTTTTTGTGATGGAAAAACAAATACAGTAAGTTTTTCATTTTGTACACACAAAATCAAGTCATGGTGCACGTGATATTTGACTAATGAATCTGACAAAAAGATATCGATTTTTGTGGTAAAAAAACCTGAGTTCAGAGGGTATGTTAGCTCTACCCTGATCTCTCTTTGACACACAGTAAAAATCACAAGCAGAAATTATACAGTTTCGTGGGGGGAAATTGAAAAATAGAAAAAGTTAAATTAGAAAAAGCTAAATCTTTTCCTTCTAAAAAATCATTTCATACAAAACTAAGAAGTAGTCCTTGATAAACATGTTCAGATTCTTTGAGCTCAGCATACAAGAGTTGGAAGTGTAATCACCATCATTAGCTATTCTCTGTTGACTTTTTACTTCTTAAAAGACTCCTAGTTTCAGTCAGCCTACAAAAAGCTGATTAAGATCAAAACCTCCTCACTACAACTGCTCACTTCCACATTCCAGAAAGAACAAATCACTTCAAAAGCAGCAGCATGATTTGCCTGTCTAATTTTAAAAGCTTCAAATTTGACAAAGTGCCAAAAAATCAATGTGCTGAATTTCTTTAGTCAAATCTAAGGTATGCCTAGACTATGTAAAATGCAAGGTATGCCTGAAATAGTCTATATTTGACATCATTAATATTTTCACATTTAGAAATTGTCTCTCTTCATAAAATATATATTTAGATAGTTGTAAGTTCCTAAAAACTGCTATTTTTTAAATATTTTACATTTTACTGTAACTCAATAGAGCTAGGACCAATAAAAGATATAAGGCTAGTATGAACTTTTCTTTGGGAAACAAAGCCAAAACAAAACAAAAAAACCCAACCAACCAACCAAATTATTCTTCCTCACAACATCTTTATGCAAGAAGTGAAGAAGCAAACTATGTCTTCACTGTCCAGACTTGCCAAAACTTTTTCCCATCTTACCATCTTTACTTCTTACTTGGAAGTTGAGTTCCTCCTCCTAAAACACCTATAGTTCACTTACTAAATTTTGAAATGTGTCACCTTAATGAGGTTTCCCATGCTGAACCTTCACCATGATACTTTTAAGAAACACAAACCAGACCATCACTATGTTAGAGAAATAACCTGTTCTACTGACTAATACCATATCATTGCTTCCATCTGCCAAGATCCATTTTTTCCCTCCTCTTATAATTAGAATGTCATCTCTCTCAAGTGAGTGCCACATTTTTGTTCTTATCTGTGTAATACCTACTACAATACTTCTCCTGATTCTATCTAGGCAGATTACAGTTGCGTTGCTAGAATGCAAACATAAAAATGACACAAAACCCACTAGCTTATTTCAGCATACTTAACCTATGAAATATAGCCAAGTGAGTCCACAGATAGTCTTCAGGTACTATTTTTGATATGGGTAATACTCTCCCAGTAGGACTGTCCATTAACTGTGAAACCAGTATTCTTAATTATTTCATCAGTGAACACCTGAATTCAAAGAAGATGGACCAAATACATTTACATCAGTACTTCAATTCATTGGGGTATTCTAAAGTCCAGCTGTCTCATTGCTTGTCAAACTTCCAAGTTAAAATTATACCATTTTATGTTGCTAATGCACAGAAACACCTGGGCATAGCACTCACTGAATATAAGGCAAAATTAGCACTTTCATGTAACTTACTATCCCGCTGCCAACAGTAGCCTTACTCCAAAGGAAGGGGTTGAGGAACAGCACAGATTTGCAGATTAACTCCAAAGATGCTCTGCAGAACATTTGTAACAGGTCTTTATGAACTTCCACATAACTATGAGAGCACAGAAAGAAGAGCCTCATGGAGGTCAGTAATACCAGACCCCCCGCTACTATTTGATGTACGCTGCAAGATGATATATTTTGGACATCTGTTCAAAGCATTACCTGTGGCATTTTGGCTTGCTCACCACTAGATCAAATGTCACCCAATCAAAACAGGAGCCACATCCATCACAGTTAGCAACTGGGCAGTGTCACCCATCAGCAGGCCAGGAGGCTCAGCGATATGACAGCTACTGAAACCTTTGCAGCAAACAAGCCCCCGCTGCCTGCTAGAGCAGTAAAAGGACCAGAACTGCTGACTGGTAGTGGCAGCAAAGCTTCTTCCCCTGGAAAATGTCATCTGAAATTCTGAAAGCATCATCTCCAAGATTTCCTAGCCCAAAGGCACATCACACATCCTACACCATCACTGAAGCTCAAACACCAATCCTGACATTATATCACAGTCCTAAAAGGGTGAGACACTGATGTACTTTCTGAGCGAGGAGTGAAACAGAGCCTTTGGACTACTACACACAACTTTCCAAGAGACAATAAAAATCCCATAGTATTTCTCACTTTCATTAATCTATTTTATTCAGCCGCCCCTGGTAAACATGGTCTGTCAAAGTTTATATTTGTATCCTGCATAATCTCCCTCAGATTTCCTACTGAAACCCACTTGCCATAGACAAATTACTTTTAAGGATGATCAGAAACCAAATGTGTCCAGGAACAAGAATGAAAAGACTCTGTAACTGAGTTTATGACTAAAGTATATTAAAGGATTGAGGGGGTAAAAAGAGTAGTATTTTGATAACATATTTTTGCTAGTATTTTATAAAAATGACCTTAGAGAAAATTTCAGGCATACCTGTCAACATCCAGCCCCATAAACCACATTGCAACTTTTGTTTGTTCTCTATCTCACAATTAATGTATTTTTTTAAAAAATATGAACACACCAAGAGGGAAAAACATCTGGGTAGATGTGTTGATGGCCTAACATGAATGTTCCTAGAAAATTCACACTTTAAAATGTAAAACACATAAGTACCATAAAAGAGCCAAAACTTATAACTAATGACGTTGGCTTGCAAGTGAAAATCCTATACATGAAAAGGCAGTCAGATGGCAGAGTTGACAGACTGCACACTCCTGCAATATAAACACCAATATAACTGTGCCATCACCATAGAAAATCTGAGGGCATCACAACTGAAACAGCTGGAGAGTAACTGGTGAACTCAACAGTACTTTGGCAGAATAACCACAAGGCCAAAAACTGGGGCAAAAGCAGTCCAAGAACATGAAGGGCAACATGAGCAAAAGATGAACTTTAGACAAATGCTAATTCTGTGAATTCAGAAAAATAAAAAAAGGAACTGTGGTTGCAGCATGTGCATGAGACAGAAGGCTGAAACCCACACAAGACAATACATTAAGCTAAGACTGCTGCTGTACCTCTGCCTAAATGGCTGAGCAGAGGCAGATAAAGGAAGACAACGGGTGCATGTAACTTCCCATCTTCCCTGGAAGGGTATTGTGGGAGTTAGTTAAGTAACGAGGGTAGAACAGATAGAACCATAAATCTGAAAATAAGCTGGAAGTCTTTGAAAGCCTAAGTCTTGCCACCAAGAACAAAAAATATCATTCTGCATTCTTCCTCCACACAAACTGCCCCAGTTTGCTTTGATGACATGTCTGAAGTGGAACAGTTTGTCCTCGATCCAGAATCAGTGCTCGAAACAGAACCCCTGAGACACTAGCTGCAGTTCTGTGAATCTCTCAGGAATAAAACTACAGAGCACCAGTTCTTCAATATTTCATGAAGAAATCTGACAAAGTATTTACAAATGTAGTAAACACCAGAACAATTTCACAAAGGCACATTCTGCTTCAATCTGGCACACGCTTGTGCCACTACTATGCTCACGTTTAAGTTAGAAAATGACAGTGGAAAGAATCCTCTAAATACAACTCTGCTCTATATACGTGTATGAGAGGGCTACTTAATGAAATTGGGAAATACTTGTAGTTTAAGATGACAGGCAACTAGAATACAGTGCTAGACCTGCAGCTATTGCCACCTGCTTCTATGTCCTTGATGTCTTCATTCCACTGCATATTTTGTTTTAATATACCCGTTTAACTGGGCGAGTAGCAACATATCTATAGCAAGGGCAGGATGAAGTCCTAAAGTAGAGGACATCACAGTAAAAGGATTAAAAAAAGGAAAAGGCAGATATTAGAGAATCCCAGCGTTAACTCCAGCACAACGTGCAGAGCTGCAGCTGTGGGTCTGAACCACCACCACGTCTCCCCGCGACAAACCGCGAGGGCCGTCCCCGGGCTGTCATCTGACCGCGGGGCTCGGCCAGCACATCCCGCGCCGGAGCCGCAGCCCCCGGGGCCGGGGCAAACACCACGGCTCCGCCAAGTGACCGGGGCCACGGGCGCTGCTACCGGCTCTCCCCACTCTAACACTCCGAGAAACGCGCTGCGGGTCACGGCGCCGGCCAGGCAGGGCTGAGTTAACCCGGCCGTCCCCAGCCGCCCTTCGCCGGCGACCCACGGAGAGCCGCGCCGGCCCCCAGCGCTGCCCCCCCCCGGGTGCCACCGNTGGTCCCGGCCGTGGCCAGGCCGAGCCCCGCGGAGCCCGGCGAGGCCGCTCGGGCCGGCGGTGTTGGAGGGCAGAACGCGCCGCCCCGGGGCGAAGGGCAGGGGGGACGCGGGACAGCCCCGGGGGCCGCTGAGGGGCAACAGGTGTCNCAGGGCAAAGGAAGGCAGGCGCGGTGGGGCGACCTTCACGTCTGAATTCTGCTGAAAGAGATGGAGGTGCCGCGCTGGGTTCGTGCCCCGCGCAGGGGTGCGGACAGGCGTGTCCAAGGGTTACACAGCAGGGTCTGCACCCTGTGTGGATTTCCTGGGCAGCCACCATGGGAGGGACTGGAGGGAGATCAGAATCGAAGGGGCACATCCCTGCCGAGGGACAGGCAGAGTATGTCCAGCGCTCGGGGAACTAGCGGAAACTGGGATTGGGATTAAACTCAGAATATGGGTAGAAAACACGGGGGGCAAATCTGAATTAAGGACTGATAGCAGTTTTATTGGAATAACATCACCCAGTAATAAGGCATAGACTGAAAAAGAGAAAGGGTGAAATTGCCGTGGCACCCTTCTAGAAACCAAGGATGAAGAACCTGTAGTAGATCTGCTGACAAGCTGAAACAATGGTTAGAGAAGCAGGTAGAAGTCATTGGACCAAGCAAAGACAAGATGTCAAGAAGAGTATTGCTCAAAATGGTTGACAGATTAAGCAGGACTTGATTTAGGTAGGAGGGATTCTTTAGGCATGTCACTGACAGTGGTGACAACTGAGCACAAAGATACGCAGGCAGACTGCAGACTGCGTGACACAGGTGATCCAGACAGGGTTTGTGAACACCATGTTCATGGAGTCTGTATGTGAAAGGGAGAAAGGATGTGGAACAACAATCTGAGACAAATTGGATCAAGAAGTGGGTCCTTCTTCCTCCACACAGGAGAGATTAGAGAACTATTGCACTGCAAGAACAATAACTACATTCGAATGTTAAAGAGAAGGAAGGATAAATGGACATATATGAAATGTGTATAGTGTGATGTGAAGAGAAATATATTCATTTACCACAGGGGAGAACAGAAATACCCAGAACAGATAGAATGTCTGGACACTGGCAGAAGGAGAAGTTAAGCAAAGGAGATGGAAAAGATGAGAGGAGGAAAGATTTTCCGAAGGAAATTGTTTGAATTACATGCAGAGAGTGAGGACAGCAGTCTTTGTGTATAGGTTCTTGATGTGTTGGGAAATATGGGGTATAAATTAGAGTTGCCTGTTAGGAAAACAGATCTGTCACAGTCATCAGCCCGTTTTCTCCCAGAAGCACTTAATAACACAAAAGCAGGGCCAAAGAAAGCCAGTGTTGAGATTGTGGGTTAGTAACAAGAGAAAATGAAAGGTTAAGGGCAAAGAAGAAGCACTACAAGCATTAGCAACTGGAGGCATGAAAGAAAGGAGAGAGCAGAGAGGGAAGGCCAAAAGCAAATAGTAAAACATGATGAAGAATACTGTGTTAAGGCTGAAAACCTTGTTGGGGGCAAAAAAAAAAGAGATGATAGAAAAAGAAGATGCAGTAACGAAAACATCAGAAAGGCAGCCACTTGATGAAACCCCAGGTCACTGAACCATATCTTTGATCGACAAAGGCTTCAGTCAAATGAGAAGATGGGGATAAAGAATGTGCAAGGGTAAATGCAGCTGGGTAATCGTCTGGGAAATTTTGCCATTGGGGATGAGTGTGGGAGGCTGTGCAGAACTGGAGAGTAAAGTGGAGGTGAAATGGAGAGAGAGTCCCAAGAGGTGCAATGAAGAAAGCTGCTGAGGAGTGGTTGAGTGCAGGATGACAGTGCCATGAGGGCAAAAGGAGAACTGAATGTGCTGTTTCCCACCCTTTCATCAAACCACAGAATTTCACCAAGCTTAATCTCTTCTGACTTCAAACTCTCAGTCTTTCGCAAGATGGATAGTGGATGATTCCTATTTCTGCAAGCAAACTAGTGTGTTCTTGTTTTGTGTACATAGCATGATCCAGGGTCAAATTAAAACCATAGAAATGGAGCTTCATGTGAATGTGAATATGCAAATGTGAATATGCATTTCATATGACAAGTATCCTGGTGCTTTGCACTGAATGCTTTATAGTGATACATGCAGTAAGTGGAGATTAACTGTGGTCATTATTTTACCACAGATGAAATATATAGTAGATTATACTTCAAAAGATAATTTCTAGAGGTAGTATATTCTACCCAGACCTTGTGGAAAACAGAAAATGCATAAAACCTCAACTCATATATAGATATACTGCTTCAGAGAGACAATTTGCAAATGCCTGTCAAGGAGGCCATATGGAGAGGCTGGCAGAAGGGCAGCTAGTGAACCAGTTATATATGCCAAGTTCAATTTGTCACACTTTAGAATACCAAGAAATATTTTGTTCTTGTTTTGCAACGGAAAACTCTTATTAGTAAGGATTCAACAACATACTCCACAAAATGCATCTTTTATGAAAAGATCCAGCATGCCTGCTTTTAAAGACTGGAACTGCTGGTATGTAATATATCTGCAAAAGTATGCAGCAATTATGGAGTACTGATTTAAAATATGTGGAATGGAAGGACCCTCATTTCTCCACTTACATGTCTGGGCCATCAGTCCTTGTGGCTGGGAGACTGAGAGCTTTAAAAACCAAGGTGTATTGAAACTAGGGATTATAGAGTTATAGAATATCCTGAGTTGGAAGGGACACACGAAGTTCATGGAGTCCAACTCCTGGCCCTGCACAGCACAGCCACAGGAATCACACCACGTGCCTCAAAGTGTTGTCCAAACACTTCTTGAACTCTGGAGGGAGTGGTGCTGTGACCACTTCCTTGGAGAGCCAGTTCCAGTGCCCAACCACCCTCTGGGTGATGAACCTCTTCCTAATGTCTAACCTGAACATCCTGTGACACAGCTTCAGGCTGCTTCCCTCTCACCCTCTCGCAGGTCACTAGAGAGGGGATCAGTACCTGGACCACAGCTCCTGTGGCTGGAAGGGGGGCAGTGACACTGCTGAAAGTGATACAGGCTGTTGCTAAGATCACATTCTCTCCTGGCATATAACACTCAGAGGTTCTTCGGTGGTTTGGGGGGAGGAGGGGGGTAATTACTTTGAGTGGATTTGGCATCAAAATGCCTCATCCATGTTCAAACTCCTCGGCTGTGGTACTTTATGGCTTCTGGACAGCTTGGCTCAGTGCTAGAAATTACCCTGCCCAGGCAAGGCGGAGGGTGCTGGATGTGCCGAAAGGGAGGCGGCGGCTGCCTAAACCACCCCGGCTGCCTAAACTAGCCCTTCTGCCGGCGGTGTCGGTGTCGGTGTCGGTGTCGGCAGGGCCCGCCCGGGCTGTATCCCCGCCCCGCGGAGGGCGGGCGGTGATCGCTGCCGGCGGAGCGGCGATGGTGCCGCGGGGATGGTGGCGCTCGGTGCNCGTGCCCTTGCCCGGGCGGCCTGCGGCGGCTGACGGACTGCGCCTCCCCTGGGCCAGGGCCCGCCGGCCGCAGCCTCTCCTACCAGGAGCTCAAGGACTTGAAGAAGAGTAGCGTCCTCCACATTGACGTGCGGGAGAGGTGGGAGATCGACAGGTTTGGAAAAATCCCGGCGTCCATCAACATCCCGCGTAAGTCCTGGGCGCCGCCGTGTGCGGGCAGTGGGTGTGCAGTGCTCCCTCCCCTCGGCTGGGTGGCCGGGACCGAGCAAAGAGCAGCGGTGCTGGACAGCTGCTAGCGTGTCCTAAGATTGAACTTTTCCTCCAGAGGAATTAGAAGCCTTGAAGTGTAAGCCTGTCTGCGGATGGAAAATAATTGGGACTTTGTTTTCTGTATTTCCCAGTGGGTGAATTAGTGGAAGCTCTACAAATGGACCCAACGGAGTTCAAGGAGCAGTACAATCAAAAGATGCCATCCAAGTCAGACCCTGTGGTTTTCTCCTGTTTGGCAGGAACAAGAAGTAAACAAGCACTTGGTTTTGCCATGTCCTTGGGTTTCAGCAGGTAGGACTTGTGTATCTAAGGATGGGATTAATGCTGTCTCCCCTCATGAAGCAGCACACATGCTCACCTTGTGGGCAAGGGTAAAAATTTACATGTGGAATGTGAACAAAACAAGTAGTATTTGAGTTAGACACTTCCTCGGGTCTCCACTGAACCCTGAAAGATGCCATTGGGTGTTTTAGCAGAATGAGGCGTATCACCCTCTGAACACAAGCCCTCAGCAGCTCTGTGCATGTGCTGCAGGTGATGCAAACTGCTTCAAGACCACCCTGCCACTGAAAGGCCCTTCTGCCTCTTGGGCTCCCTTGCCGAGACACTGCTTCCCTATACAGCTTCATAAGCACTAGTCCTGAGATGCAGGATGATTGGAAAGGTGGAGAACTTGCTTTGGTAAAATTACAGTCTTAAATAGTTTATGAAACCACACCCTTTGTTGAATTGCAGTTCTACCTGTATAGTCCACTGCAGACAAAGTACACTTTCACTGTTAGTAAAGCCTTGGATTGTTTGCCAGGAGTAAAGCAGTGAAGGCAATAGCTAACAAAGCAATGAGATTATATGATAGAACGAAAGCAAAAGCAGCATTTCATTGGCAGAACTGTTACACCCATGCTGGAAGGTGCCTTGCTGGCTTGAAGACTGCAAATAAAATTTAAGACCATGGTTGTTTCCTCATGCTTTCACCGAACTGCAACTCATGAACAGGAATATTCCTACTAATTCTAGTCAAAAGTGTGGAACCACATTCTTGTTTCAAAAGTGCAAAATATCCTCCATTACCTGTTTTTCATAATGCCTAATTGAAGGAGTCAATATTGTTTTACATGGTGAGATGTTTTACCAGAGTTTAGGTTTGTGCAGTTTTATGTCAGATCTATAGAGCATGTAGGTGTGCAAGAAGTAAAGATCATTGTGTGTATTTATTTGATGAGATCTGAAACATTAGACATAATAACAAGTAAATCTTCCACTGCAGTGAGTCTGTTCTCACTTTTTAAAAAACAAAGTGTCAACTGTGTCATTGATCCAGCTGGTATTTCTTGCTCGATGCTTGATCTCCAGCATTGTATCATTTGGAAGAAAAGAGTTACAGAACACATTGGATGGATGCAGGCAGTATTAGAGTATGAAATGCCCCTCTGGCTCATTGAGGCTAGGTACAAGTTTATTTGATTGCAGAGAATTTCTGTGTGCTTTCTTTCTTTTTTTTTGTTGTTTTTTTTTCTGTTTGGTTTGGGTTTTTCTTTTTTGTGGGGTTTTTGTTTTTTTTTATTTTGTTAGGGGTTTTGGGTTTGGCTTTTTTTTTTGGTTGGTTTGGATTTATTTGCTGTGTCATTTTAAAATACAGTGTTAAGAAAGGCTCTTCTTGTAAAAGGTATCTTCTGCATATTTTCAGAGTTCAGCAGTATGCTGGTGGCTTTGAGGACTGGGTAAAACATGAACCTCCAGAAAAGAAATGAAGATGACTGCCCCAACCCTTACCCCATGAAGGCGGCTTCAGCGTGGTTTGTGNCAGGGCCCGCCCGGGCTGTATCCCCGCCCCGCGGAGGGCGGGCGGTGATCGCTGCCGGCGGAGCGGCGATGGTGCCGCGGGGATGGTGGCGCTCGGTGCGGGCCTTGCGGGCGGCAGCGCCCCGTGAGCCGGGGCCGGGGCCGGGGGTGAGGTGTGGCGGGGCGCGGGGCAGCCCCGTGTGGCCGGCTGGATGGA